>JACJUM010002971.1:10611037-10908400 GCA_020976665.1 Heortia vitessoides
GGCGCGCGGCGGCGCGGCGCGGGCGGGTTCATGGCGGTGGCGCGCGCCGACGCCATGCGCCGCTCGCGCACTATCACGGACGGAGACAATCTGACCGAATAAACTTCACATTGCACTTTGTTCGTCGTATTGCGTAGTTTACGTTTAGACTTCGACGAGATGACGTCGAGTTGAAGAAATTTAGTTGTAAACGATCCTTAGAAGCAGTGATCTCCGATGCATACGAAAATGTGGTCAAATTGTATAAAATAATCAAATAGACATAGTTTTACGTATGTCCGTGGGAACATTTATATTAATTTTATGTCGATTTAATGTCGAGGATGCTTTCATTTTAGATTATTTTTAAAGCGAAATCATAGGCGTATTTCACGATATAATACCAAAACAAGCTTGCCTAAACTCTGCTTTGGGACTCGATGATATAAGATACCATAACTTTTTTACGTTAATTGGAACTTCCAGGTTATTAAATTGGAAGTGACTTCTTTCTTCAGGCACAAGACGCTGTTATGGTTCCGGTAATAAGCAAAAAGATGATTCACAACCTAAATTATAAATACAATGAGCCGCAGCGTTTTAGAATCGCTAAACGATTACAAAGACAAGCATTTTACAATCCAGCGAACATTTGTCGACGTCGTAGAATTTGTTTTAAATGAATTAACTGAGTTTCCAAACCAATAGCTACCGTACATATATTTTACTAATTATCAAATACTCTGTCTATGTCAACTACTTAGTAATTAAGTGTAAGCATAAATTACTACCATTCCAGAAAATTTTATATTTTTACCAGTGATAAGTGAAAAAGTGCCCCTCGGGTTTTGTGAGTATCAGGTGATTTAATATAGAAACATGATCATTCTCATTCAATATAATGAAAAATCTTAATGAAGTTTATCAAAAATATAGACATCACGATTTCTAAAGACTTTCTGCGAGCCGACAATTAACCTGATTCTCGAGGTATCTTTAACACAAGAATATTTGTAGAATACATGTTTTAATATAACATAACATATTTTGATTTCATCGACTTCTACTTCATAGCCAAGAAATAACCGCGTTTATCAAAATTATTATTCTACCCAGCTCGACAGAAGACCTAAACTATCACCTAGAGGGAGGCGACCAGTACCCAGGGAAACCTATAAGGAGTCGACAATAACTGCGTGAACGTTGTTTAAGAAAACAATTGTAAATAATACCTTTGCCTCGATGAAGACGAAGCTCTCCGCTTTCGTCGCGCGCCGGGCGACCGCGAGCTGCGCGAACTGGAATTTGAAGAGCTGCAAGGTCAAAGGGGCCGGCGGGAGGGGGACACGCACACAAGCACGGACGCGCGCGCAGCAGTACGTGTACGCACGCGCAACAACGCACACGTACGCAAGTTTTGCGAACACGCGTCCCAGTCACACACACCACGCACACGCCGAAAGCAAACCCAATGATGAAACCGCGCATGCAAAGAGTTAATGACAGGATGAGTTTCGTCAGAGATCGAACAAACACCACGAGATGTTAGTTGTGAAAGCGAAACCCAACGGGAGAAGGGGGGAAGCAGAAAAAAATCCAAAATTAATAACTTTCGAATGAACCTTCAATCAGACCTAACCAAATCGTTTCACAACTAAATAATTCATATAATTCAAGATATACAAAAAAAATTATATCTACTTCAATTATTAGAAATAAATGTAACTTTTGCTAATATCATAGATAGCAAATTCTGTTTACATGACATGTCGGAAAACGAAACTCTAAACAACAAGTAAAATTTGACTCTTTTTTACTAAGGAACATGTTTAAAAAGAACAGCACATACCTAGTAGAAGAATATGAGTCATCAGACGAAGGAGGTCGTCTCCTTCTCGCAGCAGGCTCGGCCCGCATCCAGGGGTCGGCCCACTCGTCCCCACGGCCTTCCCGCCCGCGCCCCTCCCTGCCCTCGCGGCCGTCGCGGCCTTCCCGCCCTTCTCGGCCTTCCCGCCCTTCCCGGCGCTCCACTTCGGCCCGCTGTACTATTACTTCGCGCGATGACCGCACGCGCCTCTGTTGAGCATTATACACAAACACGTTACATAGGGAAATTAATGTAAATGTAAAGTATACTAGAATGATAAAACATAAGATGATGGTGATGTTCTTTGATGTTTCCTTTTATGTTTGTCGGTTATCCAAAGCTTAATTACATATTTACTGATAAAACAGACAACATTAACATGTCATTTAGATTTGTGACTTTCATAGTGAATGCTCTTCACTATTTCACAAAAGCATAAATTATTATCTATTTATTATGAGAGAAAAAAATCGACGCCTCTGCACAAAACATCCCGTAAACGTGTCTGATATCTAACATATCATATAATAGATAAGAGTTGTCGAATGACATCAACTGACAGTTAAATTGTTGATGGCAAAAGGGAGGACTAAGTGAGCCAGGCTGAATTAGTGCGTTCGGTAGTAGCTCAAGGAGCAGGAAATTTTGCAGAGCCGTTCGCCAGTGAACGCAGTATACTGCCCTACTGAAAGTAATGGGTGTGAAGTATTTGTGAATGTGGAATGGTAGTAAGACGGCGACTGAGGAAGGCATTTATATTCTTAGGAGATCTTAGTCTTTCACCTATATATATATAAAAGAATCTGACTGACATTGAAGTTATTCAAATGAAATTGAGTGAAAAGGTATTTTTTTAGTCATGAAACACGTGTAAAATATTTTTTTTGTAAATCATTCCTTCAGGGGCTTAAAGAGGGGGTGCAAAGTTATTCTGCAAGTTCTAAAACGTAACGCGGATGAAACCGCGGGGCGTTGCTATTTCAATCATACACTAGTTGGCCCTACTGTTGACATTGGACATACATACCTTGTGATAAGACATGTCGTCTGGCGGCATCGTGCGGTCGTCATAATGCGGCGGACGCTCGAACATGCGCTCACGTTCGAACACGCCCGCGGCAGCGCCCGCACGCTCTTCGTAATACCGCTCGCGGTCTTCCGCTCCGCGAGGATACCGCCCGCCGCGGTACATTGGCCCGTACGGTCTGTTCAATGTGCATTTGCGCGTAAGTAAATTACATTTTAAATTATCATCAAGAAATATTGAAACAAGTGGGTATATTAGAGACAGGAAGGGGTCATTATGGGGTCATACGACAACAAAAACAGTTGTACTTTACGTATTCTCATTAGCTTGTACGCGGTACTTTCGTTAACCCGTGGTAGATCTGTGACAATTCGTCTGTATGGTTGAGTGCACAACATTCGAGATGCACGCGATATTACCGAATCATCTAGTATCGATATGTACGTCGATATATTCCATATTATTCCTTTTTTATTTCCTTCCTTTAGTAACCATTGTCAGCTTGAATAAAAATGAAATGTTAAACGTTATTTTTATAAACTAAACTTGGCAATAAAGAAGTGCAATGTCGAAATTTCTATCTATTTTATTTATAGGTAATATTTAATTATATACAGTTTGTAATACCAACAAATTAATCTAAAAAATATCGATGTATTTGTACGATATATCGCAATTACATTTTATTTATTATATAGAAAAAAGCATCGATGTTTTCCGTATAAATTTTTACACATTTCCACCTATTTTTACTCCCAGGACGGCAGTTGCTGTGCAATGTAACTTTATCTTCTATAGTAAGGTTGTTGACACAGTGGTCGATCGTCTATATTGCAGACGTTACACTATTTGTATAGTGTAGAATCTTGTAATACAATTTTTAATAATGGTTACGCATATCCTACGCTCGTTTGCTAATCAAGTCGTTCAACAAATAAAAATCCCTTAATCTTTAGAAAGGATTTTTTCGGTCTATCCTAATGCCGGAACACTTAGACATCAATTACAGCTAGGGATGGGCGAGGCCGCTTAGGACCCTCTACGCCCAATAGTACCGTCTACGAGTTCAGAGCGAGAGTCCAGTAAGGAGTAAGCACGCACGCGGTTACCTGAACATTTCCGGGTCCCGGTGCGGCAGGTCGTGCGCCAGGCGCGGCGGCGACGCGCCGACAGCGGCGGCCGCATACGCCAGCTCCGCGTCGGGGTCGTGGACTACACCGCCTACTGACAGATGAAGTTTCTTCTCTTCGAAGTCCATGTCTTGCTCTTTGCGCTTGTTCGCTATTCGCAGCATCTGTTTTCAGTTTACATTGTATAATGGAACGGTGCGTCCTCCTCTAGCTAATACGATTTTGAATAAATTAACAATGAAACTTATTTATATGAACGGCTTTTAAACGCGGTTAACTTTACTTTCACTGTTTTTGTTCGAGCTTTTCTTGACACCTGCACCGCTTTCGTGTCATGAAAAAATTTGTTTCGGTTTAGTTTTGACGTAGAATAAGACAAGATGATGAATTGAAGAGTCCGATGGCGCATATGATAGTGATCTCATGTAGTCCGCCAACGGTCGTTGGATCCCTGGGACAAACTTGGGTAAGGATTATATTTGCGATAATGTGTTCTTTATGGATCACCATAGACATGAGGTTGAATGCGGTCTTTGTAAAAGATCATCAGATCAAGTACTCTTAGCAAAGTCAGCTGAAGAGTTGCAAGAGATGGTAACGATTATGCAAGATTCCTTTAAAAGGAAAACTATGAAAGTTAATGTAAGTAAGGCGCAAGTGATGGTGATTGAAAAGGAGGAAAGTATGACTTATTGTGAAATTGTGGTCAATGATATGAAAATTGAACAAATGAAAAAGTTTGTTGTATCTGGGAAGTTATTACGAGAGATAGGAAATATGAAGCAGAATTGATCGGAGAGTAAAGCTGGAAATAGTGTCAACGGAGCATTAAATGCTTTTATGGGCAGCCAAAATGTGTCAAGAAGGGCACGACTGGTTGTTCATAGAGGTCTTTTGATTCCAACACTGGCACACGGTAGTGTATGTTGCATATGGCAGAAACACGCGAGTAGAATAAATGCTGTTGAAATGAGAGCACTTCTAAGTATGTGGGTGTTTGAGAGATATATTCAAGAATAATATAATAACAAATCAATGTAATATAGATGATGTTGTGACAACAATATAGAAGGGAATGTTGAGATGGTTTAGAAAGATGGAAAGTAGAATAACTCTACAATTATATTAAAAGGAAGTGAATGGAAGAGTCAGTATAGGATGACCTAGGCAAACATATCTTAACCAGGTATAAGAGGTATTAAAAAAGGGCCAGGTAAGGAGTACCAAGAATAAACGAGCGTGTATGAAAGGACTAATGCGAATACGGGTAGCGAGAAAGGTATATAGTTTTCGGAGGTTGTGTAAATTTGTACAATGTTAAATTAATTTGATAAAATTCCCTAGCAATCCACAAGTAATACTAAACAACTCAAACCCAGCAGTTTCAGTAAGACCCTGGTAGTATAGTTAGAATTCAGACATACCTCTTTAGCGGTCCGCAGGCCCCTTTCCCAGGCGGACTCGGGTGGCGCGACATCACGTGACGGGGGCGCCGGGAACGGCCCACTCGAAGGCACGCCGCGGACTACGTCGAACATGTTGTAGTTGCCTTTGTCCGTCACTCCAGGGTGGAGGAACCTGGAAACACGTGTCACTTGTAGAAAAAACCAACAAAAAAATAAACTTGATAAAATATAAAATCTTATTTGTTTAATATTTTTGATTTCACTCTCATATTCACACAAAAATATATATGATACTGGCTTAACATAACAGAAAAACAAAAAACCTGACTCTGAGATCTTAATCAATTAATTTTTGAATTAAGAAGGCAATCGACTGTTACATTATATGTTGGGATAACAGTAATAATTGGCTTAAAGTATGTATGAAACAATCGCGGCACACACCCTTAGCGGTGCCATCGTCATTTAAATGAGTAAGTTAAGATTAAAATGCGACAAAAAAAGTTAAAAAAAAACGAAGTTTAAGAAAATAGGTTTATAACAAGAGCAGCAATATATACATTTTGATTAAATACGTTAATGTTTTAAGCTCATCCAACTCTATTCCGTACTTAATTAATAATAGCATAAACAGATAACACACACCAACTTCGTACTCTGACTAGTGGAGATAAACCAATAGTCAAATTACCTGCAGCTGACGCCCCAGGTGCAAGCTCCTCGGGAAAAGAACCGGCATACCGGCCGTGGTTCGTTCTCTTCCGGGCGCCGTTCGGCCTCGTCAGAGACTTCACCCTCCTCCAGGGAAGAACCGCGGGAGCGCCGACAAGGTTTCACATCTTCTGTAACAAAATTTTATTCAATAACTAATTTGGTGAAAAAGTATACTGGGGTCTGTATACTTTTCCACCAAATTGAGGTTGCCAAAATTGTGACCTCAAAATGTTGTGCTGCATAACCTATTCAATTAATTACTATTTTTACTTTGCAACTCAGAATATAAGACATGAGACAGTGTCTACTACTATCTACTATCAGTGTACTTGTGTTATGGAAAATCAGGCAACAGATATCACAAATAATCTATATATATTTATCATTGGTGGGGATCGAACCCACGATCTTTGGCGCACAAGACAGGATCACTACCACCTGCGCCACTGGGCCCATTTTGCTTACAAACTAAATGAATCAACAAACTTACTATGTATAACAAACTGCTTTTAATTTAATCTGTTGACTTAGGATAAAAATTAACAAGTTTTAAAAGCTAAACGAATTAAGGAACGGATTGCAATATAAGCAGACAATCATTGCTGCTTAACATATGAAAATAGTTCGTCTTAAAAAAACCTTTACCTTTATCTGAACCTTTTGCATCCATTTCTCCATTTGGTTGTTCTTTTTCCTTTGGTTCTACACATTCTCCCTCCTCTGCCTCAAAGTCAAGTTGCTCTTCGCCATCTTCTGTGTTACTAGTTTTTTCTTGTGGAACCTATAAGAATTGTAAATCAAATTTTTAAAAAAATGCAGGACAATGCTAGTATTAAACTATAACATTTTTTAAAATATTTTCCCAATGTCACTGGGCAGAAAAATAGGGTTTACTTTTTCAAATTTCTGTGAATCAACTTTAGCACTTCCATCTGATTTGGGAGATGACTGTGGGCTTTCATTGTTATTACTATTTCCATTAATAACCTCCAGTTTTTGCTCAGGTGAAGTAGGTGGGAATTTTCTCTAAAAAAAAAAAATTATATTACCAAATAATTCATACATATTTTTTTCAGTTTTTTACCATTGATTTGGTTACTAACTTGTGTATCTTTTTCTGATTCTTCTGGACCCATTGAATCCAAATCAGATACATCTGATAAATCTTCATGGCTTAGATTAAGATCTTTTGCTTCATGTTTAACACTTGTAACTGTTTCACTATTAGATTTTATTTCTTCTTGATCTGACTCCATTTCACCTAAAATGAAGATACAATAATTGATTATATACTATAGAAATCCCATGGAAAATTAAAGACTCAAGATATCTACCATCAGATATTTCTTCTGTTGCTGGATCTTTTACACTTGAATGCCTTTTATTATATGAGGAACTTCTACTGGACTGACTTGACTCAGATCTGCTACGTTCTCTCAACATAGGAACCATTTTCTGTTCAGCTTTAGTATGTCGTCTCCATTTTTCTTTAGGGCTCCAAGTATTCTTGCTCTTTGGCGGAGATTTAGCAGATGATCTAGATCGAGATCTGCTGGAGAAACGATGTTCACGATTCTCTTGATCAGGTGATATATGACGAGACACAACATTAGGTGAAGATGAAGGAGAAGAGGTTTGTGGAGTTTTTGGTCCTTCCCCAGCTGAAACAGGTGGTGAATACCGATCATGTCTTTCAGGAGATCCAATATTTGATCCTGCATCACTTGGTGACTTTGGGCCATCTGGTAATTTTGTACCAGCTGGAGAATCAGTCATAGAATTTTCTGGTGAATTTATATCAGAATGAGCTTCACTCAAGTTGCTAGGAGATTGAGATGGTTTTGATCGAGACTGTAAATGTAAATTAGGTGATTGTGATCTACTGCGAGATCTGGAAGACCGAGGTCCTCCTGCCCTTAAATTCTGTGGTGATTTAATAGATGTTGCATCCTTTTTAGATCTCTCACTCTTGTCCGAAGAAGAACTTCTTCTACTCCTTGAACTGGAACTACTACTGCTTGATGACGAATGAGCATCTCCACCACCATCTCGAGAATCTTCTGAATCCATTCCTGCAAACAGTAAAAAATTCTAAATAAGGTTTATCTGAAATAAAAAATTTATCCCCACCCAAAGCATGACTACAGGATATCTTTTTACTGCAATTTATATTAATTAAAAAAAGAATATAAATATATTTAGAAAATCAATGTTAGTATTTTTCACACCTTTACAAATGCAAGCAATCAAATATTAATTTTCAAACAAGATTTAACAAATCATAGAACAATACGTTTTCAACCTTATTTCAAGCAACACTTCTTAATAATAATAAATCTCAATCCCAAAAACAATGTAAACATTAAAACCTTAATTATATTAATTGGAATAAGATATTTTATAATATAATTCATGGAAATACAAATAGTTTAGCTATGTCAAAAGTGCTTAACACATCAACTGTTCAGTTACAGCATACAGGGCGATTTCCATAATATTTAACGACACGTGTAGCATTTAATTTAAATAAATAAATTATTGTAACAGTAACTCAAATTACATTTCACTATTATAAATCAATGTCTTCGTATTATTGGTAGAAAAATGCTACGTTCTGATGTATATTGTAGGACATCCAGCCTTACCTTGCAGATGACGCCTCGATGGCAGTATCGGTGGCACTTATAACACTTTTCATATTGCAAAGACTTTTGTACTTTAAATTCACAACACAAACGGAACTCGGGTCTGTCACATTTACTTGTGAACAACTTGTAACTTTCTTACATCGACAAACTGACGAAAACTTATTAAAATCAACACTACTTCAACATGGCTGTGATACTGAAGGAAATATATGAACATAATAAATAATCACTTTCCAATACATCCGGAGGGTAAACTTACGCCCTTACCTTAACGGAGATGAAATAGACGGATTATTCTTGATGCAATTCAATTATTAATTTTTAATATCCATAAATGCGCCGCAAAACCTTTCCATGGAAGCAGCGAAGTCATCTAAAACCATAAACTAAAAAAATTAAGCGTCAAACATTGAAATGACATCGTCAACCAAAGATAATATAATAAACACATATAGTTAAAAAAACTAGCAAATGGGAGAATTTATTTCTTTAACCTGGTATTACCAAGTACAAACAGCAAGAGATCAACCTACCCAAATCTGTGAAAACTTTGCAATTGATATTAATCTATAACAGCAAGAATTTGAGTTCATAATTGACTATAAAATTTTGTTAGATCTGATATCTACCGTAACTAATAGAACAAATGATTTATGTATATAACATATAAATACCTATCAGTTTAATAAATAGACACTTCATTTCAAGACACAAAATGAGTTAACCCCATTAAACTATAAAAATGTACGTACCGCTTGTTGTTTTACCGTAGTTTACTAGTACACTTCTATGTACCCCTTGGGAAAAATCTTTTGCCTAAACCGAACGTGACCGAACAAAAAAAACTATAATTGAGGCGCCAAATTCATACTTTACTCATGGCTATGAAAACTTACTCAAATAAACAATCACTTAAATTTTATAACCTTCACTTTCTGTCTGTTTCTTAAATTATGATTGACCAAGCTCTTGACGATAATGTTTCAGAAAATGATGATGAGGAAAGTTTTTTTCAAGATGTCGATATTCTTCAAAAACATGGTATTAATGTTGCCGATATTAAAAAGTTAAAGGCAGCTGGAATATGTACTATAAAAGGCGTTCAAATGTCAACCAAAAAGAAATTGAACAATATAAAGGGATTTTCTGAAACGAAAGTTGATAAAATAAAAGAAGCTTGTCAGAAAGTGGCTTCACTTGGATTTATGACTGCGCTTGAAGTTAGTGATCGACGCAAACTAGTGTTTAAAATCAGCACTGGGAGTAGTGAATTAGAGTAAGTGTTACCGATTATCGCAGTTTGTAGCGACCATGAGATCAATTTATTAAAATACCTACTAATTATAAACGCGAAAGTAACTCTGTCTGTCTAGCTGTTACGCTTTCCCGCTTAAACCTCTAAACCGATTTTGATGAAATTTGGCGCAGACAATCCTGAGAAGACCCTGAGAAAGGACAAAGGCTAATTTTTAATTCGAAAAAGGGTTGTGAGGGGTCGAAAGTGGGGATGAAAGGTTGTATGGAGGTATTGCAATTTTTGGAGCTAGAAACTTGAAACTTATTTTTCATGCCATTGATATAAATAAACATGACATTTAAAGTTTATATAAGTTAAGGAAAAAAGGTATGGTACCCAAAATAAAACTATTCCACGCGGACGATGTCCAAAGCACAGCTAGTAAACTATAAACTGCTCTCATTGTTGCTTTATATTGTCACTGAATTTACTTTTTATTTTTATCAATATTTTGCTTTCGAGACCAATAATAATAGCATCGGTTTCAGTAAACTTCTAGCGGGTGGTATAGAATCAATGGCAATAACCGAGGTGTTCGGAGAGTTTCGGACAGGCAAGACGCAGTTGTCACACACCCTGTGTGTCACCACGCAGATACCTAACACTTCTGGATACCACGGAGGGAAGGTCATGTTTCTTGACACGGAACATACTTTGTATCCTTATAATTGTTTTTTCGTAATTTCTCTTAAATAGGCACCGACAATATAAGTTTCTTTTTTAAGATAAACTTTCAATATTTGTAGTATGTACCTAGTTATGTTTTATTTTAAATAGTATTCCTGAGCATTACCAAACAGTCGTCCTGATAGGCTCAGACCTATTGCAGACAGATTCAATCTAGATCAAAGTGCCGTTTTAGACAACGTTCTGTATGCGAGAGCTTACACGTCTGAGCATCAGGTTGGTGTTATAATATCAATCAATATAAACCTAATATGTCCTTAAGTTTTCTGATTTTAACGCATGACTGCGACTGAAGTATGACGTTATATGATTTGATTTTAGTTAATATCAGTATACTATGTTGTACCTACAGTGGTAATGGTCACTTTAATTTCGATGATGGTCCATTATTTATTGCGCGAACCCATTTTTTACGGTCGAATCTAGTGCCGTGAGGTGCCGGCACAATAGAATAGTACCTCCCACTGAGATCAGGTGTCGTAAGAGGTGACTAAGGTACTATAACCGACAGATGGCGGTATATCCATTCGAATTCGAAGTGCATTCAAAGCGAAGATGGGCAGCAGCATCCCCGTCGCGATAGCTGCGCTTTGCGATTGCCAACACGTATGCCCAGCGCGGCAATTATAGGCAAAAACCTTTTTTGGAGAGGCTTATGTCCAGCAGTGGACTTCCAATGGCTGATATGATGAAACAATTTTTGAAACCTATTATGTACTAACACGAATATGTCACTGTGCGGTTGTGTATCATAACACAGAATTAGATATCGCCAATGAAACGCCATTTAAATATTTATAATTTTAATTTAGCAGACACATTCAAAATTATTCTATAGCGGAGCATCACGCGACCTCCATTACTTTATGTTTATGGTTTATCGATACCGATGAAAGTATTGAATAAAATTACTTTTGTCCACTCAGCTAAACTCCTTGACTCCAAGGGCATCTGTTTATTGGCCTAGTGTATTGCGTAAAAACTTGACCTACTTGACTATCGGAACCGTGTCGTTCCGTTTGAAGATATACTTCCGCACTCTGACCCGCGTTCCCGCATTGTTGGCTCATACTTTAAATAGGTGTCGTAACAAATTTTCCTATAACGTTGTAATGCACGCGTTGTTACTTAACACGTGTAGAATAATTATAGATCTTCGATTAATACGTATGTCTGATTCTTAGTCAACATTGTGATCACATCGTAATTACCAACTATAAACAAGCACTAAAAATTATTTTCCCTATGGTAACGTCATTGGTCAGAGAAGTCCAACAATGACCGTAAAAAACTAAAAAAGAACGCATCTTATCCTTTAAGGTAAATATTAGGGAATTCCGTTTTAATTAAGATTTTTCCTGCATATTCGAACTCATCTAAGAAAATTTAGAGGTGTTAATCAACATAATATCAACTTGTTTTCTAGTGAAGTTTATGCTACTATACTATGCAGGACCTACACATTATTTTAATGCAATAACACTATTCTAACCAATATATATTTTATGACTAAGTAAAATTCTAGGCAGAATTGCTAGACTTCGTAGCTGCAAAGTTCCACGAGGAGGCAGGAGTTTTTAAGCTTCTCATCATCGATTCCATTATGGCTCTCTTTCGCGTGGACTTCTCTGGGCGCGGGGAACTCGCTGACAGGCAGCAGAAACTGGCTCAAGTTCTGTCAAGACTTCAAAAGGTAGGATTTCAAAGGACTCCAAAATTATTATGATTTTAATTTAGCTATGTTAGTGTACAATGTTTGCGAAGAGATTTAATTACACTGTGTGCCAAGTCTTGAAAAGTGCTGACGATATAACTGATTTAATCTTATTTTCTTACAATTTAGTATTCAAATATTTTATATAAAAATGATAGATATATAAACTACTGTGAATGGAACAAAACAAGGAATAGTGAGTGTAAAAAACACAATACACCCGATTCGAATCCACTTATCGAAAGACTATTTAAATACATTATAACTACATAGTGTAAAACAAAGTCGCTTTTTAGTGTCTGTCTGTCCATGTGTATGCTTAGATCCTTAAAACTAGGCAACGGTATTTCGTTCGATTTTTTTAATAGATTGGGTGATTCAAGAGAAAGGTGTACATTATCATGTAACTATGATATTATATACATTGTCAATTTTAGGAGATTCTAATGTGATGTCGTAAATATACCTCATTTAATTGCGATTTGTTGTTCATCAGACTAAGTGGACAAACAAACGTGCTTACTATCACGTGGACTGTCCACGTGATAGTAAGCAGCAGCAGTGTAGATGCTCGAAATATCGCAAGGATACCACTAGCGCGTTGCCATCCTTGTGACTTTAAGATATTATATCAAATTACCGAGTCATTTCACTGCCTTTTTTACCTTTCAAACCGGAACACAGCAATGCGTTATATTTTATATAATACCATTGTATACCAAAAAATATGTAATTAAAAAGTCCGCGGTGGTGTATATCCATATTTTAGGCATAACCAACAATAACCCTTTATCATATATTGAAACATTTAAGCTTTGTATTATTTACATTTCTTAAATGGATTACCTGGTTTTAATAACGGAATGGTTATTAAAATTCGCTATTGGCGGATATATATATATATATTTGGCGTTAGTCATTTTTTGATTCTTTACGCCTCATATATGGCCAGCACTTACAACCACACACGCTCCCATGAACGTGATTCGAAAATCAAACGCGTGTTGATTGCAGTTTGCTGCGTAGAGTTCAAGATCATTGTGGAGGCGATAATAGACATCCGCTTTTAGACTTAGTTACAAAGGTTACTGACTTTTGTAGATGATGCTTGAAAATGTTAATGAAAGTCTTATAAAGCCTTAGAAAATACTACTGAATACAACGATATTCATAGGCTAAAAACAGCATACTTTTCGTAGGTTGTCAGAACCTTACAAACTATCGATATCATTAGTTAGGTAGGTGCTAATACTGGCACATAACAGCCAGCATAAATACACTCATTTGAAAAAAAAACCGGGTGGATTTGATTTTAAATAAATTGATTTGATTGACTCCGATGAAGTCAGGATATCTCTGTTCGGTGAAGATCGACGTCGGCGAATGCTGACTGAATGAAAACAAACCAATAGTAACATTTAAAATGGTTCATTGCTTAGGTGCCTGTTTTTTTTCAAATGAGTGTATTACAGCGACACTTCACTCGCAGTTTGCTAGTAACATATGTGTCGCATTTCAGATATCCGAGGAATACAACGTGGCTGTTTTTATAACTAACCAAATGACAGCGGATCCCGGAGCAACACTTTCCTTCCAAGCTGACCCAAAAAAGCCTATAGGAGGAAATATTTTAGCGCACGCCTCGACTACAAGACTATCACTCAGAAAGGGTAGAGGAGAAAACAGAATAGCGAAAATATATGACTCCCCCGATCTCCCAGAGAGTGAAGCCACTTTCGCTATAACGAATGGAGGTGTTGCTGACTCGAAAGATTAATTTTTATATAATCTTAACAGTCCTCACATTGAGTTGTTCTTTAAACTTTTATGTAACACATTAAACTTTTTGAAAATATAGTCGCAAAATTAGTTTTTTTGAAATAAAAATATAATACGGACATTAGGTACTATAACATACATAAAAACGAATAAACAAACAGACGCACTAATGTAGTATTTATGAGCACTGACCTATATATAATAACAGATATTCACTGTCAAGCTGTTTATAAAATAAGTTATCATGCAGTTTAAAACAATCCTAACATTATAATAGTTGGTAGTTAAAGAAGAAATAATAATTGCAATATCATACGAGGTAAATGTAAAACCGTTTAATTATACCGTAACCATCTCGGTGGTATACAATTATTACCTATTATTAGTATCTATGTTACCTATTGGGCCTAACAAGAGCACCTTTGTTTATAACCAATAAGTTGTTGACCCACTAAAATAAGATTTAGCAGATAACTTCATTAACCCTTTCGCAGCATCGGAGACGGCTTAAAGTCCAACATAGAGTTGTTTCGTATTCGTCGCTAGTTGTAAGACGCAGTGGCGTGACTCGATCGAGCCAATTATGTTCCTTCTACGATTAGATAAACAATCGTACGTACCATTGTAACTTATGCGTCTACGTTTCGAAAATAAAATGAATCAAAGATTACATATTATACATAATATAGGTGTATTGTCTAATATCTGTAGAATTGTAAAGTGTGCATAACTTATTAACATTTACATTAAATTAGGTTTGCTAATTTTTTAGGTTTAGGTGATTGCTATATGTTTTTATAAATTCAGATAATATAGACCCGCTTCGGTTAATTTATTTACAATTACAGTAACTCTGAAAAGTGCACCGGTAGTATGCAGTATGCTATTATACAATAATAGAAATATAAATTTTTAAGACCATTATTTTAAGTTATATACAACTAATAAATATGTTGTACCAAACAGATCAAGTCGATTAAAATTAAAAACATATAGGTACTATATGGATCTAATTCCATTTTAACGTAAGCCATATATATTGTGATGTGAATCACTTCGATTAAAAAAATAGCTGACGTCATTCGCCGGTTTGGATATCTTTGACAGATGTCAGTTATAAAGTGAAACTCTTTTAGAGGTGTTGTGTATCTTGGTAAAAATTAATTCGATTTCCAATTTTAATTAAATTAATTAACATTTCATGTATACAAAAGCCTAACTCTTTAATTTTTTATATAACTTGGTGCTTGTTCTCCGAATATGGATAGTAAAACGGAGAAGAAAAGACAAGTTCGTGTGTGGTGCGATGGATGGTGAGTTAATAGTTTTTATGGTATTCTGCGTTTAAATTAACACTATTTTAGAAGTTCATTAATGTAGTGCCAAGTTTTTAATACGTTAATTGTCATACAATAACGAAATCCGTTGTAAGTTCGCCAAATGGAAAACAGTACCAACAACATTAAACATCCGGCGCGTATCAAGGTTTTATAGTCACGCCTACTTGTTACCTCAAAATTATTGAGGTACAAACATATAGGCAGTAATTAGTAATGAACAAATTATTTGTTCATTACTAATTACTGCCTAAATGTTATAATTGCACCTGGTTCTTTTTTTATTTGATTCAGTTAATTCAGAGGTCATACATACTCTTTAAAATACTCTAACAGAATACAGCATAATAATATTAGGCTGCTGCAAGCCAATTGTGCAATAATTATTTTAATTAAAATGTAGGTTTGTTTATTAATGTACTTAATATTTTCAGTTATGACATGGTTCATTTTGGACATGCCAATTCCCTCCGACAAGCAAAAGCTTTAGGAGATGTTTTAATAGTAGGAGTCCATACAGACGAAGAAATTGCAAAACATAAAGGGCCACCAGTGTTCACACAAGAGGAACGTTATAAAATGGTCAAAGCCATTAAGTGGGTTGACCAGGTTGTGGAAGGTGCACCTTATGTGACCACACTAGAAACTTTAGACAAGTACCAATGTGATTTCTGCGTACATGGAGGTAGGGGTTGTTTCGATAAACTATTTTAATAAAATTAACTACTCCCCAATTTTGTGAAAGATCAGGGTGAAGTGTCACAAAGTTTGTTTATTTTAAATGTTATATTTATTTATGTTCATTAATAGAAATTATGTAAATATATAATAAACATTGAAAAATAATACTGACCTGTTCCTAATTTTTAGTTAAAAGTGAGATAATTTTAAATTTATTTAAATGGTATAATAAATTAAATTATATATTGTTCAATATTTATAGTTATATATTTTACAAAGAAATACACACATAGAATAATGTTTTTGTTGTTGTCATTACAAAAACGGTAACTACTCAACATAACGACGGGCTCGATGGCGCAGATGGTAGTGATCCTGTCTTGTGCACCAGGGGTCGTGGGTTCGATTCCCACCCAGAGCAAATACTTATATGATGATATTTGTGTTTGCTCCGTGTATGGGTGTAAAATATATGTATTTAAGTAGTATATTTGTGATTCCTCTGTTGTCTGGCATTCGTAACATAAGTGCTTTAAGCGACTTACCACGGAGTCAGGTCAATGTATGAGATGTTGTGGGAATTTATTATTATTATTATTATTATAAACTGTGTCCCCTTCCCAATAAGATACTATAATAAAAAACTTTATAAACAATATTTAAATTAAAACATTTTCTATTCAGATGATATCACTGTAACAGCTGATGGAATTGATACATATCACTTGGTTAAAAAGGCAGGCAGATACAGGTAAAACAATTTAAAATTCTTCAATGATTCAATTATTTTATTTAAACATGACATCATACTAAAACAAAATTAATTTTCAGGGAGGTGCTAAGAACAGCTGGGGTTTCTACCACAGATTTAGTTGGCCGAATGTTGTTACTGACCAGAGAGCATTTCAAGTAATAATCTATTTGTTATACTTTATCTGGACTCAAAATATTGGTGTCAGTTTGATTCCCCATAAGAATCACTTCACATAAGTAATACATAAGAATTAATTGGAATTTGTATTATATGTGCAACATATGGCAATCCATATGCCTATTTGATTAATAAATGGGTTTTCTAGATTTCTGATACATATGAATTAACTGTGTTTATCAAATTAAATTAATGTTTTGATATATCATGTATACAAAATAATAAAGCAAAGTATTGATGTAACTAACTAGCATATGTAGTGTATATGTATGTGAAAATATCTAAAGGCCTGGTTGACGTTACTAGATATCCAAGATCTGGCAGCTCCCTTAGTCAACTCTTCACTAACGCAATGCAGCGAGGAAACTCTGCAAGTATTTTGGGATCTCTTCTACAATGGCTCAATTTGTAATTTTTTTTATTTCTTGTATATACATATAATTTAATTTTTATTTATTTTCTAGCCTAGTTACATAACAAGAACTCTGATTTGTTTTCAAACTTGGTATTATACCAAAGTAAAAAAATCAGAATGTTTTATATAGTTGTTATTATGTTTATGTCATTTAGTTTTAAAAAGTAATTTTTAGTTTTAAAGTACAACATCTAAGGTTAATAATAAAAAATAATAATATATAATTATTATTTTCAATTAAACACACATATTAGAGGACTACATGAGGAACATATTTTTTTTATTATGTCAAAAACAGCAAAACCTGTATTGCCAGTTTTGGTATGGGTTACTAATCAATAAATTGATTTAATCTGCATGACATTAACATGCCTCATTCGGATTTTCTATATATTCAACAACTAATATTACTATTCATAATAAAATACAAATTTTATTATGAATATTCGCAAGTACCATTTTTGATAATAATAATAATTTAAAATACAAATTTTGTGCCTTACAAAAATGCGGGCACAATAACTAATGACATGGCATTTGCATTTGCCCCACTACAGGAATGTCCTTACGTCATCAAGGAAATGGAAGCGTGATATCTGTGGTTTATATTAAAAGTGAACAGTTATAAGTATTTTTTTTTGCTTAATATTGATACTGAAACTTAGACTTAAACCCGATTAGGATTTTTAATTTTAATATGAAATATTCATATTTAGACTGGGTGAGCTTGGGATATCTCTTGAGTTACTGTCAGGAATAAATGACCATATATTGACTCTAAAGATTAGTTTAGACTACGGCTCAAATATCAGACATTAATTACTCATAAGAGACTTGGACACAACGTATTCAACGACCTGCTAATGAATAGAATGTAAAAACATAAACTTGTTACACAAAAAATATTTATCGGTAGAAGTTATAATAGGTTCAAACAATATATCTCACGAATACAGACTTGTATGGAAGGCGAAGGGTGTCGTGATCCTTTATGCGACATACCATGTCGCATCACACTGCCTAAACTTAAAAAATGTATAGTTAAATTATTTAAAAAATATCGTATATGGTATTTAAATAAAAATAGTTTTGCTTGTTATTGTGTCACAGTATAAGAAATATGCTCTCACTCGGTATACGTCTGGGTGTAGAGTTGAGTGTCGTAGTCTAAACTTAGCTGTATTAAAAATCCTAGAGTACGTTACATGTCATCGGTTTTACCATCATAGTTTCATCTGCTATTTATATTTTTTTCATTAACGTTACCCTTCAATAGTAAAGTCCAAAATACATTGACAGCACTTAAGGCACCTTCTGATTTCAGGAGGGGTGATAAAGAGTACTCCGTGGCGCTTGAACATTCTTCGAACCTCGGCACGGACGCGTCGGCGCGTTCGCCCTACACGGGCTGCTCCCAATTCCTGCCCACCACGCAGAAGATTATTCAGTTCAGCAGTGGACTCTCTCCAAAACCAACCGATAAGGTAAGGTTTCTGCTTTCGAGTGTATCTCTAACGCGTACAAATTAGGAAGTTATTATCTTTTTGAAAGATGGCTCGGTTAACAACAGAAGATAAAATAATGTTCTTATATCACATGTAGTTTACTTCGGAGTTGTGTAATTGAGTTTCTGAATGATCATCATTAGCGGTTGGGCTTTCAGATTAGAAACAAAGAAGTAAGCGGTACCTATAGTGCGTAAGAATCCAAAAGGGTTTGTCTGGTATACTGGAAATATTCTCTTATAAATATAATAAAGAATATCTCTAACATTAAGATTTTACGACCAGACAAGAAAAAATTAAGAGCAGTTTCTCTTATATATTGAATAAGAATTGAATATATTTTTAGACGCCGTGGGGGTACCTGCTGAGTAGAATAGTACCTCCCTGTGTACCAGGTGTTGTAAGAGGTGACTAAAATACCGAAATCGACCACAGGGTGGGAATGAGCAGCAGCTTCTTCGTCGTAAAGTTGCGCTCTGCGATTGCCACCACGGCAGCGGAGCGCGGCAACTATGGCTAATATGATGATATTTTTAGAAATTATGTATTAATTTATCGAAGAACTTATTGATATTTGGCAGTCGCACACTGATTATAGCTAAAAATACGCTTGCCATAGCGTGTTGCTGCAAATGTAGGTGACAGTGGTTTTAATTTAATTTTATAAATAATTAATGTGCACAGTGAATATTAGTCTTAATACTTAAAAATAATTTAATATCTTAACTTATTTTTGAACTGGAGGTCAAGTCGTTGAACAAACGAAATCTAAAATATCTCATATCTGCGCGCAATAGATAGTGTCAAATGACATTGACCCCGCGTTTCTTAATTTTAAATAAAATATTTTATAACATTACGCGGTCTTGGTTTGAGAAACATGGGCTCAAATTTATCATCAATTATAAAACAAAATGTTATATGTATGTCAATTTTATACTGTATTTCTTAGTTCCTCTTTCATTTTGTTTTCAAGGTTTAAAAATGTTTGTACATTCATTAACACTCATCTCATGCTAGCTTTATTTGATGCTCAACCATGTTTCTTCTGACCTGGTTCTTCTACAAATGATACAAAAGTGTACAAATCTTTAACTTCTTAGTATTAGATTTATTTTTATATCGTTGATTATTATTATCACTCGACTCACTAAAAGCCAATAAAAGCTCATGTGAAAGCGTCCTGTTATTTATATACTTATTAAAAATAACCATGTACATTCACGTAAATATACAAAACAGACAGTTTTCCTTTACCGTGTAATGGCTATCGTAAATCGTAATATCAAACGTAAACTGTTATTTTAAGCATATCTGACTATTTCTGTTACTCGCTGTAGGATATTATCACTTTTTATTAGTAAAAGAGATTTCGAAAATCGGTCCAGTAGTTTTTGAATTTATTTGCTACAATCATACAAAAATAAAAATCCTGTTTATATATTTTCATTTAAGCTAGAGATCTCTAACTTTTTGTAAATATGATATAGCCTATGTTATGCCAGAAGAATCTATCTTTTTATTAATGAAAGAATTTCCAAAATGAGTTCAGCCATTTTTGAGCCTATAGAACTCGGACTTGTACCATTGATGTTACGCTTCTATTGGCCATATCGTGATGTTATTTAGCTTATAGCCTTCCTCGATGAATGGGCCATCTTACACTGAAATATTTTCAAATCCATCCTCATATTATCGCGTTCAACCGATCAAACTCTTTATATTTTTAATATTAGTTGAGGGTATACAAAATAATATATTAGCTGTGTGCTACCGGCAAAGTAGAATAGTACTTGTACCAGGTGCCGGAACCGACAGGTTGCAGGTCACCCCAAATGTAACAAGGCGAGGATAGGCAGCAGCATTCCTATTGCGAAGCTATGTTCTGCGATTGCCCAGCAATGTACTTTGTACGGCTGCTATGATGATGATGATGAAAAATAATAAAACAATTATGATTAAATATTATATCCAGGTGGTGTACGTTGCGGGTGCGTTCGATCTTTTCCACGTCGGTCATCTAGACTTCTTGGAGCAAGCTCACGCCCAAGGCGATTTCTTGATCGTGGGCCTGCACACAGATCTTGAAGTGAACCGGTACAAAGGGTCAAATTACCCCATTATGAATCTGCACGAACGAGTCCTGTCGGTGCTCGCTTGCAAGGTACCTTCTCCATTGTGTGTTCATTGATACACTTGTATTATATTGGATGAATACTTTGTGACCACGTTTTTATTATTGTTTTTTATTAATTTACGCACAGGATGGAATTAACAATAATGCGCTTGATTTTCCCCAGATTTTAAAAACATTTTCTTTTAAACTTAAATTACTTCTCGCAACTTTTTTTAGAAAATTAAGGTTACGTGTTTATCGGATGTATATATATATATGTGTGTATATTTTTATCGGATGTATATATATATGTGTGTATATTGTATTATTTTCTCTATACAATCCATTCAGTATTATGCGTCAAACATTTACCGCTAATTTATGTTAACAAATGATTACAGGTAAAATTAAAACATTAATAACATAAAAATTAGAATCCATAGAATGGTAAAAATATATTAAATAAGGGAACTATCAGTAAACATACTTTCAGGACGACGAAGTCGGGAATTAAATTATTGCAGATTTATGTGCATGAAAAAACAAATGACCTTGCCCTATCACTTTAGATCTTAAGAATTATTTAAACTACCAGTATTATCGAAATTATGGTGTGGGTCATTCAACTCTATCTATAATCACATGAGTTAATTTTTATTTTAATAGATAAGATACTGAGTTTTTAAAGTAAACAATTTGTTATGTCATCTCGAATCCTATTATATGATTTGTAGATTAAACACTGGTGCATATATAATAGTTTATTACCAGTTGAGCTGTTGGTGTAAAGATTCGGAAATGTGATTTAATAGCACAACTATTGTCATAACATTATACCTGACACTGTTTTTAGTCGGGTATTAGAACAGCCGAACAATGAATGTAATGTATACAATGAGTTTAACAAAACGGAATGATAAGCACATTTTTTTATTTATATGTAATTACCAATTAATATGAAATATTAATTTCAGGTTATTTATAAGCCCACGAGAATTAACAAATTCTACTAATATTATAATCGCGCACGGTTTTAAAATGGATGTGTATTAATTTTTCACGCAATAACGACTGTATCATGTTCTTTCGAAAAATAACTATGGGCAGAATTCCCCTTTTAGTGGGCTGGCCTATGTCCAGCAGTGGACTACCATGATGATGACAATGATGATGTTAAACAATCCCATCAAGTAACTGTTTTTCTATCATCCGACAGTACGTGCACGAAGTGGTGATCGGTGCGCCGTACAGCGTGTCCGCTGAATTGATGGACCACTTCCGCGTGCGCGTGGTGTGCCACGGACTCACGGCAATCGCGCCCGACGCCGACGGCGTCGACCCATATAAGGTGCCCAAGCAGCGGGGATGCTTCAAGGTTACTATTAGACCCTTACACCATTAGATTTGCTTTGTGGTATTGATATGTGAAGCACACGTTAGCCGTGAATAGTACCTCCCAATGTGATCAGGTCTCGTAAAAAGCGACTAAGTTACCAGAACAAACAGATGTCGGTATATCGATCTGATATCAGTGTAGCCAAAATACATAAGGCGTGGATGGGCAGCAACATGCCCGTCGCGAAAGCTACGCTCTGCGATTGCCGACAACCTTGCTTAGCGCGGAAATTACGGGCAAAATTCCCTCTTTCTTGGGGAGGCCTATGTTCAGCATTGGACTTTCAATGGCTGATATGATACTAGACATGTAATATTATACTATTCTGCAAATCGCAAGTCAATTTCTAGTACCACCTAGTAGTAGTAGTGCCAGTACACTCTCTGATGTTTACGATGATCTAAGTATTTTGGTAATATCTAATATTTTAAGACCATATCTAATTTTGTGAAAACAGTTCCTAGCTTTTTTTCTAATAAAAAGTAACATTGTTATATGAAAAAATGTTTCCTCGTAATCAATCTTTAAATACCAACCATTGAGTTCAAAATTGACTGAAAAGCCCCAACAAATATTTCTATTTATATAATATATATATATTATTTTTGTGTAAATTTTCTGAAAGAACAATAATTTTGTTTTCGAACTTATAACGTTGTGGTGTACAACTGAAGAAAACAAAAGGCAGGTGAAAACCGTAGTTCTGTGAAGCCAGAAGTGCAACAAATTACTATGTGCCCCGTATGGGCTGGGTTTACTGTACAATATTTTCCTCATTGCTTGACGCATTAGAAGAATATTATTAATATTATAGAAGTATTATCTTATCATGAATTACATTATCGCATCTGGTCAATTTAAATTGTCATTATTTTTAGATCTATAGAAAATGATAAATATCTGTTGTTGCAATTTGGGCTATCAGATATCAACGTACGCATTTTTATATCCATTTTATAGTTATCAGAGATTAAGTCTGCTTAAGAATGAAGGTATGTGCCTCACAAATATGCGCGATAATAGCCATACACTACTAACAATCGATCGGATAGACTGCACTAATGGCGCTGATAAGATAAGATCACAAATTTTATTGTCACAATAAACATGCGAGTGGTGACTAAGTGATTAAAGAACAGGTTTCGGATCAAATCCTCATTTTCACGTAAGGTAGTTGTATCTTGTACAAAAGATCGTCTGCCTCTCACTCGGTACCACACTCTCATCTATTTCTACTGCCAAATAGCAGTGTTCGTATTGCTGTGTTTCGGTTTGAAGGGTGAGTGAGGCAGGCAGTGAAATTACTGGGTATTGTGTCATAATATCTCTAAGTTACAACGTAGGCAATGTGCTAGTAATAACCTTTTGATATTATAAGCGTATATATATATGCTGCTGTGATGCTTACTATCGCGCGGACAGTGTGCTTGTTTGTCGACCTAGTCTAATAAAAAGAAGGCACCTTTTTTCAGAGAAACTGGGCTACGCAGACGTGAATTCTAGCGCCACTTAAGGGATGGGCGAGGCCGCTCATTAAAGGACAACCCTGTGTCAGATTATACTCGCGTGAATTAAATTGTAGTCATGGATCGATCAGGGTGACATCAAGCGACCAACCTAAAGAAATCTGTTGAAATTTCGCTATCGGTATTAAATCTGCGAGTATTTCGAGTAAAACATGGGTTTTGCAATTTTGACAGATTTGTATAGCTTGATCTAAATTCTTGTATATATAATATACACATCTGTATATATAGCATTCTATTAATGAAATCCTTATTGGAATTCGGTCCCAGGTTCTAGGCGAAATATCAATGTTTAGCCGCAATGATGGACTACACGCCGCTGCAGAAAATATCAATATGTACCACTAAAATAATTAACTTTTTTGAAAAATTTACCACTTGACCATAATGACATCAACCGATTGTACTGATAGTACTAATTGTGCTCTGAGTCAAGCAGAGGTCCAAGGCATTTCTTTTTTTATTTTATTCACCCAACAAAATAATGCATGTTGGGCTATTTATATTTATATATATACAAAATAGTCAGCGATGGCATATATCCATCTTTAAAGGATTTCTTACTATAGTAAGTCATTATACGTTTTAAACATTTGGTTAGGTATAATGTAGTTTCAAAGCTAATTAGATTAATACAGTATTGACCTGTATCATTTAAAAAATATTAGGGGCTATATGTATATCATACACATTATTATAAAAAAAACCTCACGCAAGAAAAAAATTAAAACCCATTCTCGCAGCGATGACTGGTCTCGCTTGATGCGAGCGCCGCGAAGCTTCGCGAACCGCTAACCAAAATATGTATAAAGGATGTTTTTGTAACATGTCATAAAAAAAACTTCCTTTGGGGTTACTAGTTCTCATATAATAAATAATAACTTTATAGCATGAGTTTATTTAATTTAAATGAAATTCTGTTACAGGTTCTAAACTCTGGCAACACCATGACAACAGACGATATAGTACAGCGAATAATCCGCCACAGGCTAGAATTTGAACTGCGAAACTCGCGGAAGGAGCAGAAAGAAATGGCAATAATGAAAGTGCTAGACAAGGACCACGTCAAACAAAATGGCGACTGTGAACATACCAACGACAAAAGTTAAGGCTTCCTAGAATTATTTAATTTCACCAAATATAGATTCATTGTGCTATTTAGGAATTTTTTGATGTATTTATTGATATAATTGTGTTGCGTTGTTATTAAATAATAGCATATATAAAAGCAATGTCGAAATATTGTTATATTTTGGGCATTTTAGTGTTTAGATTTAGTTAGTTGCATTAGCATATTTACACTTTATTATAGGTATCTATTTTATTTATGAATTATGGACAGGAAATACGGAGATTTCTAGTCAAAATTTATTTGCAGGATTTTTTCTTAAATCAGAATTTAAATCATGTATTATAATAGATATTATATTAATCTTATACGAATCAGTGTTCTATTAAGATCATGCGCTTTTGGGTGTATATATGTTTTGAGTGTATTCTAAAAAGTATACCAACCGTTTTAAAGGTACGAAGCGAACAGTTTTCTGACAATATTTTTTGAAAATATGGATTGTTCACATGTAAGAAATTAAATTCTATTTTTAGGTTATCAAGTAAATTAAATCAGAGAAAGATACACTTTGCAGAGGTTTTCTGAAACTCGAGAGCTTTATCTATTGCTATTCTGAAATGTGTTACTCTAGTAAATTACTAAAACGTGTTATAAATTTGCAATACCTTTTGTTGCTTTTTCTACAATTTCCGTTGATTTGTAAAAATGTCGATGGCGTTATGTTAAACTAATAGCGTGTGTCAATCAACAAATATATATCGGCATTTACTCATTTTAGGTTTGTTTTGGCCTTTAAGATTATTACCTAACCAGATTTATATAAGTTTTAAGTATAGTAAATATTATATTCATTGAAATTCCATTTCCGCCTACCTCTATAATATAATCGTGATACCTATTATTCACTGAATTTTAAACTGATAGCAAACTAATATCTACATTATAATTAATATCTGAGTATTTACATTAAATATACATTTTGTTGTGACAATTGTGTTACGTTTTAAATAGTTTTATTTGCATTCTCATAAAATCTCAAGTAAATTATAGTATTGTTTGGTAATTTGACAATGCTACATTATGTGTATGTTTAAGTATTGCAATTAAATTATTGAAAGTAAGGTGTTTATATTTAATTTTAATGTTGACTGTTTAGTAATTCAGCTAAATCGACTGTGATTGTTAAGTTCGATTATATACCTTATAATATAGGCTCCTTTATACTTATATTATATTATCATAATACTACTTATTCTTAAATATCAGAAAGAGGGAGGGACAGGCAACAAGTTATTTTTTATAGAACTGCTTGCCAAATTTGAAATAACATTGGTATTTTAAATTACTTGATATTTACTAATAAATTTTTGATAATCGCATTTTAGTAAGCGTGTTCTGTATGAGTCCTGTTTAATAATCCAATTATTAATTTCTACTTTTTAATTTTTTTTCTAACGAAGCTAATATTGTTACTCGAGCGTTAATTCGAGCAGTGGGGAAAAAACATCAAATAGCTTGACTATTTAGGAATTATATAAACACATAATAGTATGTTTGGTGTTACTAACATCAAAATTAATTAAGAGTTCAATCTATTTGAGGTTGAGCTTAGCTTTGAGGTATGATTCAGAATAGGCCTGGCTATAACTTTGCATATGAAATTTTACACATCAACTTACTCAAATCGGTCATTTATAATTTCAATGACAAGTATTTATAGCTTAATGTCGATTGCAGATTTGTGTAGGTTGATCTGTTGCTTTATATACAGGTATTTACCTACTTGTTTTCCTTTTACGCAAAATTGCAGTACGTATTAGTAATAATAGAAAACTCATAATTATTTTACGTGTAATTTCAACTAACACGACCCGCAGTAAATCCCGTTTTGTAAAAGGTTTTTTGGCAATGCAAATATATATAAAAATACTCTTAGAAGTAAATTCCATAGAAAGTTACAATTCACATTCATACTTGTATTCGAATTATATAATTATACAAGTCTAGGCAATTTGCCCCGACATTTTGGTATGTATATATTAGTTTCTTGCCATTGTAGTATATTTCCATATGAGGTTCCTATTTGCGGTTGTATTTAAACTTTACGAATATTGTAGAATTTTCGTTGTAACGTAATTTATCTTTATATTCCATCTACACCTACGTTTTGGTTATTTATCGCATTTTTATCCACAATTCTCAGGAAAAGTTTTCCAGATCTTATAATATAGATAATCCAGAAATTAAAAATTTAAAGTTATAAATAAAAAAATTGCTATTATCTGTTATATATTTTTAATTCTATATTAAATGCGGCTTTAAATGCGGCATTTAGCCAGAGTTGGAACAATTACATAATTACGTTTTTTATTTAAGATCTCACCTTTGAAAGTTGTTTTCATAAATACCTATAAATTTGTTAACATGTAAACGAAAAATGTACTCATTCTTAAAAGAAAAATATAAATATAACATTATAGCAGAAAATATTGTTCTTCAAATGTGTAATATATAGTAATTAAAAGTAAACAATAATGCTATTTTTATTTGCTATACAGATAATAATAACTATTTTATAAAATATTAATATATATTTACCTACATGTTTTCGAGCCCCATGGCGCATACGTATATGATGAACATTTATATTTGTTCTGTGGTCTGGGTGTTAATATATATATTAAATAATTATATTAGTAATTCCTCTGTTCTGTGGTATCTGTAACACATGGCCTTTAAGCTACTTATTTCATACCCTAGACGATGTTTTGTGAAGTAATTATAACATATATACAGATATCACGCCTGTGTCTTATCAAGGCTGGCAGAGACTATAGACCTCTGCGATCTTGGTGTACTTCACTAGCTTCCATTACGTCGTGCCAGTCCTTTAGGCATTAGCTCTTTCATTCGCGCTCGTTTATTCTTGGTACTACATTTATTTTTGTTGCATAAATGATTTTTAATTGACAGGCTTAATGCGTTTAATTCGTCAAATTAAAATAAGATGTATTTTCTAACACATACACATGCTAATTAAAATATTATTCAAATGACCGATGACACTGATGACTTTATAGGGTTTCCAAGATTAATTAAAACAAATGCGCCATTGAATGACCTACTTGTAATCTAATCTGCCGTCATTTTACAAGTTTGGAATCGTAAGTTTATAGCAGAATTATTACAAGAGCCACCAGAAAAAAATTTGCAACCCACGTCTATCGTTGGTCCTATGCAGTTCATACGTAATTTCTCATGGAATTTTAAAAAAATGTCCCATGTGTAATTGTTAAATTTTGTACAATATTTATTTCTTTTACTCAAACATTGTGATTATTCACAAAAAATACTATAGTAGACAGCATTTTTTGCACTGGCAATATACCACTGTCTCATAGATTTTAATGACAGCACTGCCACCAATAGAAACAAATCTTTCTTTTGATCTTGCTAGATCAGTCGGATTTCTTATTGGTGTTTAAGTTGTCATCGAGAGATTTTTTTTTATCAAGTCGAGGAAGACAAGTGCATTTAGAAATATTCAAAATGGCAGAAATGTATGCAGAGATCATCTATTTATTTCTGTATTTGTGGGATAATAAAACACAGTGACGTGGTGTAACGGAATTTCAGTGTTTTTGAAAATAATATCAGAAGTTAAAGCACGTGTTTGAAGACACAAACACCAACATTGTTGTTTCCAAAGGTAAGTTTACTTGTAGCCGCCCACCATCACTTTCAATCTGTTTCGTTTTTGTTTTAATATAATTATTTAGAGAAGTGTCACAATACTGTATTCGTGATCCATTCGTTCGTTATGTTAAAAAAATGCTTTGTGACAATAAATATTCACTTACGGTATTATAGTGTTCGTCGGTTTTTGAAAAATCTCAACTGTCATAGTTTATGCGGTAACCAGACACTACGCATCAAAAGTTATCTATTATTGTACATTTTGTACGCTAAGATTTAGATGCAGTGCTGTGCATTGAATGCATTTACGGAGGGTCAAATAAGAAAGTCATCTCCTTTTAAAAATGTAATAATATTTATATAATTGCGTTAATAATAATTTCTTGTATTGTAGACAAACAAATACTGTAAATTAATTAGAAGCATGTACATATTTAATTTTTCTTATAATATTGGTTGTAAGGGCATTTGGCATATTCTCATTGAAATGCTATATTTAGTTTATATCCATTACTTGATCTAGCCAGAATTATGAAATAGTATGTGACATTCAATCGAAATATGTAAATTATTTATTTTTATATATTAGAAAATTTATAGTATGTACATACAAACCGACTCTTGATTCCCCAATAAGCCAATACTTTATTTATATACCTAATCCATATTGCAACAGGATATCCAAAGGGATTCAGACTATTTGTGAATCACATGTTAATTCATCAAGAGATTACTTAAATTATAATTGAAAAAAAGATGTGATTTATACTATAAAAACCTTAGCCTGATGTTAAAATCAATCCAATTCCATTAATTCCGCTGTGGTGTATTAATTGTATAGAAAAATTTTCATACATTTGACTCAACACTAATGAGGTGTTTCTTTTATAAACAGAATTTTAGTCACCATGTTTTTTTATATTAGACAATACTGAATGAGTGTGAAAGTTTACTTTTATTTTTATTATATTTTATTAATATTCTGTGCATTTAAGTATTCATGAAATATTCATAAAATTTGTGTGTTTGGATGGTATTGTATTTGAATAAAAAAATATTTTAATGTATTGGATGTACTTATATTTTAGTAATCTTCCTGTAACCTGGTAGGTCTTTAAAGTACATATAAGGGTATGAGTAAAAATTAGGTTCTTATAAAGTCAAGTTTACCAAGATTGAATACAAAAAATGCCATTGCTTTCACGAAGAACCTTATAATTTCAAATTAAATGTCACCTTGTGACAAGGGTTTAACTCAATGTAGTTTAGCTTAGTGCTAACTTAGTGAGTGGTATAAAGACACTAGATTTTACCTTACAAAAAATCCTCTGGTTTGAAAGGTACTTTACTACTATCTGGAAAATGCTGAGAGCCCCCTTCCTCCCCTCTCTTCATTAAGTTAGGCAGCCTTTTATCTAATTGCAATCAATTGGTGTTGTTGGGTTTTTCTTTATTTGCTTTTATAGTAACAACAAGTTTAATGATATAATTTCTGGTAGTAAATTGTTCACCTGCAGCTGGGTTTTTTATTTATTTATATATTCCTAGGTTCTGTCCATTATTCGACAAAATAGCTTGTTTGGTTGCATGGGAGTCCTCTTCAATAATTTATGTTATTTTATACTTATAATTAATTTTTATGTAACTACATAACTATATATTCTGTGTGGCCATTATTAATATCGAACAAAATATGGTCATTTAATTATGTTTGTTGTATAGGAGCCATAGCCATATCATTATTTTGTTATTTCCCCATTTCTTGGGGAGGCCTATTTCCAGCAATGAACATTTTACCACTGCTATAATGATGATGATAATTATTTTGTAAGTGAATATTCCACTATATAATATATCATTATGGATATTTTAGGTCTAGCTGTTGCCATTATTCATATTAAGCAAACAAATTACGTATATTGTATTGGAGCCCTAAATAGGAGCCTTAAATACTTATTTTATTCTGTTTTTAGTATTTGTTGTTATAGCAGCAACAGAAATACTTTGTTTATGTGAATAAGATATTACGTTTGGTTACAAACAGTTGGTCATATAGCAGTGTCGGTAATAGGGTCCGGTGTTTACCCTTTAGGTGTGGATCCCAAAAAAATACCGATGAGACAAACATGGATAAACATACACTGTGAAGGTGCATCAACGTTATTAACTTTTGTAAGTCAGTGATAACCCCTTAGTGTTCATTTCGCCTTAATCTTGCCTTTCTACAACGTGAAGTATCGAAAAGTCTGCAAAATAATGGAAATGCAAAATAAAAGGACAAGAACTGCAAAATAATGTATATATGGTCATAAAATATATGAACTATGAGCCCTGTTAAGCGCCGTATTATTAAAAGGGTATTTTTAAATTATTCTCCTACAGTATTTGGACTATAACACATGTAGTCTTGTTAGGTTGAGGGCTGGAATTGAAAGAGATAAAAGCTGTCGTCTATACAATGTCGAGGCAGACAGTCTAATATGAGTGAATGCTGCAGACAATTTTATGTACGTTAGTTAACCAATCATGATCATAATTAGAAATCTGAAATATATATTAATGATTTGTCACTATTACAAGATTTAACTAATTAGAGAAGTCACCCATAGATAACACATCAAAATTGGTGCGCTTTCATTATCATAAAATGTCGTCGTTGTATAGTCTATTCTGAATAAATGTAACCTTGCAATAGGGGTTGGACAGAGTGAAGGCTATTGGTTAGCAAAGTCGTAGGCTTGAGCGCTAGGCATAAAGCCTGAGATGCGCGGGCGCCGCTGGCCGTTTGAGCCGTGAGTCACAGCCGCCCAAAATAGCTTGGGAAACGGGCGCCGCCTACCGGCCGGGGCGGGCGGCGACTTCGCCAGGCTCAGTGGCTGCCGCGACGCCGCCGCCGCTACAGGAGCGGTCGAGGTGGAGCGTGCCCAATACTGACGCAAGGGTGGTGGCGGCGCCGGCGCGGGATGCGCCGCCATGCCGGTACGACATCGCGAACTCGGCGACGAGATCGCGGCCCCGGAGCCGAAACGCTGCAGGCACTGCGACGGTATGATCCAACACATTGGCTTACCGAAGGACCTCGTCTCGATAACATCCTAACTTCACTGACACTTCACTGGGCTCTGGATGTCGCCTGCGCATTGAACCACTAAATAAGTTAATTCACTTGCATCCATACCTGTTATACGTGTTTTGTCTGTTGTGTAAGTGCTCAGGACAACGAGTACAAAACATTTGGTTTGTGAATGAGGGATATGTTGTTTCTCTAAAATTCTTAACCATTCCTAATTGTTTTCTCTGCTTGTTGTTATTTGGTGGGCTATAAGTTCGGTCATTCCAATCGGTAGTTACACGTGGAGTCTAAATGTTGTTGTCAATTACCTCCTCAAAGTGAATGCCATTGAGAGACCACCACTGCCCTGCAAATTACATGTTTTGTTATACACTGTGTCTATGTTGTCAGCTAATTACCCTAATTCTTTTGTATAACGTTACCTAATAATGTCACACGGTCAGATTTTTTATGTTTCTATTTAGGTTAAATGTGTGTCTTTTTAATAATTTTGGACTTTTTGTATCCACATGCTATAAAGCATACCTCTCTATTATCATCATTATGAATATGAATGTATTCATCAACTTTTTATCACTAATTAATAAATGCAGGAGCCAAATTATTTTACAACATGAGTGTTATATTGTATTTAGCCTATAAAACGGTTACGAACAGGTGCATACACGAAAATTGCGATACTGTTCAACAATAGCGCAAAGGCCTTGTTTTCGTCTTAATTGGTCTTAGTTTACGGTAGTTGAATTAACGGGACCTCTGTATTATACACCAAGTGAGATAATAAAAATGCTAATGCGTATAAAATCCGGTTAACTGTGAGTTAAGCAGGAAAATTATCTTTAGCCTGCCCTTAGTCACTGGAGTAAGTAATATGTGTCAGGGAGTCGGGAAAGTGCTTATAAATAGTGTCCAGAACGGGTGGTATGGGGCACATTATGTAACTCAGTGCTCGTAAACAAATGCACTTCATCGTACGTTCGCCATTATACTGATAGCACGCTGTCTTGCATAATTTCAAGGCGCGCCTCGCTTGATCGTAATCAAATAAACTCCACGTGTTAGTGTTAACACACTCATATAATAATTGTATCAGTCTGGTTCAGCCGAATGCTTTTACTTGGGCCCTAAATAACACGTTATTGCCAGTGTGTTCTCGTTCAATGGTCGTTCTTTCAAAGATGCTTTTGGTTTTCCAAAAACAAAAGGCAATGTTATTTTATCTTTAATTTTTATTTCCTGCCGAAGCAATGTAAACAACGTGGTTAATAAAAGTGTTTTGCAAGTAACTTTAGTAAGAAAAGCAATTCAATCGTACAATAAACGTTTGTGTTATCAAGGCCCTATTATAGCTTTGGTGAAAATTCAATGTGGACGTTCCATTAGATGTCTGCTAGTTCAGACGTCTAATTATTAGCAGACAGTATTCGTCATCAGACTTACGCCAGACAAGAATGTATTTTGTTTTATATTTATAGTTTTCTATTTTATATATTCAGGGTTTTGCTCAATTAAGAACCAATCGTTGTTTAATGTATAATTTATATTCTATTTATTTGGGATGCGTAATTAATGAGTTTGAAATATTGTAAACCTTAAAATTTAAATGGTACGAGTAGCTTACATCCTTATTACTTACATTCTCACACAACCCTGTAACGGTTGTTTAAAAAAAAGTGCTCGCGTCCACACACGAATTGTTCCTTGCCTCCAAAAAAAATTTAACACTTTACGTTCATATTTTTTAAGTTTATATTTAAAAAGTTTTTTTATCGGCATTATAATTTAACGACAGATATTTCTAAACATTGCTATAGTAAAGCCAATCATCATAAAACGTCACATTTCTGGAAATTGCGTCATGTTTTTTATGCATTCTGATTATAACAGTCATAGAATACACAATTTCTAAAGTTAAAAATTATGGAAAACGTAACTTTGTATTTATTACTTTTTCCATAATTAAAACTAAATGAGACGCTTTTCTTTCTCTCGCAATGATACTATTCTACCGCCTAATTATTAACAGTTTTAGATATCATTTAAAATTTTTCTCCTAAAACATTTTAAAAAGATAACGCTATTTCTTAGAAGATATTAATGTAAATTATTGCCTAGAATAACACGATTAATGTATCGTTTGCATCCTTACTAAAAGCTGTTTGATAGATAGACTAATTAATACGTCCACAATCTGTGATGACGATGGAGGCAAGCCATGAGTAAAGTTCATGCAAAATTCAATTTCTGAAATACTGTAATAGTCCCATCAACTATAATCGTTTATTTCTGAAGACTTCGCATACGGAAGAACCAGGTAAATAGCTAGAAAAGCATTTCGACTGCGTGAACTTCAGTTCAGATCGTGTCCCGGTAATTTTCATCGACATCGACTTCCTTTGACTCGGGAAAGCATGACAGACAAATTGGAGGTATAATCCGTAAACAAGTCACCAATTGGCATAGAAGCGAATGATTTTTATATATCGGTGAATAAAATGGGCTATGGTTACCGTCGTCTAAACAAAAGCTTTTATAAGAAACTCGCGGTAGGTAAGCGGCGATATAAATCATTTTTTTATAGCCATTCGTTTTGTTATTTCATGGCACGCGCCCTTATACTTATTAAAACTTGTATTCGCGCTCAACTGTTTTGGTATGTGGTAATGTCGTAACGAGTGTTGTTTTCGTGGACTGGGGCGCAGCGGCGCCCACACGTGTGAGGGCGCACGCGTGAGACGCACTGACTCAACGCACAAACAGTCACAACAACACTTGTATCTTATACTTAAACTCATGTGTCTATTAAAAAACGAAACCTATAACTACTATTACATGCAAATACAACACTTAACTCTTTTTGTTGCTTTTCTTTAAGGAAGCTAGATATTTAGAAGATTATAGATCTTATTAAAATGTGTTTAGGTACAAGATTAAAAAATTTCAATTTGTACCGAGGAAATGCTTACTGTTTTATTGATAATAACTTCACGTTTACCGTTGCTTCGATGACACTAATTTTCTTTGGGGTGTAGCCACTATTATGAAAATAGTGAATTTCCATCCAAGATGTGTCTATTTGTGGACCTAACGTCGGCGTATCGGTCGATGTAGGCAGTTACTCTGTCGCCCATGAGAACGGAATGTTTGTTTTGAGGAATCGCAAACAGACGCATAATTGTTCCCAGAAACGTAACTTCTCGTACACTGTATGTAGTAAACTGGGCGTTTGGAGAAAATATGCTTTTGCGTTTGTTTTTTTAATAGTCATTTTGTCGGGCGATTACGTCAAGATTTATATGCATATTATATACGTTAAATTTATTAATGAGTTTTACCTTCTTTTTTATATACCTGAATGAGGATCGAGAAATCAAATTGTAAACAAGTGAAACACAGAAAACTTACTTAGAAATCAAGTTCGCAACTTGAGACAATTGGGTTTAAACCGTCATTCAACTTACATGGTGATCATGTCAGTTGAATTACTAATACTCTTCTTGTAATAATAATTTGGTGACTATAAAAATATTCTCTTTGCAAGTGGCAAGAAAATTTCGGGTTTTATTTAAAAAAGTATTAAATTAGGGCGCGTATTTGTGCAAGTAAATATGCAAGAATCGATGAGTGTTTTTGGCGGACCTTCAGGCTCGGTCCAATTTGATGATGTTGCATTTGTACGGTGTTGTCAGAGACGGCACCCATTCGACAGTTTATGGGTGGCAGTTAAATATACCCCGTCTCGGTTTGTCGTTACAAATAGAATTTTGGCACTCACTGTCTGTGGTTGTGTAATTCACGAATAACTACTTGTTGGATTTGTACTATCTCTTCATATTACTAAGCACCCATAACATTAAATTGTTGTCGTTCCATTGTTAGCGCCTCATTCTATAATTTTAAATGGTTTTAGACAAATTTAAACTTGCTGTTGCTGCCGAGCTGTACACTAGTCTAAATATTTTTGGTTTCTTGGCAATCTTGGTTAAATAAATATGTAACATTATGTTGCTGCAGGATTGTACTAAAAGATATTACTATCCACCTGGTTAATATCATAATGATGGTTTTATTATCAATTGAACCCACATATGTGTTTATATTTTATATAGTTGGAACATCCAAATACTGTATTTGTGATGGAAAATCTCAATGATATGCCTCTTGTCTATTCCAGAAAGTCCCAAATGAGGAAAATTCGCATTTTATATGGTATTATTTATGGTATGGTATTATTTGTGTTTTTGGTGTAGATTCTTTGGTTTAACAGACAAAATGTATTTTTTAAACTGTTTATTTCCGTTGTAAATATTATCATAATTAGCCTCATAAACTGATTATTATCGATTACTTCGATTAGATAGATTGGTACATATGTAAAAAGGATTAGTGGTGTCATCAATAGCAAAAAATATTCAGTATGTTTTTCTTTTGCCTTTCCTTCACATAATGATGGTAAAATAATTAATCAGTACGGCCTCGTTCTATATTGCACCTTGACCTCGTGGATTAACGGCCGACTCCGGTTTTACGTTTTTCTTTTTGAGCGCATCACATAAACTGAACAAAAAGAGGGACTGACTTCGTCCACAATACATACTGCTTCGAATGAATGAAGAAAAATTTTAGTGGAAGATAATGGATACAACTATCTCGTTCTGTTGTATGCTATTTTTTATACATTCATTCTCTTTAGTAATCGTAAATTTGTAAACTAGAAAGTTAGTAGCTTGTGTACGTATACAGCTGTTGTCAACTAAATAATATTGGAAATGGTCCTAGCTTTGCGTAAATATATATGATTTTTTATAAATGATTTTATTTAAATGTATTGTTCGTGTTAAATTGTCCATTCCAGAGAAGATAATACTTAATTATTTATGGCACGGCATAATTTAACTTACAATTTGCATAGGTTTATCCAAAATTATGTAACAGAAGCGCTCGAACAATAGTTACGAAGCTCCAGTTTAATACCTGTCAATAATTTAATTTACAGTTGCTTTTATTGTCGTTTTAAATTATCATTTTATTCTTAGTTTATATGAGACTTATTGAGAAATTTAGATGAGTGTGTTTATATTTTGATAAACTGAAGAATATTTATAACATAGTATTACTGAATACCAATTTAGTGATATAACTGTAGTTTGGTTTAATGATGCAGGAGAACTATAGTGGTTATGAATTTATATAATTCAAGTTCCGCTAGGATTTCGCTTGGAATCTGTAGTCTATTCATATCTGTGGTATATTACATTTTTGAAGAGAAGCATAAAAATATTTCGTGTTGTATGTTTTGTCCAATACAATACATATCATAAAGACACTCTTTTTATTATATTAAGTGGTGCTTTACGTGTGAATATGAATTGCAATGTTTTTTCTTTGATAAATCTTTCTTTTTATTAGTGAATAGAAATAAAACAAACATAAAACGTCTGCACAATTAGAACAAAAACTTAATATTTTTGTACAGTAATAAATATTAAAAAAAAAGACTTTACAAACGGGGTGGAGAAGAGAGAAATTGACAACACGACACTTAATCTATATTATCTATGATATTCATGATATTGACATTCAAGTACAAAGTGCAAATAAGTAATAGATTACTGATGGTAGTTGAGATTTGGAGGACTTAAATTTTTAGTGTCGTGGACTATCGGTGAAGTAGAATAGTCCTTCCCTCCCCAGGTGTCCAGTGTTCAAGGGGCGACTGTGGGTGGTACTGGACCCGATAGATGGCGGTAAATTCATCTAAAACAGCAGCTCACCTACAATATGATAGGGATGGGCAGCAGCATTACCGTCACGAAGCTACACTCTGTGATTACGACTACGCCTGCCCAGCTCGGCGATTATGGAAAATATTCTCCTTTCTAGGGGAACTTTTTAAGATGATGATTTTTTAGTTTTGCTGCATGGAATTCTCTAAATGTATTTCTGTTAGTTTAGTCTATTCGTTTTATTGTGTAAATGTAGCATCACTCTTTAAAATTATTATTATCCTTTACCACATGCTTACAATATGCACATTCATTTGTGCCAGACCGCAATTGGGTCGAATAATTCCAGTGTGATTTGTATAAAGTGTGCGGCTTGCGAGAACGTCGTATTATTCATAGCAAACGGCGAGCTGATGTATTAACAGTGATATAGTTACTTATTACTTGAAAGGTCTTTCCAAGAAAAGATGTCCCGGGCGACATGTCCTAACTGAAGTAGCGCCACAACAAAAAAAGCAACAAATTTATACAACTATCACCCGCAAATTATTTGTTCACAATACGCCGTAAAAATATATAATAAAACGACTCAACTTCTTAAAGAAAGTGTCGCTGTCAACTTCATCATCATAATAGCAGCCGTAAAACGTCCAACGGATATAGAAACTTACACTAAAGAAACGGGGAATTTGCCCATGCCGCACAGGCCAAGCGTGGTAGCAATCGCAGAGCGCAGCTTCACAACAAAAACGCTGCTACCCATCCCCGCCCTTTTGTATTTGAGCTACACTGCTTTGGTTAAATATACTGTCTGTTTGTTTACCTTAGTCGCCTCTTACGACACCTGGTACAGGGGAAGTTATTATTCTAGTCTTTCGGTACCCCACGGCTTGATAGTCTTTTAAATAGAAGATTAAACTAAAATGTATAATAAATCAAATAACTTTTTTTAGAGTATTTTTTTTATTTGTGACACAGTTTGAGTGCTAAGTTTCGTGGAGTATCCTAGGGCATCCTTCGACTTTTAAAACAAAGCTCTTTGCTAATCATGTCCGAAAATATCTCCCTAAACAACCTTTTAATCTCGATCGTTTGTAAACTGCTCGGGAATAATTGAAATACCGATGCTTTTACGTCCGTCTTATCGTTTTGGGTAGGGCTGGTATCTACGGAATTACTCGTGCACCGGATAATAGATGTTGATTTACATTGTAAATGAAATGTAAGTATTTGTGAAATCTTTATTGCATAAACCGTTTTAAATACTAACTTTCTCGGTTATTAGTTCAATTTAACAATTCCGTGTCTTATGATATTTATCACGACGTTACATACTACAGTACATAATATACAATATTTTACTACATGACGCAATATAAATGCGTTGACACTGCTCTAGTTCCTCAAATTGGTAATTGGAGGAGAATATGCTAAATACCAACCCTGATGGTTGGGATGTTTTGCCAAATGCATTACCAATAATGACAGCAACTTATAAGCACATAATGTTTGGCTCTAGAACGTACATAAGATTAACGCTGCCGTGTCATCGAACGACTGCCGGCCACATGAACCGTGTTACCGTTATCTGCAGACAGTATCTTGGACTGGTGACAACTGGACGCTGATATACCACTTTCAATTTCTAATAACGCTCTGTCAGCGCCCCGTGATGATCCATCTGTTACCTTAATTTGAATTTAATGAAAATTTAAAGCCATTTAAGACATTGTATTTTTGCTGAGTGTACATCAAAATATAACTCGGGCTGTCAAGTAGTGTGCGTTTTTTGTCAACTTCAATCACATTTGTGTTAGTACATGCATGGTTAATTTCAGTGGCTCTTATATAAATGGTCATCCCGCAAGATTTTCAAGGCTTCACTTTAGACCGCATCCTGCTATGATAATATAATACAAACGTCTTGTTTTACCTGAATCATAAATAGCCATATGACAATATCAATTCACCGGGTGAGGCGTGATAGCGTAATAAATAAAAAAAGTATAAGCAGAGATACTTTGAATGTATGATATAAGTATGGATTTCTGAGGCTAAAGAAAATATAAAATTTTGAGCGGAAAGTTTAATGGTTATTGTGGCATTCCTACATGTTATGTAGACGAATATGGGACACCTTTCAACATAGTTCTTTGGAACCAATTGCGACATGTTCACATTTTTCCTCTCGTCGAGACTGAAGGGAATTTTATTTTGATTCTAACTTCGTTTTACTGCTCAGTCATAACGCGTTGGATGTTTTATAGGTACTTCATTAATAGAACTGCGCATCCAAATCTAAAATAACATTAGCATTACTCGAAACAATGAAATAGTGTGTTAAAGAAAGTTATAATTGCCGTTATATTGTGTTGTTAAAAAGCGTTATTTATTTAACCGTAATTTGTAGCGATCGTTTTATAAACGTAGTTGGCTGCGAGACGGCGAGGACGTCGCACGTGATTTCATAAAGCAGACTGTTAGATTAATGTGTATCCAACGCTAAGCATTCCCAAATATATTCTAAAATAAAGTGTGTCTCAGTCGGGACGGCATTGGATGCGCCGCTATTTGGATTAGTCTATCCGGTCCGTGTCACGTAGTCAACAAAGAGTTATAAATCTCTACGTATTTTAAATAAATACGTTTTACTGCTCCACAATCGACAGTTAACAACTTTTACGACTGCTTTCCAATTACTATTGATCTTCGGGCTGTATTCAGATAAAACGGCATTAACAACCACTTTATGTGAATGAATCTTAGTATTTTAATTGAAATGTGAAGCTCGCCCATTCGCCTTGTTCTGTATACTCCATTGGATTGGTTCCCTTGACGTAATGCCTACGTTGTGTGTAGTTTGCACCAATTTGAGAATTTTGACGTCAATGTTTTAAAATGCAAGCGAAGCCGCGCAATCGCTGCGTGATTCATGGAGCAAGAATCCATGCCCATCAAATTCTATATACATCTTCCGTATCCATGTACTTGTCTATGTACTGAGATCTTTTTACTTTAATATTTTAGTTTACCAGCTTACCATTATTTTAGTGCTGTAATATCGATTTCCTATTAAACCATAATAAATCTTGTTGTCTTATGGTTTCGGAGGATACACGGAGACAGGAGGCCTAGGTTTTTCTATATTTTGGTATGTCAATAATGAAGCAGTTTATGCATATTTAAATTAATATCATTTTTTATTTAAAAAAAGTCATTCATTAGCAGATATACAAGATCTATAAACAAAATTGTCTATTAACTTAAGGAGTAGATATATTTAGTAATGAAATTAATATCACTGCGTGAAATAATGTTCATTGTAATCCGTTAACGGAGGGATAGTCAGAATCGTAAACATCCTCGCGATACTTACTAGGTTTACATTTAGGCGATTCAGTATCGTCAATATTTCCACACAGTGGCCCTGGACGTCGACAGAAATAACTTTTTTTTGTATACACTATTTATTTTGTTGACGAACCGTTATTCAGCGCCGGTTTACAAGCGTGCAACGAAACGGTTCCAAATTATCCGATGCGGCTCGCGAATTCTACGGTGCGCCAAGCTTGATTTAATACTAGCGGACACACGCTTCTTCGTCTGCCTGCATATGTTAATTGTATTATTTTTTTTTATACAGAGTCTCCAAATATCTTTGTTTATATATTATCTTGTTGTAAACTTTCATACAAACATTCATTAATTTAAGGAATATTTCGCGGTTTTTTATATTATATTATGACAAACAGTATACTATTCATTTACATTATTTTAAAAATGATTGATTTCACAAATTTACTTAAGATCCCTATTTGTTCTACTTTCTTATTTGAAGCTGCATACAATGTCTTATTTTAATATGTTATTAAAAAAGAGTGAATTTCGTTGTTGTGTTACTAATGTCAATAATATAATAGTGATTATAATTCCGTACGAGTCTGTAACTCATGTGTGTCTCTTGAGATAGACTGACATGTAAGTAAAAGCTACCGATGAATAATATTCCTCGTTTTGGCAAACATATAGTTCGGTCACGCCACCTCATGGCGTAGTCATAATTCTTGAAAGACGACAATTTGCGTGGATGTAGCCACAAAATTGTTGCCAATGCACTCGCTAGACATTCTGCGCTTCGCCGTTATGGGTGCATGGATATCAGCCTTCTGTGTTGATAAATAAATTCTACCCATTAATTAATTACAGGCCCGCTGGCGCAGATGGTAGTGATCCTGTCTTATGCGCCAAAGGTCGTTGTTTCGATCCCCACCCAGGACAAATATATGTTGAGATTTAAGTTTGTTCTGCGTCTAGGTGTTAAATATAAGTATTTAAGTAGTATATTTTTGATTACTGATGTCCGTAACACAAGTGCTTCAAGCGACTTATCTCGGAATCAGGTAAATGTATGAGATGTGGTAAATTAGGCCCCTGTGTAATATAACACACGCTGACTTTCACTGGTGTTTTAAAATGTACATAGGTACATATTTTAATTTATCATACGCATACGACACGATACACGAAACTCACGGAGAATAAATTAACATATGCAACATGTATTGTAATTTTCACCACCTTTGTGTTATTAAGGTACTTTGGCATTTCGCTATATTAGATTCAAACGAAATGGACACCTATTAGTTTCATTTACAATTTATGCGGCTTGCAACTGCGAGTGCTGGAGACTCATCACACATGTTAATTCCGTGCAAGTGAGTCAGGGGAGGACACGGCCAACTTTCGTAATATTACGCCCATTCATGGCGCATCGACGCCAAGCGCAATCCTCGTAAGAGTCGCGTTATAATTGGAATGCGCCGTTCATAAGGCATTATTTAATTGTGTCAGCATGCACGTGCCCGCCGGAAATGCCAGGTTTGTTTAGCCTGCAGATTTATTTCTGTCTGTTCGGTGTCATCTGGGGGCGTCATCCTCTTGGGCCGCCCCGCGACTGGGTGCGCTTGGCGCTTACTGATGCTGTTTCGCAACGTCTCCACTACTCGCCCGCCGTTGGAAATATCTAACATTCACGTGACGATGCAACTGTCTAATTATCGCTCTTATCATACCAGACAACTGATGCTGACAGCCGTTTATGCGATTGTCACATCAAATGAGTTACTGGTGGCGCCACTTACACGCTTAATCGTGTGTAACCCAGGTGCTATTTGTACCCGATTATTGAAACCTGTTGTGATTTGCTGTAAGAAATCATTTATCATTTCAACCTGATTCAACATCTTCTGCCATTGGTTACTATTGCGCGACTGTAGAGGTTATCAAACACTTAAAATACGTGTGCGTATCTACAAAGCAACGAATTAAATGTACGTTTACTGTATTTAATCTGCTATTTAGCAATATTATTTACAATGTATGTATACGTTTCACGAATTATGTACTCTTTAAAATAACATAAATGCCACGCACCTGCTAGTCGCACCCGTCCAAGATCAACAAGGTATTACCGAGACGCCGCTCGCTACAAAGTTGTCGCAGCATTTAATGTTTTAATGAGATCTGCAGAAATTACATAATGTTTCATGTTTATCGTGCTATCTCTTCAGCTATTGCTATTTTTATTTGGTTTTTTTATTCAATAAAGAAACATATAGTTATGACTGAATATGAATACTCATAAAATTTTATAAACGAAATAAATTATAATTGATGTCTAATTCTGTAATATCAGAATAACACATTCATTAAAAGCATGATTGAATGCGGAAAAACAAAATCATTTTAGATTGTTTTGTAATCGACTATTCTTCGATACACTTAGATAAAAAGAAACAGGAATATGAAATTTATTGTATATTTTTTTTTATTGTCACCAAAACTAACTTTTGTTTGACAAATCTTTGGAATATGCCTAGTGCTTACATATTTATGATTTCATCTATTTCGAATTGTACTCTTATAAATATCAATGTGATTAAGATTATTGTAGCGGTTTGAATGGACCACATTCGTAATATCTTTTACTGTTTACTAGCGAAGTGAGCGGTCAGCTGGACTTTGCTAGACAAAATGCCAACTTGGGTCTCGAAATGCACATTAGTTAGGCCGACGATCGCGTTCTTTGGTACACCGCCAAAATGACCGATCCTTTTGGCTTGTCGATACGCCGGTCGCACCGTGTCGGCGAAAATAATGTCAGTAGAAAGATTAACGAACTTCAGACGCCTGACCTATTAAACGGGTGCAGGTGAAATGTTCGCTGGCCATAATCTCCTTGTCTCTGCCTCACAAATTATATGCGAACCAGCGTGATTCACTCGCTGCGGAAAATTCTTGAATGGTGTTATCTATGACATATTATCCAGAAATACCGAAAGAATGCATGCAATTATTTTATTGATTTTATTTGTCTCGATTATACCGCGGTGTTCACGTTAATGCTGTCATAAATGTTAATATTATTTTTCAGTATTCCATAAATAAAGTTCCTGTTAATCTGTTACAATTTTCAGACCTGTTAATCTGTTACAATTTTCTGCGAATGGACTTGCGAAACTACTTATACTTTGTACTGAATAAATTTTGGACGCCTACACAACAGTGAAATATGGTTCAGTGATAGTTGTAAGATATTTTGGATTCTGTACCAGGTCTTATATAATTTGTCATGCTACTGTGGCTTAAAATATATTATTAAATGCAGACATAGAGTCGGTGAAAGGCTAGACGAGTTGATATTAAAATAGGCTCGTTCATAAACATAACAGTTTTAAGTATTATATTAGTATATTATCCTAACGTAGTCTATTGACTTTACGGTTTGCACTTCTGGCATAAAATTTATGTTTACGTCATAGAATTACTAAGGATCTTATTTGGTTGCTTGACCTATATATACCACGTTGGATGAAGAGTATTATATTAGGTGCCGTGAGGTACCGGTAGAGTATAATAGCATCTCCTACTGCAGCAGGTGTCGTAAGACGACTAAAGTGCCAAAAACGACAGATGCGGTATATCCAACCAAAACAGTGCAGGTCAAATGCACAGGGTGGGGGTGGGCAGGAGCACCCATGTCTCTGCGATTGCCAACACGCTTAAACAACGCGGCAATTATTGGCAAAAAACCTTTCTTGTATCAGTGAGCTTCCAATGACTGGTATAATGATTAGTTCTGTATAGAAACTCACTTATCGATATGAATTTCAAGTAAAATGCTAGTAATGTTCGTGTTTCTCACGAGTCCGTGTAGTAAGCATCACGTATCCCGTATTCGTGCCGTAGTAACCGTATTGTATTGTTTTCTTTGGGCCTGCGATGTAGGCGAGACGCGTGGGTCGCTCGTTTCTGCGGCGCTGTCAAACTTGTTTACCGGCTTTTGTCTATTTGCGTGCTCCCTCCCAATTACCTACTAATTTTTTAAATATGTGTTCAAACGCCATGCCAGCACTGATTATTGCCAAATAAACATGTTGTGATTAATGTATAGGCTTTAAATGCCCTTCGCCATAAACAAACTTTCAACATCTATATAAATCAGTTATAAATATTCCAAATCAGCGAAAAACATACTTCACGTGTGGTGCGCGAAATAAACTATGCTAGTAAGACATTTTTTTTCAATTTACAAATAATTTATTGATGTTATAAAAATACTCATCACTTTTGAACGGTGTTAGCGTTAAATAGATGATGGACATAATACTTGTTATAAATATTACGTTTTGGCTAAAACCGGCTGTGTTCACAAATTGTTTCGCAGCGGGCGAGGCGCTTACGTAATACAAAGCAAAACATGGCTTGCTCAGTATCAGTTAAAGTTAAACGTGCCATGTTTTGAAGTATTTCACGAGTGCTAATTGTTTATTTTATGTTTTCAGGTAATTAACCTTCACGTTCCTCTTTTCTGAACGGGCGAATGCTTGGCAAATCTGCAGAGTTTCGGTGAGTCCGGGGACAACGGTTGGTGCCTAATTAGTTGCGCTCAACAAACTATAACATAATTACCTATTAGCGTACTCACGTTGCTGAGCTGGTAATTGCACCAGTGCACTCTAAAATAATTGAAGATCCAAAAAATTTGGAGGACTAATTGTTTCTGCTTCAAATAATGCGAATCGTGTATATCACATCACACATGCAATTAAACTTCTTAATGTGCATTCGTCCAGGCAATCAATTATAACTTATTACTTTTCTCTGTGAGGCATAATAATTAAAGTCGTAGGTAGACTATTAGCATAGACTACAGTACTTTCCGACCAAATAAGTCTGTGTATATAGGAAATTAACTACATACTTTACGCGGCAGACGAGATATGATACCTAAATGAAAAAAGTACTGCGTTAAAATCGATATACTGCAGTAGCGATCTCACGGGCAGCCGCTTACGAAGATTCAAAGTTAATTTTATAAACAACGGTAATTTTGATCTTGACCAGTTTTTATCGTGCGAGCCAGTCTTACTGCGTGACATGCTTAAAACCTGAGCGTGTGAGTCCTGATGACTCACATAGAAGCCACCTTTATATGCCTGAGTATGCCTTACCTTATATTTTTTAACCTTGTCATTTGATTGTGCCGTATAGCCTGGGTATAACGACAAAGGTATCCATGCATTACAATGTTCCAAGGTTCTCTATAAAACTTTTTATCAAACAAATGTGCACTAGCATGTCACGCAAGCACGAAAATGTCCAACTGACGTAGGTGCAAGCCCATTAACATAATACACAGCATCGTTTGTCGTTCGTTCGGCTTTAATACCCAGGAAAACAGCTGTTATTTCTTTTATCGTTTAAGAATTATTTCCACAGTCCCGTGTAAAATGTAGATCGTTTTATTTATCTGGTAACTAAGCGCATGCGACTCCCACGCGGACGGACCGCCTGGCCGAAACTAGCCATTTTAACCTATTTATCATTTCTTATTGGAATTTAATATAATTCTGTTTTCGGATACCGCATTCAAGTATTGGTAATGATCTTAATCACGCGTTTATTACAGTGTACTATAATTAGGTCAGTGTACGAAAGTCTGATGTAAAAGGCAATCATATAACTTGATTTCATAAATAATGAATATATACGGTCATATGCGCACGTATCACGTTTTTAATATTAAACATTTCTTTACCTCCAGTAAAAGACGACAATTCTTTTGTTCGAACATAAATAAAGACCTCGGTATATTTGAATTCGTCTCTAAAATAAAACACGTGGACAGTCAGCGGTTTATGAACGTAAACCAAATATTCTAAATTCGTTAGGTTTATATGAACAGGCGGCATATTTCGTGGTGGCTTGTTTTTCGCTTAACAGAAATAGACTCGTCCACTACTTTGCTAAATAATAAGAAAAAGCTCGGGATTGGCCGTGTACGAAATGACCATCCTCATCAATCAGCTGCTTGGAGCGAGTCCAAGATTTTTTCCACGTTTAGGTTTCGTAGTTTAGTTCTATAATTTTACCAGCTCTTTTCTTTCCTGGCTGCAACATATTAAATATTTTCTGAAATCTTTTCAAATATTATGAATTCCTATTAATTACAAGGCTACTGCATTTAAGAATGTTATAAGGGACGGTTTAAAGATCAACAGCACGGACACGACATTGATTGATGGACAAAATGCATTTGGAAACATGTTCAGTGATAAATAAATGATTACTAGCTAAATAAATATAATAAAAATAAAATATATTTAATTATATGCTCAAAATTAAACATTCAATTGAAAGTATTCTATAAATTCCTGCAACCGAATGTTGCCCCCTCGCCAATTTCAATGAAAATATGGATACATTTATTCTTGTTTGGATTATTAGATATCTATGATACCGGTATAACTGAGAGAATAATTTTAATAAGTTTAGTCATTGCAGTGTTTGCCAACATTCCTCCGTTGTACTACTACGATGAACAATTAAGCTGGGTACTATACTGAACGTGCACTATTTTTGTTGTTGTTGACGGATGCTAATGGTATTTCTGTACTTTCGTCGTCGTGAAAAGTTCTAAGACAGTTCGAATGAAGTGTTCACGACACCTTTACGCAATTCCTGTCTCACGCCTTAGCGCTTGCCAAGGGAGTACGTCACAGCCAGCAGGCAAGCGCAGGAGCCAAGGGAAAGTATTCCTCCCGCCATTTGACATTTAGACCTAAATTCTTGTGTTCCTAAATTTACTCTTATGACTAGTTTGTGGACTGCACAGGTGGCGGCAGGTATAATGACCTAGTTAATTACTAATGTCAGATGAGGCTCTATGTCTTCTGGATTAGAATGTCACGTTAAATATTTTATTATTATCGTTATAGGTTATAAAATACGCCTCTCGAGAATCTTATATGTATTGATCATGTATTAGACCTAATAATTATATCGCGCTTTATAGCCGGATGATATTTCTTGGTTCAAATTGAAATGGTTTATGCTAATGCCTTTCTGGACGAGATTGTCAACATAAAAAAGTAGACGAAATTGTGACACGCTCAGTGAGATATCTCTGGATGTTTTCTTACTAGTTAGTCGGGACGGGCCGTTGAACTTTTGCTCCTTATTTAGATTATAGAAGTGGAGACGTCGACCGACTCAATCGGGCCATTCGCTCTGCGAAATACTAAATATCACTTCCGCAATACCGAAATAATGGTGTCTTTTGATCCAAACGATTGATTTGAGTTCGGGATATTTTGCACAATATCGAGTCATAAAAAACAGAGCATTCGCTGTGTAAACATTGATTACATAGAAATGTCCGTAGTTACAATCCATATATGTGTGGATGGAAATTTAGTTGGGTTTTAAAGTTTGGCAAGTGAGCTTAGTTACACGTCGCGAAAGTCGCGACAGCGGCGCAGTCCTCGGCATCGTTTATATATGCAGTTCAGAAATAGACCACGGAAGCGTTCGACCGACCCGTTTGGTATTTGTTCAGCGTTGACCTAAAACAGAGCTTGCTTTGCTCGTTTGTTATTCGCCTGGCCGACTAGCCTGTCCAATATTGTCCACGCGGTAAATCTTGCTTGCCGTCTGATTGCTCATTGCTATACAACATCTCGACAGTAGTCTTATACCCTGTGAATTAAACCCGTGGGAAATGTTTAAGAATATGTTCAAACATGAAATCGAAAAAAGTAACGCGTGTAATTAATTTATCGTGGTTGTAACAACTGCGAATAATTAGTAATTTGGTTGTCAAATGATGACAGTTTTTGAATGTTTGCGATGATTTCCATCGGTTGTGGGGCGGCTCCGTCACGCGGCACCGTGCCAGCAGGCTGGGCCGGCCGCACGTGGGAATATGACGGATGAATGGGAGGCAGCACGTGTGCCATCTCACGGGGCCCTACTATTCACATATAACTTTCACGCCTATTGACAAATATCTAATAAATCACAAATGCTAGTGCCCCGCCGACTCCCGCCGTAAACACCTCTATTTAGCTTACGAACACATTCATTTACTCAATTTATGCACTTGAAACTATACATTAATAACGCTTGGCTCGGTTTTAAGATACGAATTCGATGCACTTGTTCGACTTGTTATTCATCTGTATCTAATGATAAATGAGCGTAGATTTGTCAGTGCAATAAAACTAATTCTGTTAAAATCGTCCGCATTGTGAACATGATGATCCTTGTTTAAATTAGCACTCGGTGCAGCTACTGTATTGACGCGGCCAACAATGCCAAGAACCGGTAGCTATCGTGAGGTAGCTTGAAAGTTATTTCATGCTGTCTCCACAGACAATTTACAAGTGTTTCAGTTAATTGTTTACTGTGTGAGTTCCACCGGCTGCCAATGACTATAAATTCTGTTAATCAGTCGACGTGATTGTCTAGAGCGCGTTACCGCGCGCGCCGCCAAGGCTGTGATTCGGCTTTAAGCTCTACTTTACTCTGCTCTAACAGCTGTCCCAAATCACGTGTCAGTAAAATGTTAATGTTCTTGTGATGTGACGTTGCCAGGTTCACTAAGATAATATATATATATATATATATATATATATATATATTATTATAATATATATTATAATAATAAATAGTTTTATTAAATTACCACCACGTGAACAAAACTTAGCTGTCGCTTCACAAGTAGCCACAGGATTTTTCGTTCTAGTTTTAAATTTCCTTATGATGTTGTGGTAATTAATTACGTACATAGATTTGCGTCAGTTTCTAAAATTGTATTTGAAAAAAAGGCATATAAAATAAGCGTAAATGAGAAATGTTCGGTCATTGTACCCGATGTCCGACGGATTATTGTTTTCATTACTAACAGGCTGACGTGCCGATCAAAGTGTTCATCTCAGATGTATATTAAATTTGTGAGGCATGTACGTCACGCTCGAATATCATTATTTAACTTCGTTAAAAATGATATTGAATTAAGAGGACTTCACGTTTGTAATTGTGTATCCTAAAAAAATTAAATCACGTGAATCTTTTACGTCATATCCAACCAAGAAAATGGATAATCTCTGTCTTTTTTGCCTTCCAAATTTATGGTCTCTCGGTGACGATGCTAGGTATATTTAAATGATAAGTGGTGTAATATGAAAGCGCGCGGGTGATGGTATAGTATTTTTATCGAATATTCTATTCGAGAGTGTGGAAATTTTTATATCTAGCGATCGGCTAAAAATGTCCCTGGGCCCATAATACGACGTAAGAGGTTTTTTTATTACGCAATCTCACTTTTATTAAGATTAATTATGCACATATTGACAAAGTGTTGGCATTTGCTGACATTCTTTTCGAGACTGATTTAAAATGATAGGGCACATGAATTCCTAGTTGTTTCATTTAAAAGTCTCAAATTGATTGTTTCGAGTTTTTTTGCAAGAACTGTTTTGCTTTTCTTAACTAAGGTCGTCTTGTTTTTTTTAATATTTTTATCAGTGAGAAAAAATGTGAACCACATACTTTTAACCTTTTTTAAAACATGCATTGAACAACTGCTTCGTTCGCTCGCTACACGTAAACATGTTCGATTCTATCAGGTTTATAGGATGTAAGTGGATTTGATATTGATGCAGCTAACGTTGCCTAACGAAAGATGTATTTATCTGTATGTAGAGTATCCATTGCGAATAGTGGAAGCGGTGATTGTAAGTGTTTTTACAGCTGCAGTTGAGCATAGGCACAGACTGGATGTAGCTCTAACTGTGTTCCGACGATAAACAGACGGCCGCTGTTGCCGGCCTGCTGAAAACATCCTTTTACGTCATCAGCCCGCTATGGTTTCTGCTCAGATATGCGCTCTACACTGTGAGCTATTACATTTGGTGAGATATTTATGCAAAAAATGTTTGGTTATCCTCACGCCATGCGGATAATGCCGCGCCAGATCTGTTTAGTGCACCGCCACGCCCACGCGACGAATTGTATTAATGGATGTTTACCGATAACAATGTAAGTTTTTATGAGTGTCGACCGTTCATCGCCACTGAATCGTCGATAAACCTATTTAATATTTAAAATGCATCGCCTCGTTGGCTGAGAGGGCTCGTGTATTCGCGGCGAACTATCAGGCGGTGTCCGTCAACGCCTGGCAAAGGAAACTGCGCGAGATGTTTGCCGTTGCCGGCAATTCATTCATCGACTTACGAAAGTCAATTGAGTTCCGAATTTAGCCTAGCGCGGTAAGCCAAACTTATGGTCGTTGTGCAAGCGGGCGCCGCTGAATCGGGCCAGTTTGATGCAAAGGCCATTATAATATGCCCAATTTCGTTATGGGCGATGAGGCTTCCTAACGGCATGGGCGGTCTTCGCTGCTATTCTAAAACACGCCTTTTGCTATGCGCTTTATAGCTTCTTCTATTGTTACGGTAATAAAAAATCTGTATTGTACACAGCTTATAATAACAGCGTCTTCCAGATCTAATAACATTTAAATTGTTTTGTGCATTAATTTTAACGCAAATAATAACAATCTTTTCTTTGTTTACGTTTTCAAGTGTTCGTCGGATGAGAAAAGTTGCCCATACACAAGGCTATTTCGTTACCAATGTGTTACGGTAACTAAACAAAAGATTCGATGTTTATGCAAGGGTTATATAGGGTTTCCACTGGGTAAATATAATAAATAGTTTTGCTAGGCCAAGATTTTTTTTCTCTATAAAATGCATACCTTACTTTATCACTGACTAGTGGACACACCGTAACGAAGTTACATTAGCCTTTTAATATTAGTTAGGATAAAGTTAATTGATATATTTATAAATAACTAGCTGACCCGATTGACTGTCTTAACTATGAACATCAATTTGGCATAATTAATCAAATAAATATATAATTCCTATCGATGCATGTTTCAAACTTTGCAACGCAACTTTCAAACGACTGACAGTTTGACATATCATTAGGAAAGTTAAAATAGTTTTAAACTTTTCCTAAATTTTCTAATAAGTACATCGCGCAAATTTTTAAAGCTACCAAAAAAATAAAGGAGCGGAATCGGTCCACTTGTTCACGCAACATGATTTGGCCAAGGGCAATAGGGATATATTTTCTTACATAAATAATATATAATCGTTGTAAATATTACTTGCTCATATTGGACAGAACGTAATGAAGCGCAAGATTGTGAGAACAGAATGTTGCAGTTTCTAAGAAGTTTATATGTTTGGTCGTTAACATCGCCTAGACTTGGGTTGTAAATTAATCTGAACGTGTAGCTGATTGACAACCATAGAGTTGTGTGTAGACATCGGTACATAAACACGACGCTACACAGTTGTTTTTGTCGAAATGTATTCCATTTGTGTATCATTCTAAACAATGAGTCAGCTAGCGGAAGAGTTACAGCTTCCTCCAACGATTAAACTAACGTTTCTATGTCAAGGTTGTATATTGATGGCATCTTTTACATTTATTGTTTTCTAAACTATGGATATTAACTTTTGTAATATTTGTTATAGTTTTTACAAACTAAAACAACTGGCCCGATCACGAAACGATTTTTACCATAAGAAAGCTACCAGGTAACAATAACTATATTATATTTTACATGTTAGCTAGATTTGTATATTTTTATGTTAAAAACAAATAAATTTAAAACTTCTGGACTAATTTCAGAAAACTATTTTACTAATGAAAAATTGCATTATCAAGAAATAATTCAATTCAAAATCCAAATAAATTATTATTAGAAATATATTAATCTTTTCTAGCACAGAAAAATGGACCAGATTACAGCAACTCACCAGATTACATCTTCGTTGCACATGATATGTCTCTGTCTTTCTTGTACTACAAATAAAAGATTTCACTATTAATCACGACACTTTTTTTGTTTGGTTAGTTTATTTTCGAGCTATTCCCTAAAGAGTTTTTTGATGACCCATTTATTTTGACTGCATCAATTTATTTTTGTTGTTATGGTTAGGCATGTACGTATGTTATTCAAAATATGTTCTTTAAATATAAAATCGAGCTCTGAAACACTGCTTAAATTTGAATATAAAGTATGAAAATATAGGAATATTTAATAAAAACAAATTCCCACTTCTCATATATTGACCTGACTCCGTGGTAAGTCGCTTAAACCACTTGTGTTACGGACGCCAGACAACAGAGGAATCAAAAATATACTACTTTAATACATATATTTAACACCCAGACATAGAACAAACAGAAATATCATCATATAAATATTTGCTCTGGGTGGGAATCGAACCCACGACCCCTGGCGCATAAGATATTATCACTACGATATGCGACATCGGGCCGGTTAAGATATATTAGGAGTTCATCTTCTATTGCTGCTCCTAGCTATTTCGTAATAAGTGTGTAAACAGACAGCCATATTGTCAGGCTTGGGAAGTTCATTGCAAAACTGTATAGACAAACGTCCAGCAGACCAGAATAATAAGTAGCGGAAGTTACCGAAATTAGCATTTCTCGTTGCAATTATTGCTCAAATCTTAGTGTCCCAGTTTTGGTCTTTTGACAATTGCCTTTGGTCTGCGGCGCAAGACAGCATGGTGACATGAGCGAGACGATGGAACGAGGTCATTTTCCGCACCAGTCCGTCGCCGCCTCGGGATTTGCCCCACAAATCATATTTAGCCGAGTACTATGGAGAATCGCGACTATTGCTGTTTGTCTTGGAATAGACGCCTTAATGAACGCTGGCATTTGATATATGCCACAACTGGAGTCGACCTAAATACGGCGGAGAAAAAAGTTCACCTGTCTCTCAGTCTTGTCTTTTTCAATGCAAAATATGTTTTACTCATCAATTTCATTTTCCTATCAACGGAGTTGTATAGCAAGTTTTGATATGTTACTTTCTGTAACCAGTAGACTTTAAACAGGATATAGTGAGGTTTAACTCAATGTTTAGCTAAGCCAGGACCGCGGTAGTCTGTGTCACCAAGTTGATAAACAAAGCAGTCGCGTGGGCGTGGACAGGTGGTTCGCCCACGTGTGGTCAGTGCCGTGTGCAAGCGTCACGTCACCGCCGCTGCCTCCAATGACGTGTGATTCAGGGGTACCGGTTTCCCTTTCTATTTGACCAGTTCCGCGCTTATTACCTACCGCGTGGGATTTGCTATTCGATAAAGTTGTAATTGTTCTTTATATAAGAACAATATCGATGCATTGTTTATACGATTTTCACTCTTCCCTATCATACATAATTTAACATTTCATTAGTTACCTATCGATATTAATGAAAGAGTTTTTGAAATTTTTGAATTTTAATACAAACGTACAAAAATCCTGTTTACATAAGGTTGTTTAAGGTAGCAGTCCCTTATTTTTTACACGCTTTATATCAGCTTCAGTTGTATGTATGTGTGTATGTTTGTAACCGATTCATTCAAAGTCGATTTTGACCCACTTAAGACGGACAGATTTTATTGAAACTTTGTAGAGATATCAAGAATCGCTGCCAAAACAAAATTTCTAGAAGATTAGCTGATATTTTTCGTAAACTTAGCAACCCTAGATGTATTTTAAAAGCGTGTTTATTAGGTTTTTTAAACTATATTCTTTCTAAAATATAATATAGCCTATGTTACTCGGTAAAGAAGTAGCTATTTTATGATGAAATATTTTCTTAATTGGTCTAGTAGTTTTTGAATTAAACCGATACAAACAAACTTATCTTTCCCCTATATAATATTAGTATAGATGTGATTAGAATATTAGTATGATTTGGTCATGAAACTATTTCACCGAGGGTAGTTAATTAGCTGTTTTAATTCTAGATAGGATTTGTTTACTAGTCAGCGCGCACGATGTAGTATTTCAGTGAAAAATTTGTAATTGTTTATATAAATTTATAAATAAATTCAAGTAGGTTTCTTGTCACAAAGCTTTCCGGATATCTCCATGAATTCGCGGTCAAAATGGGCCGTCTAAGCGATATGATTAATTTGCTAGATATCCTCGGAATTATTTGCAATTTCTTAGCCTATACCATCGTATTCTAATTATTCGATATAATAACTTTATTGAAAAAAAGAAAACAAATTGTGCCTATTAATTATAATAGCCATACACAAATAAAACAAGAATCGCAGCGTGGATGGAAGTCGGTGCGCTCGGCCCGGCTGGCATCTTGATTGACGCGTTGCGTTGCGATACTCGCAAGTGACAGCTTACCAGAATATTTTCTATTTTTCTCATTTTACGCTTTTCCCTGTGTTGGCCACTCCAGCGGTATAAACCTTGACCCGTTTGTAAATACTAATGTGAAAGTCTTGTTCTACTCCCATACTAAAATTTTTGTTATTCCTTGTAATTTCGTCAGATGTCCTCTAAGCAAATTATATTTACATGTTCAGTTTCAGTTGTATATTTTTTTATTGCTGGTTCGCAAGTCTATCTCGGTTTCATGGAGTGTTTTTTTAAATAAAATTGATTCTAGTGTAAATACTGGTGTAATATGAGGAACTGGCTGACTTGTATAAAAAATATATATACCAGTTAAAAGGAGTAACTCGTCCAAAGTAAATACTGAATGAATCCACTCGTGTAAAACCTCGTAGTTTTTTTTAGTACGTCTTATACCATTCTAGAAACGAAGCGTGTTTCTAATGACCTATTGACTAAGTAACCGAGAAGTGTCGTGTTATACTGAATTAATGCACGAAGAGGCGCGTGGGAGGCGACGAAGCGGCCCGCATCAGTGCCGATGACTACTCCGACTTTTAATAACTAAACAAAGTCTTCTGAGATGTGCAATAAATAAGTTATCAGGAATGATTTTTAATTTTTTGTTGTACCAGTATATTTATTACAAAGCGTACAATCCTATCTTTGTGATTTACGATTTTTTTATAAACCAGACCACTGTTAGCCCATATCGTGTTATGGGCTAACAGTGGTCAGAAGAATGTTGAATGCTAAAGCATTCAACATTCTTCTGGAGTAACATAGACTATATTACTGAATTATATTTATAAAAAAAAATAGAAATCTCTACCTTAAAATAAAATATGTACCAGGGATTGGTATTTTTGTAAGTTATAAACTGTAAAATTAATGAACAGATTATAAAAACTCTTTTTAAGAGAAGGTATATACTTAAAGGAAGCTTTGCGGGTGAAACCGTTGAGTCTAGTCTATACATCCATACATAAAAATAAAATTAGATTGTCTATTTGTAATATAAAAATAACCGCTTTCTACTACATGTATATGATTGTATGTACGGTACAATAACAAAAAATATTTTTTAAATTTTTAGTCGAATAGTAGCGAATTTACGTTTGTTGCGTGCGCTGCGTGGAAGCTTGTTCGAAGTTCGAAAGAAAATATGTTGCCCAAAATCACAATTCCATGCGGACAAATTCGCGGGCACAGCTAGTAATATATAAAGCCTGCAGGTCGCAGGTGAAGATTGTGGACTCCTAAATATAATAATCAGAAGTTGGAGAACGGAATACAATACATGTCAACAGATCGTGGGCGTCCGGGCAATGCAATCGGAAAAATGATATTAGCGTTGACGTGTTGGCATTTGCACACTTCGTGGTGGGATTATGATGATTTAACATTCTTTTTGCTTACGTCTCAATACAGGTTGAAGGTGACAGAAGCTACAAAAGTATTTGTCCAATAGTTGCATGTCTTTTTTTTGGGTGTTAAATATAAATGTCATTGCAGAGAGTCGAATGTTTTCTGAAATATTGTCAATTATTAAAAAATATTGTTACATTTCATTACTTTACTGACTGATATTTAAAATAAAGCGATGATACTACACCGACTTGCAAGCGTTGCGACAACATCGAGAGTATTTGTACTTTAGAAAATAGAGGTGACACATTATATTCTTGTGATATTAACATGTGACAAAACCGTAACATTCGGTAGTAACTGCATTCTGATATGAGTACCATCGTTTCTCGAGCCACCTACATTTCGAGATTAGCTTCAAACGTGTGAGTCAGAATACACACGTGCGCCAGTTTGTTTACAAAAAGGTATTCTGTAACACAGGCGTAAAGATGCGTAATAGGCGTTTATATTATTAAATTATCCACTTTGGCATACCTCTGCTAAACAACGATACTTTTATTGCCAAGAGTATGTTTTAAAACGTACGTTTAGCGGTCGATTTTAATTACTTTGCATTGCGTTGTTAGAAATCAAAAAAGGTACTGCCAAACCAGCGGAGTTCTCAAATACGCCAAACTACATCTAACCTAGATCTTCTTTTAATGCTGCAACGTTCAACTTCAGTTTAACATTCATTGTTCTATAGCAGTATAAGTAATATTGATACCTTTAAATTATACATATATGAAGATAAAAACGTTGAACAAGTTAATAATAAAGTATAATGTTTGGTTGATAATTTCGGAAGCAATTAAATGACTTTCAAGATATCATGTGTAAGCTAATTTTTTTATTTACATAGTGAACAAAATTTATCTTCAAATAAATATAAAAAGAAATGCATCATGCATTTGTTCGGTAATTCATGAACGTCAATTAATGATTGTCTTGTGATGCGTTCGATGCAACTATAGCAAAAAAAAATGGTAATTTAACTTTCTTGAAGTCTTCATCTGTTTACCTAATGTTTAGTTTTATACTGTATGTGTATAAATCACGTGAGCGGACAGATGTTTTATTTATTCCTCGTAATTTCAGCTTTATTGTAAGCTCCAAACATGACGTAATACTTGGTACAGTCTTTCCTCGTCTTTCGATAAATAAATCACATACATCGATGTATCTATTTGCTCACGCTTGTCTCTTGAGCTGATATGTGATAATAATAATAATTTAACTATTTCATTTTCAACCGTTCGTTTTAGACTGACACTGCTTACTAATTCTTATGAAAATTTATGATATAAACAAACTATAAACATATTGATAAGTCGTGGGTTCGATTCCCACCCAGAGCATATATTTATATGATGATATTTGTGTTTGTTCTGTGTGTGGGTGTAAAATATATGTATTTAAGTAGTATATTTGTGAATTCTCTGTTGTCTAGCGTCTGTAACACAAGTAAGTGCTTTAAGCGACTTACTACGTCAGATCAATGTATGAGATGTTGTGAGACCTTATTTATTTATTTATATATTTTCCCTTATTCAAATAATAGTTGGTGGTTGGAAGAAGTGTGATGACACAATTCCAACAACACCGTAAATCCCTTTATAATACGTGGAACTTAGTGGTCCTCCCTGATGGAAATTCCTAAGGTTTATTCATATCGTAATAAAGTAATGGCAATCAGTTGTAAGTTTCGATGCATCATAGAACCTGGAATGGGTTAAGGCAGGCAAACATTTTCAAGGATTCGAAACAATCAGAATTGGCTCATAAAGTTTGCCAACGGTCGTACTAGGGTTGCCGGCTCCTTGTTTGTAGGATTTACAACCAGCAACCTATGTCTGGCCGGAATGCATGTACCTAAAATAGACATTTTAACAATATACCACGCTTATCACGCTTGATGCAATCCGCATGTAACCAATCCTATCGGGAATCACTTGTCCAGCTGTGGACATTCTAAGCCTGATATATTATATGAATTTGAATAAGCACATCTCATGCAAATGTCGTCTGCATTGGTACCTCACTGTCACCTATTTCTTCCGCCGCAGTCAAACAGCAGTGTTCGCATTGCTGTTGGCAATGCCCTGGTGATGTTCTTGTGAATTTACAAGCGTGTATGGCGTGGTACGCTGTAGTGACGGTTACTGTTACGCGCACTGTAGGTCTGCCTGTGCTGTAAAAAATTATGTGTATTTATAACCAAGTTAAGGTTGGTCTCAAACACCCGATAAAGCATTGACTGAAAACATCGTGAGTTAACCAGAAGGGACGCCGAATGTGGTAACAGTGGCCCTTTAGTACTTCGTCAACACTTAACATTTCAAGAAGATATTATTTTCTACATTTGCTCCTTACAAATTTTACCTCGTTTTGAAATATATAAATGTGAAGTCTTTCAATTACCTAGTTTTTTACAGGCTAATATTTTTTTTTATTTATCTTGTCCGAATTAAAATATTTATTTGAAAATTATAATGTAATGTCTGGATTACATAAACTTAACCGAGTTTAAAATATATATATTTCTACTCGCTTTATATAAGCTTCAGTTGCATGTATGCATGTATGTATGTTTGTAATCGACCAATCAAGTCGATTTTGAACCACTTTTAGACGTACAGGTTTATTGGAAACTTTACACACATATCAAGAATCGGCGTCAATACAATATTTCGATAAGATTACCTCATTATCCTGATCGGAATTCTCAGGATGAAAGAAATTCCTCTGTTTAAGAGCAAGTGAGACCACGCAGCCTGCGCATGCGTACCGTCTACCTAATTTCCAGCTTAAGTACTCTAGTTCATATTATTTAACAATAAATGAAACTAAAAAATGAAAAATAAAATATAGTTTAAAAAACCAAAAAATACGCTTTTAATAACAAAATGAAAATAATTAAAAAAATTACTGTATGTATTTAAGTATTATATTTGTGATTCCTCTGTTGTCTGATGTTCATAACACAAGTGCTTTAAGTGACATACTACGGAGTCATGTCAATATATGAGTTGTAGTGTGAATAAAAAAGTGATAAACAAAAAATGCTATTAGTATTTTTTGTAGAACTAGCAACCCAAGTTTTTTCCAGAATGCTACTAGTCTTTTTAGTTCATCATTATTTTCACTTTTTTTTACTTTTTAGTTTGATGTATTTTAAAAGCTTTGTTTTTTAATAAACAATGAATTTTTAATATGTGGTAGCCCTAATTTCAATAACGATCCGGTGGGTTGCACCGCCTCACCCAATCAGTCCAAACAGCAGCGTATGTAGTCCAAGCTCCTTTTATCTATTGTGATGGTCTAATTGTTCCCGATCATACATCCGTTTCGTAGAAATTAGAAATACAATGTGTTGGAATTCAATGATCAGAGGTTGGAATTTTTAGATTCAAGTCTCATGCCAAAATTATCTCGGAAAATTTCTACTTGAAACGATTGATGACGTTGAGTGTGAGTATTCTTGTTTTGTCGACTGTTTAATATAATCTTTGTTTAACAAGTCGATTTATCAAGCGCTAGCGACGTTTCTCAAGTCTCTTTTTCATGTTTTATTTGGAATTATTTTGAGTGCAGATTTATAATTATGTAAAACATAATAAGAACTTTCTACTAATAATCGTCCGTTATAATATTTTTGTTTGCATGCAACTAGACTTTCGACAATAATATCATACCCAAAATACTGCGATCTTTTTTATGCACTTGCAAGAATCAAACACGAGACATAACCACAGTTGCTACACACTTGTATATGTTCCATATTACGGTGACTGCTTACCATTTGAGGCCAGCCCTATACTTGTTGGTCACCTAAGTACGATTTATAAAATAATAACATGATACATATGTTGTGTGTCCAGAGAGTCGTACGTCGTGCGGCGGAGGCGGCGGCTCGGAGGGCTCGGAGGGGCGTGCGTCGTGGCGCGTGACGCTGGACCACGACCTCGTGGAGACCCTCAGCGCCATCTACCCCGAGTGGTTCAAGCCGCAGCACCGCCGCGAGCGCAGCCGGCCCGCCTCGCCCGCCTCGCCTGCCTCGCCGCCGTGCACGCCTCGGACACCGCCTTCAGACGACACATTTAGGTAAACTTACTTTCATAATTATCACAGCAGCCGAAAAACGTCCACTGCTACCTGCCCGGGAAAAAGGGTAATCGCCGAACGTTGCGTAACGTAATAGTCTGGTACTGACATAGTAGAAAATTACCTTAACATTTGCTCGATGTCGTAATAGGCGACAGAGGTCCCACAGATGGCAGTATACCGAAATAGCTCAAATGCAAGGGTGGAGATGGGCAGCAGCATTCTCGTCGCGAAACTATCTACTTATATTTTTTTTCTTGAAGTTAGCAGTACAAATTCAAACTAAGGTGTCTTCCAATGCTGCGAGCCTTAGTAGGTAGTGCCTTCATTTTCAATACGGTTGTATGTAAAATTTCGTTTTTTTATTATTGAGGCTAGAAAAGCATATGTCTTGACTATAGCTTATATGTTGAAACTTATAAATTGGTATTTATTAGTAGCCTCTATTGAATGACATAACCTTGTAATCTCTCGGCGCTTAACACATTATTAAATAATGTTGTGACCTCTTTGACCGGTGATGATCTGATCTTGAAAGGAGTAATTTTTTAAGATTAGTTGAACATGGGAGTTGGCAGCTCTTACACTAAGAAATCGATGTAGAAGTTATATATAGGAGATAAATTGCATAATTAGTTTGTTGCTTAATCGATGGTTAATAGAAAAAGGCAATTATATTACTTTGAAAAGATTGCGACTGTTGCTAGAAGATATCAACAATCCGCCTATTTTCTGGTACAGTATTAAGGCCTACAAAGATTTGTTTAATTATATCGTTGGTTTATTTTGGAGTGTTACAGTGAGTTACTGACTTACTTGAGATTCTAAAACAAATTCATCAATTGAGAGTTCGCAGCGATACAACTTTAACTCAATGTGGCTTTATGTGCCTAACATGCGTAAACTTTCGCGATCCCGACTTTCCTTGTCATAAACTTCTTTGTAAGATACGTCTTGCGTCTGCAATAAAATATATATATATGTAAAGAAATAATATTTCTTTAATTTTGAATTTTGCCGCGCTTACTACATTACCAATGACATTGACAACTGACAAGCGCGAGAGTCTGGGGATCCTTGGTCTGAGGTCAATGGTCAGTTGAGAGGTTATGGAAAAAATAGCATTTTAAAAGAGATTTGTTAATTAAAATAGATAAATAAGAATAATTGGTGGAAGAATAGACTTTAATTGTCGTTTCTTCGTTTTCAGGTAAAGTTATAATAATAGAATAAGTTATCGTATTTGTAAGAAACTAACGAAATAAAACTTCGTTTTCAGAAGCAACGCATGAGTTTATTTTTAACCTAAAATTGAAGGATAATCGATATATATATACATACACGGAAGTTGTTATAGGTAGTTTACGCAGTGTCGGAATCCTTCTCGATTTTAAAGTGTGAACGTTTGTGGTGCAGCTCTGGTGCGGAGGAGATGGCAGGCAGGCAGGCGAGCAGCAGTGGCGCCAGCGAGCCTTCAAGCTCGCCGCGCGTGTCCCCGCCCAAAGTGGTCGTCGACGACAGTCCCCTGCAACCCGCTATGGGGAAACACAAGGAATGTGAGTAACGCCATTTATTACATATTTAGACACGGGCGTTAAATTTAATTATTGAGTTATTCTTAAAAACATGCTTACTGAATTCTCAGACTTGATGTTGGAAAAATACCCAAATCTGAATTAGCTATGTATGTTTTGATTAGGTTCCAAAAATGATTAAAATAATATGGAAAGGCATGCAGTTCATATCAACCCATAAAACTTAATCGCCAGTAATAATAGCACATTAATGTGGCATAATGTACGCACGCAATGGTCTGAATTAAAGGTTAACACGCGTTAATTTCGATTTGTTAAGACATCCTCGTTGCGAGCTTTAATTAATATGTAACACTTGTCTTGTCACGTTAACCACTGCTTAGGGCACTACATTAATCTATGTTGCGTCAGATTTAATTGGAATATTTATGCATCAATTCGATGGGCCATGATCCTTGGAAATATGGAACCATTTGTGTTCAATGTGAGAAGGTCAAATTATTTTGGATACAACTATTATAGATATTGTACTAATACATGTAATCTTTGACTATGACTATTCGTTAAAACGGATAGTAGTAATTAAAGAATTACTCCGTCAATATTTAATTTAAAAACTGTCAATGAAAAGTTATTGTATAACTTCATACACAATATTTATATCAACTTCGACACTGAAATGTATTTATTACATAAGCATGCAGAAGCATGACCCTGTAACAATAGGCTATTTTCATCTATCAACAAAAAAATATAACATTATGTTACTTGAATAAATAATAACGTGAGGAATTGAAAAAAAATGTCGTTATTCCATAAAAACCTAAGATTAATTTTATATTTCAAAATTAAAATCCGAGTTTTATTATCTGTAAGTCACGTGACCGAAAACACCGTCCACCATGTTTTTTTCCAGAATGACGTCACAAGCACTAAAATATCTAAATGTAAACAACTGACTGTGTTCCTTAATTTTTTACTTTTTTTGTGTATAATTCCTTTTATTTTAGAGATTTTGTATTTTATTACGCTACTTTTGCATAATTAAACATGGACGTCGGATTTGTAAAAGCCGAAAGTACTAATTTACCGAAGATAGATGCGGTAATGATTACAAACTTCTTTGCGTGTAATACAGATTTCTTTTCTGCCGAATGCAGAAATATAAAAACAGCTATGTAAGTAAATCTTTCTATTACTTTATCACAACAATATCATTTGTGTGATTCATAGGTGTAATTCAATGAAATTTTCTTATTTTGAGGTTAACAACATCATTCGGAATAGTAATAAATAACTTTTCTGGAGTCTTCAATGTCGAATTCTTACAATTTAACGCAACACACCAACGATACGGGTTATAGAAACTCATCTTTTTATATAAATAAAAACAACTCAACAAAGCCGACAAACTCAATATCGTGTCAATGACAAATGTCAATTTGAGGTTACAATATTTTAGTACTATTGACGTCACCAAAATGGCGGATGGTATTTTGGCGCGTATATTTTACGACAAATTTTTAATATTTTTTTTTCGGCATAAATCGGTCATATTTTGCTGAAATAAAAATTATAATGAATTATCAGATATATACGAACATTTAAAAAAAAAATGAAGAAATTGGAGAATAGCCTATTTGTAGAATAGCAATAGAGCATCATGGCTGACGTCGTGTGTTCTTTGTGTAGTAAGAATATAGCTATTAATATTTGAAATGAGGACAGTCTCATTTCGAGGAAAAAATAATTAAAAGCCAGCTAGACTATTTTCGCTATAGTCGAGCCCGATGCAGCGCTATCTGGCTCCATAAAATATGCTTACATCAAAAAGCGTAAACCGACCGTGAAGGCAGTTCAAAGAGCAAACGGGTATTTAAATATTAAAAAATGAATGATTTTTCGTGCGAACTGGTACAGCTTCTATGCCATCAACGTACATACTGTTAGCGTTAGAACTTTCACTTTTCTGGCAAAAGTGCATTCGTTTCACTTGTAGACATTGGTTGATCTAGACTGCCATACAAATGAATGCTAGAAAGACAGGCCAGTGGCCTTTAGACCTTGTGTTCGTAGGTCGATGTCTGGCGTTTACATTACAATTCTTGCGGAGTCCGCGCTTCCGCCGTGGCGCGCACCAAGCATTGCCAATAAACAAATCGGGCCCTTGTCAGCACGTACACATCAATCGGCGATCCCTTCTGTACATTAAAAAAATATGTTTTTTCATACTTTTTCACCGTTTACGACTTGTTTAAAACTATTAACGTTTATTTATATGATTTCTAGTCCCTCATGGGCGTTTCTTGCCTGTTAATCGCATGACGCTGTTACACGTTAATTCGTGCTAAAGTTACGTATTGTATCGTGTAGGTGGAAATTGTTAGTCAAATTCTTGGCATTTGGTACATGACGAAAGTATAGTACATACTTTCTTTAGTTAGTACAGTTGTTGCAATACATTGTTTACTTACAATTAATTATTTTTGAATAATGCATTAGCAAAAAAGTGTAGGCGAAATGCTGGTGATGTGATAGCGCCCAGTAACCCACAATATTCGGCCCAGTGGTAGTGAATGTTTCGTCTGTAATACGGTCGCGGCATAACACTAGTTTCCTTGTGCAGTGTTTATTTATGTTGGCGGCCGGCCAGCGTTGTCCGCCCGTCGCTCGCTGTTCCGTGCTTGTCTACACGCAAACAAGAGTATAGAGCCACTCGCCTACGCACCAGTTATCGACTCAATCGATATAATCGTATATCGATCGACGTATTATATCGATAGACGTCGATCACGTCGGCCCGTCCATAACTCGCCATGCTACGTCAAAGTTCGTCACCTGGCGTCATAACATGACATTCTTCACGACGTGCCAGCTATTCAATCAGCACTCATTGTTATATACATAAGGCGGCACGCGTCGCTATTCGAAATATGTTTTCCTGTCGCCTCATCCGAAATCCAAAACGTGTAATTAGTTTGTATTATGATCGTCCGGGTAAATAATATAAAGGAAAACATAATGTACATTATTATTGATAACGTTCGAAGCGGTCGCATACCATAGTTCTATCTCTGCTCATACTTTTTGTTTCGTTTGGCAGCGTTAAAAGTGAAGCTGATGATGCGACGTCCCATCACGCAGCTGGTGGCGCAAGGAATTATGCCGCGTGAGTATATGCTGATATTATATTTGTAGGTTACTCGAGCAATTAGCTAGCATTTTAATCTAGGCAATTAATATCGGGTGTGCCGTGCGGCTTGAAGCGACGCCGCCCGCGGCCGGCCCGGCGCGTGGGAGAAAGAATTTTATTTACGATCTCGACGTTACGGCTAATGAGATTTTCTAACTGAGCTCATAGAAAAGAAATATTTTTACGAGTTAGAAATTGCCGGAAGATTAATAAACCGATAAACGATGTTATTATGTTAAACATCAATTAAACGCAACGTTCGATATTGATCGTAGTGATTCCAGAAATATGTTATTAATTTGTTTATGGAAGTGAAAATAGGTTAATTTTGCAGTATGATTGGTATCTTATTGCGACTCGTTTAACAAGTTGTTAAAGAGCGCTGATTTTGACACAATTCGCGTACCGAGGGGAACAATATTATTGGGTCTGGTTGTCTGTGGTACGCACGGGATTCTCACATTTTTCTAAAATATTTATATTCTTTTACATTTCAGCATTAAAAACGCCGCCCGCCTACTTTGAACAATGCAAACAATTGGAGAGAGCGAAAACTGGAGACTTGCTAAAAGCTAAAATACAAAGACGACCTGACCGTCAAGAACTAGAACGAAGACATATTTTGGAACAGGTAATATTTTCGTATAAATTTTACATAATATATACATATAATAGCACACGAGCAGTAATATTAATGCATTGTTTCGTCCTTATTTCAGGAGAGCCATGTAGATCCTAGTTTAGCAGAAAAACAACGCATGCTAAAAAAGGCCCGGCTCGCAGACCAATTGAACGATCAGTTATCACACCGACCCGGCCCGCTCGAGCTCATCAAAAAGAACATACTTCACACGGAGGAGAACATCGAGACCGCGGTCAAAAGTGGCACTCTCTCGTTCAAAGCCACCAGCGAAGGCGCATCCGGGCGACCACAACACCCTTCGTCCTATTGCGGCCCGCCCGAAGAGGTGTCTCCGTCCCCTTCGCCGCCGTCCACTCTTTCACCCGCGAGTGTCGCCTCCCCTCCTCAACATCCCGCTCCGGGCAAGGACAAAAACCGAAAGAAAAGTAAACAGAAGCAGCAGCCGAAAGCGCGCTTCAAATTCCACGAGTATAAAGGTCCACCGAACGCACAAAAAGCGTCCAGCCCGCCCGGGTCCATCGAGACTCCGTACGAGTTGCTGCTGCAGCAGCAGCAGCTGCTCCTGCAGTTGATGCCCACTTCTCCTGCGCCGTCGTCCGCCGCGTCTATCGCGTCGGATTCGTCCGACGCCTATCCCGCCCCGCCTCCGCCGCCGCCTCCTCCCGTTCCGATCGCCCCTTTCGCGCTCGCCGCCCGCTTCGAGGACATGAAAGTGCCCGATCTCCGCGCCGAGTGCAAACGCAGAAACCTCCGCGTGTCCGGCCCGAAACCTCAGCTGATCGACCGACTTCGGCCCTTCTTGATAGAGAAGCAGGAGGAGCCTCCGCGGTCGCCGGCCTCGGTCGCGTCGGCCGCGTCCGCCGCCTCGCCGGACCCGCGGGTCGAGTACGAGCCCGAAGACATCGTGCAGTCGCAGCGGCGGCAGATCGAGGAGCTCGAGAGGAAGCTGGAGGCCTCGCGGCAGCAGCTGGAAGCCGTGCGGCGCGACGCGGCCGGCGCCGCCGCCAGCGACCAGAGCAGGAGACTTCTCCAAGCGCACATTTGTGTGTCCCAACTGCGCGCGCAGCTGGACGCGCTGCAGCAGCCGCCCGCGCCGGCGCCGCCCGCCTCGCGGTACGTCATCGCCGCGTCCTCGGATGCGACACCCGACCGCCTCGTGCGCGTGTTCGCCGTCGCCCCGTCGGCGGCCGGCGACGTCCCGGCCGACGCGACCCCGCAGAAAGCGGCCAACCCGGCGTACATTCTGAATGGCGTCAAAGTCGTCCCTATCGCGATTTTACCCTCGCCGCACTACGAGCCGGAGCGGGCGGCGCCCGCGCATGCCCCGCCGCCCCCGCCGCCTCCCCCGCCTCCTCCGCCGCCGATGCCGCAGCTCGCTCGAGTTCAACTGACCTCGGCGTTGCACGACCGCACGGAGGACAGTCAGATAATGGACGACGTCCTAGAAATACTCGCCGAAAACGGTGAACTCCCGCCGTCGGCCGTCGTCGACGCCGCGCCCGGCGATTCTCTGAGCGGTAGCTACGTCGCCTCGACGGCGGATTCTTTCTCGCCAGCCGATGTGCTGTCGCCCGACGACGTCCTGTGCGATGCGCACGTTCGCAACTCCCTGGCCGCCGACGAGCTCCAGAGGGAACTGGACGACATTCAGAACGACATCTATATACAAAACGCGGGTCTGGTCAACGGCGTGAGCTCGTGCGACGTCGACCCCTCGACGGATATCGACACCGACTTGAGCGTGGACCTCCTGTCGAGCAGCGAGTTCCCCGCCGAGTTCGGGGAGGCCGACCCGACCGGAGGCGATCACGACGACTTCTTCGGGAGTCTGCTGACCGGGAACGGCGGCCGCGGCGACGGGGCTAGGCCGACCGGCATGGACGTCGGCGACGACGGCCCGGAGAGGATGTGCATTACCCCCTTGCCGAACGGCGACCTCCTCGATCACGCCCGGACCGGCTTCGAGTACATGGAGGACCTCTCGCTGCCGTCCTTCCAGACGGAGGACGCGCGGCACGGGACCTTCGACGACCGGTGCGAGATCGATCTGAAGGAGTTCGGGATCGAGTCGCCGACGAACATGAACGTGGACGGCGAGTACGAGTACTGCGGGCGCGACATGGACACGGAGATCATCCCCAACGTGTTCGGGCGCGGCTACGTGCCGGCCTGCGACCCCGTGCTGGGCGGCGTGCTGGCGCGCCCGCCGCGCCCCGCGCACAAGCACTACTCGTGGGACAAGATCGAGTACGACGCCACCTGACCCGCGCCCGGCCCGCCCGGCCCGCCCGGTCCGCCCGGCCCGCCCGGCCTGCCCGGCCTGCCCGGCCTGCCCGGCCTGCCCGGCCTGCCCGACTGTCGCGAGCTGCTCATCACGCTATGATCTCCTCCGACGCCCGCCGCCGATAGTTGACGTCGTCAAGCACCGAGTGCCGGCTCGACGTACGTACGCTAGTCTCTTCGGTGACTCGTTCTTCCAGAATGGTAACTCGCCGCCCGCGTGGACTTGGATGTTGACGCGCGATGTGAACACGTAGTGTTCGCGTCGTCGGAGGACTCACTTAATATTATTCAGTACTTAATAGGAGATATGAAACGTTTGTGTCGCTAGTTGATAAATAGTTTAATGAATGATCGATTCACTCTGCGAGTGTAGAACGCGCGGCCGCCGCGCGCGCCGCGACGTACGCGTGCGATAAATCCATTTTATTTTCTATTTATAGGTGTATCTACTTATGTATATATTGAAAGTAAAAATACTCAACATAGTTGTGGATTTCTGCATTCCGCCCGATGACTAAAACTTAAGGGAAAATTATCATAAGAGAAGTTGTTACGTCGAGACACGACCGGTCGATCTGCGAGACACCTGGCTATGTACACATTATGGTAATTAATTGTTAAAATGTAAGATTGATGTTGTGTCAATTACTTAAATCCGCTTTGTGCTATCGGTGGATAGCTATTTCCCAAATCAATAAGTGACATTCCAGTCTTGTTGAAGTGCAATAGCACAGGAACGCTCGCCTCTCTACGTTCGCGTGCAATGTGCGGCTTCGGCCCGCGGCGGTGGCAGCCGGCCCGACACTCGTTAGCAAAAATAGAACAATGACACTTACGCTGCCGTAGGTGACCCTCAAATAGGTATTTTCGAAAATCGGTACAAATATAACGTTCTTGCCGATCCGATTCTAGTGTTTGTTTAAGATTTGTATTCCTGTCATAGTATTGTCATTCTGTTCTGTTTGCACTGACTTGTTTGACCGACCGCGATCTGTCGTGTGCGCGTCGCCTATTCAGTAGTTTAGGGATTGAGAGGGGAGATGCACATTCACAAGCCATCGTCATGGGTGGGACCAGCTTGGGAACAATGTTAATTCATTTAGGTAAAGTAGGGAGCCGGCTCCTCGCTCGCAAACAATTATGCAAACATACGTCATTCCTCACTGCTTTACTTACCCGTAGCGGGCCTTCAATCAATCGGTGGCTGTAGTGTATGACTAGCTTTTAGCAAATCACTATATCCGTAACATTTGAAAAACTAAGAGCAACTGTAACGAATAACATTCTTGAAAATGTATCATTCCAATGTATTACCTAAAGTGTAGGATAGGTGCACTACTTATAATAAGTTCTATTTCAATTTTTACATATAATCCCATTTGTGTCAAATTCATGGGTGATTGTCGGTAAGTTTGCATAATTGTTTGAATGCATTATTTATAATTGCACCTTTGTATGTATACCCTGTTTTCACTTAATTTCTTATTCATACAAGTTATACATTATTTGTTGCGCGATATTTTCCATTTTCACAGCAAATATAAGTTATAAAAGCGGAATTTGTGAATCGATAACATATTGCCATTAATTGCATTTATATTATAATTAAAAAGTTAATATACCTGTCAGGACAACGAAAGAGGTTTTACTGCCGTCGGTGTGCCAATTTTTGAAGTATTTTGAATTGAATGTGGCATTACAGTGTTTCCATTTAATAATTTATTTAACCGATTAATAGGATATAAGTATTTTTCTGCTACACAGCATACGTATATATTTGTGGTTTGAGTATATATATCGAGTTGGTGGATATGTGATAGTACTTCAAACACTAATAAGTTTGTAGTATGATCGCATAAGGAATGGTGCTATTGTTAATTTAAGGTATTATTGAATTTAAACAAAACATATTAACGTCACATAAGTGAAATTTGTAACCTAAATTGATTGATTGTAATCGTGTGACCCTGCATATATGATTAATTTGTATATCTAATTTTGATTCAGATCATAAAGGTTTAGATAATTTTAATATCAAAGTGACTACTGTGTAAGATCACTTACACAGTCTCACTTAACTGTTTGCTTTATAAGGTGAACAAATAATATTCCATTAACTAAGTAAATTTATGAACCTATTCTCTAGCTAGATGTTAATATTTATAAAAATCTATTTGCTCATATATCAAAATTGTACCTATCCATTTAGCCAAATATATTGTACATGGGGAATTAGTGTTGTGGAGTTTCGCCGGGACTCGATTATGTTACGTGTAAACTTACTTTGTATCTGCTTGTGTATTTAGCAAATGTTTTGTGAGCAGATTTGAAGTGGATCCATGCATAACTGCCTCGCGGTTTCCAAATCCTAACTGGCCTAGTGTGTTATTGTAGCTTTGTATTTAAATTTCTTCGAGAGTTTAGTTTAATTTATTTAACGAGATACTAAGTGAGATTAATGTTTTGATATAGCATACATACTATCTGCATATTTGTTATTGTTGTAATTATTTTAGGAGAGTTTTAATATTTGTTTTATAGTAGGCTATATTCCGTATCCGAGGTGATAAATTTTGCTGGTTTTTTTTATACTTAATAATACATTTTTGCTCTCTGCATATATTTGTCATCAAATAATAACACTAGTGATCGGCTTCATGTTAATATTGATATCTTAATTAACTGCACTTAATATTCGAATTATTCGTTTTTAACCACTATTATAGATAAATTTTACTCATTTAGCCAAGTAACAATGGGCTTTTAAAAAAAGTCCAAACATGTAATGTAATAAGAAGTATATCAGAGTCAAGTATTCAATGTAATTAAATTATGATGTGATATGATAACCACAGGAGTCGGATCTAGAGTAACTGGATAGTTTTTTACCTTGCCCTGTAATGAAGCCTTGTAAATATTTACCAAGCCTTTAATAGCTTAAGGAAAGAATGTTAAATAAATTTTTTGACACAAAATATTGTTTCCTTTAGAGCAACTTTTCTTTTTCAGGCATGCACTTTGTTTAGCTTTTCCATTGAGGGAGATCGGAACTTTTAGCTATTTATGCATCCCCTTTAGTAAAACTATCCAAACGAAAAAGCAGCAACTTTAAAGTTAAAATGTTTGAAAGGTTGGTCCCTATATAGTTACAATTTACAACCGTTGAAATTGACTACTTACTGTGAAAAATACTATGTCGATGGATAATATAGGTAAAAGTATTTTTCTTAAAAAAAAAACTGGAAGCATTAACTAGTATTTTATTTTATACGTCACAAAAGCTACATCTTATTTTTACTTTAACGATTATCATAGTCCCCTGCCGTGTCTGCTGCCTGCCTGTTAAAAGATCAATTCAAAAACTACTGCACGGTTTTCATGCAGTTTTCAGCAATAGGAAATAATCGAAACTGCTGGAAGATATAGGTATATAATTTGGTAAGATTTTGTGTATGGTAGGGTGTCCAACAGTGAAACAGTCGGACACAATAAAACAGCTCGATATTAAAAAACGTGGGGTTGCGAAATAGTGCGCCATGTCTTGTCGGGACTCTTTTGTGATCCCCCTGCACCAGCCCAGTTTGGGTGCACGCCGCAAAAATTTTCTATTGATTTTTTCATAAAATTATACAAGCATGTTCCGTAATTCCGAGAATAACGTGGTAATGTACAAGTATCATTCATTTACGTGGCTTAAATGAAATATAAATCCGTTTCGGTTTAGTCGATAACTTTTCAGGTTTTTAAAAGATAACCCGGGTGGTCAACAATGAAACAGTTTGGGGATGGACACAATGAAACAGTGTTTCATTGTATACTACCTTTTTTTATTGTATACCACTGTCATAATTAATATGGCTATTCATAATGATTTTATTTTTTATGTGTAGTTTATATCTGCTTTTTAAATTAGTAGAAATCTAATAAATGGTAAGTAGAAACATGGTTTACATTTTTGTACTTACTAAAATTTGACCTTGTATTTACGCTAATTTACATTTAAGTATGTACTTACATTATTTTCTCTTTTGCCAAAGATGCCGCGCACTAAATCTACAAAAAGAATAAACACACCCACACGGGGCTGGGGGCCCACACGTCAAGAAACATGGTTTAAGCTATTCAATTAATCAGACAGGGATTAAGCGTAAGTAAAGCGGCCAAAGAATGTGATGTAGGATATGCTATATTATTTCGATATATTAAAAAAATGAAAGTATAAGTACTGCATTATTACAAACTCAAAGACTAACTCCCAATTATGACGTCAACAAAATTTTTACCGACGCTCAAGAAGAAGCGCTCTTAATTTACGTGAAAGACTGCACTTAAATTTTATTGACTAACAAGTAGAGACGTACGCCGTGTCGCCTACCAAATGGCGAAAACAAATAATATCAAATGTCCAGACTCTTAGGAGAAAGAACAAATGGCAGGAAAAGAATGGCTTCGCTCTTTCAAGTCACGGCATGCAGATTTATCACTGAAAAGACCTGAGGCATGTAGTGTGCAACAGTTTTTATTAAGGAATCCGTCAAGATTTTCTTCAGCAATCTGAAAAATGTTATGGAACGTCATCCCTAATTTTGGCAATGGATGTACAACCTTGATGAAACTGCTACTTCCACAAAACAAAACCCACAGAAAGTCTTGGCACCAAAAGAAGGCAGAATACTGAAAAAATAACTAGCGGTGAAAGAGGGACACTAGTCACAACATGTTGCATCGTATGCGCATCGGGGCAAGCATACCACCGGTTCTTGTTTTCCCAAGAATTTTTTTTAAACATTTTATGCTTATTGGCGCCTCGCCAGGATCTCTCGGATTAATGGCTCCAACTGAGTGGATGAATGCGGAACTCTTTATTCAAGTATTGAAGCATTTTATTAAACACACGTCTGCAAGCCTGGAGAACCCTGCTCTATTGATCATGGACAATCATGAATCGCACCTCAGTTTTGATGCATTAGATCTAGCCAAACAATCTGGAGTAATGATTCTTACACATTGTGAGACTGAAAGTAAAAGACATGATGCAATTCAGCATGCCATTGGGACCTGATCTTTCGGAAATTGATATCAAAGACGTAAACATTATTCTTCCGCATCCGCAAATCAATGGTACTAAAATCCGAAACTCAACCTTTGTTTTTCCTGTCCGTGTATCACCAAGCATAAAGTTGCGTTAAGTGGATTCGTCGTACTTTTATATCGTAGTAATTTATCACTGCTAGGCACATATTTGGTTCTAAGTGCCATTAATTCCATATTAATTACGATGTTTGTTACTTTGAGACTAATTTATATAAAGACAATTTTAACTATTAAATGTTTATATTTAACGTAGGTCTGTGCCTACAGCTTCATGTGATTTTTGTAACTAAAGACTTGTATATCATTGCAACTAAGTATTTAATTTAATTTCTAACTAATTATTTAAGTGTTTTTTTAACAGCAAAGTCTAATTAAAGAGTGCCATAAGAGTTTTGTTGTGACTAAAGGTCTGAAAATATTATGTTATTAAAGGTCCTATTTACGTGTCTTACTGTAAATAAACCTTTTCTGATTTATAATTATATGTTTTGTATCATTTACTTGTTCTAACGTCAACATTAAATTCAAAACAATTAGTATCAAATACTGTTACATTGTTGAATAAAGGTCGTTTCACTGTGTACACCCAGGTGGACACAATGAAACATTCTCCATTTTTCAAATGAATCCTTTTTGTGAGTTTTGAACTTAATAATTATGAAGACGATTAATGCAATTTTATAACTAAATAAATAAGCCATCTTCCTGTATAAAACTTACGTCCATATCTAAAGAAATGTTTTATTGTTGGACACTTCACCCTACATTTGCTAAAATATACACAGCCTTGGAGCTTTCAGAGAACACGCTCTCACGAACATTATTCTTATAACGTTAGAGGAATTAAGTATCTCGTGCACATTATTAAACTCTTACTCCATATAATTAAATAATAGATATACATTTAAATAATACGTGATATCGCAATAAACGACGGGCGTAAAAAAAATAATTATTTAAGGGCTTTTAAAATTCCTTGGCTTCTTGCGGGTGGACCTTACTCTGGCCTTACTCTGTGCCTGCCAGTACGCGGTTTCCATGACGGAACCTTACGACTCCATCGGCCATCGATTCAGCGTACCTAGTGCCCTGGCCGATGACACTTCAACCTACTAATCCGCTGGGAAATGTCAGTAACTTTGGTTGTTAAGAATCTCCACATTCCTAATTCGATCGCGCAAAGAGACTCCAAGAAATTGTTCTCTCCTGAAGGCGTAGAAGGCCAATGTTAAGAGACCACGTTTCGCTGCCATAGGTCATCGCTGGTAACACACAAACTTTCCACTTACTTGAGGAAGCATATGTCCAGAATCTATGTATGATGTTGATGGAATAAGTACCTAACATATCTAGGCTATATTATATTTTCCTGAACGAATCCATGCAAAGTGGGCCGATTGTTACTATTATTAAATAAAGCTAAGTAGGTATTTGATGACAAACGTTTAAATTTTGGAACCATTATTATTCGATTTAAACTTTCGAACGGTTTCTATAACACACTTGACGAATTTACAATCCTTCTTGTACTTCTGCTAACTTTGACTTACATGGATATTTCAGCAATAATTACAGATCTCTCTTAGTTGCGCCCTGACTGGTTGAGGGACCAGAATTTGCATCTTTTGCATTGTTAAAGTACGGTAAGCAACAGATGAACGTACCCAAATCTGTTAAATTTGAACAGTCAATTTTGAACTTATTCTCGCTTTTATGTATTAATATTGATTGCGAAATTTTGAAAGGTAAGTTGATCTGTTGCTGTATATACAAAAGGTTCGCTTAACTGATAAGCGTAATAAGCGGACTCGCATATTCCTCCAGTGGCGCTGGAATTGATGTCTGAGTAGTCTAGCACTAGATTCACCAAAGAAATACTCTGTATGTACTCTGTAAAATGTTATTTACCAACGCATTAAAGTTTTGGGATGAGGGGTTGAAACGGATGGCAAGTGTATAAGTAATTTTATCAGAAATGTAAAGGTAAATTTGTAGCTGCGTGTACAAAAGTTAAAAAAATAATAGTAAAGCTGTTGAGATAAAAAGTAACGATAGGGTATGTAATATAAGGAACGGAGTAAACTATTCGAGGTTTTTAATATTTATTTATTTTGAGCTATAATTATCAATATGTTGTCTGACAATGATTTTTTTTATCAGGTCAATCTATGGTTTCATTAAGAGTTTGGTTGGAATTTTGCTACATAATGTTTAATTTGAACAGTGTTATTTATTTCTCTTCATCACAAATTTTAACATGCATAACACTACTTTATTTACGTTTCAGCATTGTATGCTAATTGACTACAGTAGCAGTAAAACAGTAGGCAGTATAATTGCACAACTCTAGTCTGATTATTATAAAATAATGTGTGCTACGCTTTTCGTTTGCAATTTCGGATTGTATGAGTGATTGAGTAAATTGGTCCAGTACACAATTCGTTGCTTTTCAATTGAAAGCATTGTTTTGTTCGTGCAAAAATACCTTATATTTACATAGGTGTTAATTAAGATACGCATTAACCTTCGATTTATAGCTTAACAAGAAGTCTAGTTATGATATTAGCTGAAACTTTATTGTTTTCACTGACTTTGATTGATAGCGGTGCAATCTTATTTCTTTTAGTTTACTATATAATTACTTTGTCGGATCTAGAATGTGATTACCTAAATGCCCAAGAGTGTTGCGAAAAACTAAATTATTGGTTACTTCCTAAATATATAGCCCATTCATTTGTTACATTTATACTACTGTTACATGGACAGCTGCTTCTGTTTTTCTTTAATCTGCCAATGTTTGTATGGCTGACGTTTGAATATTTTACCATACCACACGGAAATCTTGGTGCTTACGACCCTGCTGAAATTCACAACCGTGGCCAGTTAAAAAAACATCTGCGTGATGTTATGATTTATATTGGATACTATCTTATCTTTTTTTTCATATATCTATACTGCTTTATTCTAGCACTGCTCAAAGGAGATCCATTACGGCGACACTTGGAAGGTGAAATTGTAACTGAGATGAGACGTTAGAAATGGAGGGTGTAGATAATACTACTGATAGGGGTAGTAGCAGCTCATGTGAGGAGCGTGTTCCAATATGCATGAAACTGTCATGGCCACAAGAAATATCTAAATTTTATGAAGACCTTGAGGATGTGGAGTGTGACATTGAACAATTACAAAGTGATATTAAGGTTATAGGTTATGTGATCAACAACTACATAATTGTTAAAGAAATTCTCAGCAACTTGGAATGGAGAGATAAATTGGCATGTAAACATGTTAGTAATACTTGGCGTTCTGCTGTTCTAGCATTGAAGAAAGAACAGCTTAATCCTGTAGATTTTGTAGTAGATTTACATCTGTTGCGCATGAAGAATGTTATTACATACAAAAATTCAGATAATTTTAATGTTGAACCTCTGGTTGTATTTACGTTTATGAACACTAGGCTAAATTTGTCTAAGAAATGTATGATATTATCTCCTACTCCATGTGATCCTCCTTGTGAAGAGAAACATTCAGGTTAGTAATTATCTTGTATATTGTTTAGAAGACTAACATCCTATATCCACTACAACACTAAATGACCTATATTTTGTGTTGTAGTGGATCACAGAATATTGAAGAAAACTTTTAATTTTTATTTCAAATTGAATTTTGTTCTAACTTATCTAGTTTAAATTTTCAGTATTTGATTATATCCAGCACATGGTGGTGTCTCCAAGAGACTGCATGCTGACAGTAAAAGCTATTTACCTGACTTATCAGCCAGTGCCTCAGTCTATTACTTATAAACATGCTATAAAAAGACACATGTATGAAAAATTTTACCCTTTTGTGGGCGGACTCTATATACCTGCAATACCTGAAGTACAATTTCATATTATAAAAATTAAAAGCCAAACTGACATGCAAAAAGAATACTATGATGTGGTATCAAATTTAGCAAAAGATAATGTATTTAAAGGTGTCTTAGTGTATGTAACAGAGAAGTTATTACTAGATTCCACAGCTGACAAATATTCATACTTGAACCATTTTAAAGAAGTGTAAGTATTTAATAGGTATTTGAGATTAAAAAAATTAATTAATTAATTTTAGATTTTGGGTAACATACTTTGAATTGGTAATAGTAATAAAAAAACAAGCAACATGAATGTTGCTCATGCTTTTATGGGCAGCCAAAATGTGTCAAAAAGGGCATGACTGGCTGTTCATAGTGGTGTTATAGTAGTAGTAGCTATGGTAGTTATAGTAGCTATGGTAGTGAATGTTGCGTATGGCAGAAAAAGCACAAGAGTACATGAGATATGAAAGTAGAATGACTGCACAAATATATAGAGTGGAAGTGAATAAAAGAGTTTGAGTTTATTGGACGACCTAGGCGAATATATCTTAACCAGGTAGAATAGGTATTACTAATGAGGAAAAGAAAAGCTAGAGAGGTATGCTAATATTGCTACAAGTGGATATCTATGGTCTCTGCCTACCCCAATAGGACACAGGTGTGATGTATGCATGTATGTATCTCAAGTACAGCATGAAATGTGTGAACTGCTTTAAATCTAGTTTGATAAGATTGACAGATCTCAATGTACTAACTTGCATTGCACAAGTTACTTATATTGGCATAAAAATCTGTTAATAATATTGTCTCTATAACAAAGGTCTCACTTATATTGCATATAATATAAAAGTAGCTAAAATTTTGTTTAAATTTGTTGCAATTTGACACTGTCATTGTAATCAAACTATTATAAATACAGTTTTAGTTTTCTTAGTTACTACAATAGAGATTTAATAAAAAGTTGTTATACTGTTTTCATATAGTCAGTGTCAGTCTTCACAATTATTTTTTTTAACCTATTTTATATTTTTTAGTCAACCAGATATACCATATGCCCTAGCAGGATGCTTGGTGGACGAAGTTGTGTGTGAAGAGAGTGATATTAACACTATAATTGAAAACATCAACGATAACGTTGGTAATTGCTTTGTTACTGAAAACCTAACTTCAATTGGAATTTTCACCATTCCAAAACGAATATACACTGCTGGTCAAATTGACAAGAATATACATTTTGAAATGTATTCTGTTGTAATACAGCAGTATGATTGGACTAAACAAGAAATACAAGCAGTCATTTCTGAGGTAAATATTCACTCATATAGGTATATTATTCTATATGAAACCGTGAAAAGTATAAAAGAAAATGCACTTCATAACATCTGTGATTTATATATTGATTGTTTTATTTTACAGTTTTCTAAAAATGTGCCGCGGTTCGAACACAGTGTTGCCCTTAAATTGTCTTGTGTTGGGCGTAACAAAAAACACAAGATTGAGGAAGAATTCTTCCGAAGCCAGTTTCCTACTACTACAATGATAGGATGCTACGGTAATGGTGAGCTGGGACTTAACCATCCAGAACTCATACTCGCTACTCCTCCCCCTCAGAAAAAAATCAGGATAACTCCTCCATCACCTAGATTTTTGCATTTGTACGCAACATCCATCCTATACATAGGCTGGGGAAAGATAACGAGTCCTCCTCAGGGACATGTCTGAGTTCTATATACTCTTAATCCCAAGATGATAATGTCTTAGTTACCAACATTACATGTCTATCTAGATCTCTCCAGGGTACAACTAAGAATTGAATGAGCCTATTTTATCTTATATCCAATATGTCTGTTTAAAGGTTAATCACTCAGCTTAGGTTCAGTATGTTAAATATAATAAAGCAAGAATGTCACAATATATGTATATTATGACATTCTTGCTTTATAGACATGTCATTATATATATAATACACAAAATGTTATAATTTTGTAATATTGGAAATAGAGAATATTTTATTTTAAAGAAATCACACATCAATAGTTTTGAATTTCTAATAGACAAATTCTTTTATAAAACAATGCTATCTGTATGTACTCTTTTTAGTTTAAAGTTAGCTATTTTTTTGTGTTGTTTGAAATATTATTTATTTTGTTGGTTTCTGGCCAGAAATTAGTATTGGTATCAAATAAGTAAAAGGCACTTGAGTCTCGCTTCTTGTGCTATATAAGCTTAGCAACTGGATATTTTGCGCGATTAAAAACTTGTAATAGGTTGAACATAGTGCACAGTAAGTTTATCCATATACCTAATTTGTAGCGCACTGCTGTGTTCAGACCGGTTCCTGAGTAATTACCTTCCTATATGAGGGTTTTGCCTTTTGGGTTGTTTTAAGGGTGGCAATGCGCATATGAAGGTTACTGTTCACTACCAACGTAACATGTAAGCACACTAAGTGCAGATGAAACAAAGGGGTGGAAGAGGGAGGGAGTAATTCATGGGTTCTATAATGCAGGAATTGCAGTAAATATTGCTGCATGCGACTCACACAAGTCCTTATCTTGTATACAACTATTCACTAAAGTGTTTTTCATAAAATAGATATCCAATCCTATTATAAAAGTTGGAAAGCAGATTGTACTATAGAATTGTCGAGCTAGTCAAAATGTACGAGACTTTTTTTGTTTTGTTTTCTTGTGTTTTTTACATACAAAAGCGTTTTTAGTTTTATTTTATTTATCACAATTATAATAATTATATGTTTACAGCTATGTACTATGATGCTTTCCAAAGATTTTATATGTCAATGTGATTTTTTAAACTTGGCTATATTTGTATATTTATACGTACATTTAAGATATAATTAAGATAAGATTTAAGACGTGCATGTTAAACTCTAAATCAGCATTTTATCCCCTATAATTTCGTAGGTGCTATTATTGCACACTTTTTGAATAAAAAATTACTAAATAGTGGAATTTTTATTATACTTAGACCACATTGTCAAGTTTCCTTACATTCGAGGGTTAAAACAATAAAATAATAATAAAATGCATTTCAGACAAATTTAACAAATATAGACTAGAGCGATCTTGTCGAGGTTTACAGGCCTAGATTAGAATGTCAGCAGTGTGATTCGAGGTAAATGATTTTACATAGTTATTTATCTATGGTTTTGTGTCTACGTGCCATGCAATATTAAAACAATTGTGACAGACTACATGCTGTAATGGATTCGTAATATAAAAATCGAGAACTCATTTCTTTACGGTTTTTAACGTTTTACAGTTATTTTTAGTAACACAGCGCCTTTTTCCATTAACTAATTTATTTATTTATTTAACTTTTACACACATAGTACAATGGCTAGTGGCATTATCTACCAGTAAACCACTGGGCAAAACAGAAAATAGATAAGGCAGTTCAATTGTTGGAGAACAATTTCTTAAATCTATTAGAAATGTATTTATCGTTCTGTCCACCAAAATAGTACATGTATGAGTGGTGTCATAGTTATACACCATATGTATAACTATGACACCAATAACACAAACTGCATGTGGCAGTGCCTACTCAGCGAACAGATATCATTCCGAACAATTATTATAAAAACACGTTTTTACGTAATATTCAAACAGTAACATTATGCGATTATGGATTAGGTCTCTTCAATTATCTATTCAAGCGAATTCTTAGTTGAAGCTTCGTAAAATTCTAAAGAAACCCTAACGAAATTTTGGTTTTGTTTAAATATCAGGCGCATTAAGCCAAAACAAAAACAAATCTGTATAAGTTACTTCCACTACATATTCGTAAAAGTTCATGTCTTCGAATGATTTTAAATGTGTGCAAACACCACAAGCCGAAGAAGCAACATAAGTTTATAGGAAAGTAAGTAAGATACAAGCAACTACATGGAAAAATCATAGTTTGTGCGCAATCGGTGAAAAAAAATCGGTGCGTAAAATGTGCTGGTTGCTTAGAAGGGAATCGCAGTACGATTAATGACCTACTAAAAAGTTATAAGTGCATGTAAAAACTAGTTTGAACTTACGGTCTTCAGTTGTAAGATACTTACATCTGCTACATCAAACACTGAGATATTTAGAAAATTATATAACATTTACGCGTTTACTACTTATAATAAAACTTCTTTTTTAAGGGTTTAAACCCCTGTTTAGACTTAACTCTACATTGTAAAAATTAGATTGAAAACGTAAAAAGATAAATAAACCGCGTTTTATAGCCGTTAAAAAGCAGTTTTTTTTATAGAGACGCTTAAAAGTTTCCAGTTTAAAATATTGCCTATTATCAAAATCTACTTTTTAATGGATGTAGAATGCAAATATATAGGTATGTCTTAACTATAGATACCTATGTGTTTATCATTAAAATAATATTGCGACTATAAATTGAGATCTATATATAATAATAAAAGTAGTTTAAAACCTTATCCCGGTCAAATAACGTGACACGAAATTTTTAGGTATAAAAAAAACTTTGTGCGTTTTGAAGGAGGACCTTAAAATATATTTAAATTCATATTCTTACATTTTAATATTAAAATTTAAAGTTAACATAACAACTCTAAGTTAGCTATGCTGATTGTAGTTTATTGTTTTACGCTGCTCTGCGGCAGCGAAGTTATACAATATGGAACTTCGAATAAGGAACTGACTTAAAGGACAGCTCATTAATATTACAGTCATGCCTTTAGTTCTGTCTTCCGTTTTAGAGATAATACTGGCATTGTGAAATTACAATTGGCAGTAATTACTGTGGCTTGCTGGAAAATACAACTAACCATTTTTGGATTGTTAAAGTTGTTCTGTCTGAAAGTTGTTTAAATTCACTAGTCATGTTCAACTATATTTGACCGAAAGCACTAATGCGGTAAGTGTTAGTTACTTACCTGATTTTGAGCTTTCACTGCAGCTAACATTTTGTGATTTTCTAATTACTTAGTTACGCAAGCTGTAAAAGACAATAGATCCGAGCCTTATACTGTAGAACATTAGGACACATTTGGCACTTTCCGCTACAGTGACTATTGGCAGATGCATAATTTAAAAGACTACTCTTCCTGTCTCGTAAATTTTTACTAAGTACCTACTTACTTTTACACTGATTTTAAATAGGATGGTCTTGTATTCTTCTTTATCTTGTATTGCCGTGAGGTACCGGCAGAGTAGAATAGTATCTCCCACTGCACTAGGAGTCGTAAGAGGCGACTGAGGTACCAGAACCGACAGATGGCGGTATATCCATCCGAAACAGTGCAGCTTAAATGTAGAGGGCGGGAATGGGCTGCAGTTGCGATTGCCTACACGCTGGCCTAGCGCGGCAATTATGGACAAAAACCCTTTTCTTGGAGAGGCCCATGTCCAGCAGTGGACTTCCAATAGTTGATATGATGATGATGATCTTGTATTTTATCTAGGAAGAGCAGTTTTTTTTCCGTTTTGTTCTATTATACTATAATATTCAGTTTTGGTTTATCCTATAAAAACTAAAACAGTCCACAAGATTAATGATATAATTACATATCTACAATTCGCACTTTTTTTATTTACTGCTACGTCCTATGTCGCGAAGTGCTCGTATCCAAGTAGGCTGTTTGTTAAAATGTATGATTCCTGTGTCAATAAGATATTGAATGTGTTTTCTCGTGTATCAATTGGTTTGTTGTCTCGAAACGGTTTTATCGAACGGTGATCGCACAATGATCGACCATGAACGCCGTTCACGGATCAGTTACACCGGCGTTGCGTGTGGACGCGCGACGCTCACTAAAAAACTTGTAAAGTTTCTCTATAATTGAGATCTCCGAGATGCGACTGCATATTACGAGATGAATTTACTTATTTGTAATTTAATAACTTTGTATACAAAATTAGGAGTATATATAATACTAATGCCTAGTGACTATTTGGCTAATGTTGCACCTCAATAAATAAGTAGATTGTAACATTTTTTTCTGCAGAAATTTATATATAAAACAAATATGGTTTGGTGCTTAGCCGTGTGAAAGTGCACGTATTGGGGTATTTGGGGCCTCCATCCTTATCTCAAAACTGACCACTTATTTACATCTATAGAAAGAATATTTAGAGAGAGAAGAGTGCATTTTGTGTCTGTTATGGTACACTACTTTAAAAAAGTTACTTCTCTTTTACGTTAAAACCGTTCTACTAAGTATAAAATATAAACCAGGTTATATATCTAGGTGGATCGAGTACCTTGGGGTCGGAGCCGTGTAAGCCACGGCAAGTGTAAGCAAAAGTTACAGCAGTTGTGTACCTATATTATATCACTACAAAGGCAACGTTAACATAAATTTTATATTATGGTTTTATGAGATAATAGCTGGACGAATATTACTAATGTTATGTTAGATATAAAAATGTAATGACTTTATACTCAAAATTTATTTGAAGTTTTAATTTAGAACCTACTGGTAAACAATACTGAAAGTCAAATTAATGAATTGCTCAAAATTTTTTATTTCTCCATTTCCCTACTCTTCTTTCCCCAAACACCTATTTTATAAACCTTTAATATTTCACGCTGAAAAAAGAGTAATTATTATTTAATATCCTTTTTCTTAAAGTTATTCATTAAAATTGACACAAATGTTATAAATATTGTAAGTACCTTAAAACATTTGTAATATGCATCCGTATATGTAATATATATCCGTATCTAATCGCTACTTCACAGCGACCATTGATTGTCAAGGACTGTTTCGCTTTAAGCACCGTACAATCTCACCGATCGGTGTACCGACGGATAGTCTTCAATGTCGGAAAATGCGCTTACAGCGTTTGAGATGGCGTTGCTGTAGCAAAACATTGCTGTAAAATTTGTTTATTTTTATGGTAAGCTTAATTTTATAGTGAGGTTTTTAAAAACATACGATAACGGAATGTAAGTTGCCACTAGAATAGCCAACAAACACGTCGAAAGATTTCTAGGAGGGTCATATTTTCCACCAATCTGAGGAATCCTGGGTAGCCGGAATTGAATTGAACGTTAAACATAACACTATGCTCCACTTCCGATACATCCGCACTTCATAGGTAGATTCAAACATCATGTATTTATAATTATTAGATCTTACGTATGTAACCTATCACATTATGTACAAACAATTACCTGCACGCATATTTCTAGGGGATGACGACATTGTTATTTAAGTATCTATTTGTTGTTACTTTGTGTAATTAGACATAACATTGAGTAATCAAAAAGCCTCTTTATTAAATTTGACTTATGGTTTAAAATTATGTCATACCAAATATTTTCCAGTGTTACCTAAGAAGAATATAAAGCACAATCTCTCGTTTCAATCCTAAAACATAGCTATCAAAATGCTGTTTCTATTCCTTTCCTAAGTTCGATTGGTGTTCAGTTTGTTTATGATTATTAATTGCTACTTGTTGGTTGTAAATGCGTCGACATGTGAGTGGCCTAATATGCGTTTGTGTTAGATAGTAATTTAGTTGTTAGAAAAATGTTCGCTCAATATCTAAACCGTTAATAGAGTTCCAAACATAGTTGCATTGCATGTAAATAAAATAATATTTATTTTAGAAAAGTAAATACAGTTATTAAAAATGGCTATTTGTATTCATGGAGATCATTCGTCATGCAAACAATCAATAAAAATATAACAATAGTTTTCCGCAGCGTATAAAATGTGTTTTATCAGAGCGAGCGAAAGCAGGATTAACGAAGAAAGTCCGAACAGAGCTGCGCGGCCTAGCGCAGTGCTTCGCCACATGGCCTCGCGGTCGCACGATCCGACGCGACACGCTACTTTCGTGAACCCGCGCGAGTGATTCTCGATACACTGAAAAAGTAACATATAATTTTTTTGTGAATTTAATTACTGTTTGAAAATTATGGGATTTTCACTTTTGGTAAAAAATAAAACTTTGATTTGTTTAAAAAAATACTTTGCTCTAGTTTTGAATAATTTTAACTTTTCGGTTTAAAAATTGTTTAGTAGTTTATCTTATTTGAAATTTAACCGGTATTTTAAGTGGCTTATAATGTAATTAAATATCATTTAAAATTATTTTCTAAACTTAATTGTTAATTTAATTATTTTCAAGAAATAGAAATAAATATTATGTTTTCAACATACAGTGTCAAATTCTTAAATTGGTTTAGTGGCAAATTTAGAACATTTTATTTTACGGTGGGAAAAATATGAATGTAATTAGCTTTTCAATGCCGATATAACATGGAATTTTAACACAAATTAGTAACTGTAGTACTTATGTAAAGGGCTCCTGTCCTAACGTAATACTAATTAAGCCATCCGCAGTTACGTACTGTGAATAATATGCCAATAAAAAGACTAATTAGTACGTAATTATAGCTTAATCGTGAAAATAGAACGGGAAACAGCATGAAATTTAACGTTCCTCATACGTTATAGCATTTATAATGATAGGCAACATGTGGTCATTACTTGCAGTTTAACCATGGAAGTTAAAAAAAGTAACGGAGTGGAAGCAACTGTAAAAAAATTATATCTACTTTTGAAATATTTTCAGATGTTGCCTAGCCTATACCCGATAAATTCCTGTTAGTTATAAAAAATGCGGAAGTACTTTTTTAAGTTTGTCCTAAAACCGATTGACTCAATTTTTTATTTGAAAAGTAATCCATTGTTTTAGAGTAATATATATACATAGGCATTTTGTTATAAATAGTTTTCATCTAATAATGACACATTGAACATTGCTGGTGTAAAAGATCACGCTTGCAGTGTCGGGGACGGGTCTTGATTAATTTATATTTTAATTGTTGTTATGGTTTTCTTGTGTAATTATTTCTTTCTATTTAATTCTGATTTTTAATCTAAATATATAAAAGATATTTTAAAAGTTTTCTGATAAGTACAAATCCTTACCGTATGATAATGAAATTAATATAATATTATACGTATTCTTGTAAATGTAATATCAGTGCGTTTAAATGTGTGTGGTAATTGAATAAATTGAAATATAAGTTAAATTAATAAGATAAATACATAAATAAATAAATTAAATAATATGGGTAGGGTTCTTAAATGTTACAGCAAACATTACAGTAGGCGTCGCGATGTCACAGACTGTAATTTGCGTTGCGTATTTTAAAGATCGTCATATCAGATTTTCTATATTTGGTATATGTATTTCACATTAAGATGCTTTCTTTATTATATAATTAAAATATTTTATCAAGTCTGAATAATAAAAACAGGATAACACCTGCTTTCCAAGCGCGCGTATATGTTGTTGGAATATTCTGTTAAGGTTTTTTCTATTAATTGAGAATTTGTCGTTGGTTAGCGTGTTTGAGGTATATTTAAAATATGCCGCCATTGATAATGCATACAAAGGCGCGATAATTATGAGAATTACCGTAGGATTGTTGGTGTTGAGCAAGTGTAAAGTTCAGTCTTCGTCAGCGGTTCTTAACAAAAACAGAATGTTCACAAAGAGGGCAGAATAGACTTTATTGATTTGATTACGGTACCGACAGATTGGAGCATTCGGCCGTGGTGGAAATTCCGTGGGATATCAATACTGAAGGAAACCGCAAACGTAAGAACCATCATAGTAAAATAACTGAACATTGGGAGGACTATTGAGTGGACAGTGTTGTGCAATAGTGACATAGACCACAGAACAGTATCGCTGCTTACGCTCGAGATCAAGTGAAAGTACGTCATTTCCCCCATTTGTGTGGGAGTCCGAACTAAAGTGGAAAAACAAAGAAGAGCTTAGAAACAATGGACCACCTGTTCCGGCAAAGGCGGATTAGCGTACCCAAGCGGTGAGACTTTCTTTAATTTAATCCTACGTTATATTTCGCGCGCCATTCATATCCGGCTTATATTATTTAGATGTTGGAATCCTATTAGAAACGCGCTAGATAAATGATTCTTCCTTGAGCTTGCATTAGAAATTACAAGCTGATATTTTAACATCGCGTGGAAAGACGCGTTTTAGGATTACGTTTGAATAAATAAAATATGTATATGAAATAGTTGAAAAGAAACCCAAAGAAATAAGTCGAAGGGCCACATATTCCTAGTAAATTCGTTCTAAAAATAAACCTGCACGCGGACGGGACGATTATCTGAATTAATGGCAATTATAAAGACAAAACGTTTGCAATTATATGGAATAAAACATTGTTCAGTGCTATTTGCCGTGTAGGTAATGCGAAGGAATAGAGATGTAAACACCGACTTCCTATGGGGTGAACGACTCGGATCGCGAAGTGCCCGCTTTTTGCCTATTTAGCTTTGTTGCTGACGACAATGGAGAATATAGCTACTTATTTGGTACTTCAGCACACGGTAGGTTGACGCACAATTTTACATTTGACGGCGGCTTTCTTTGAGCGATTGTCGCACTGGGATTTTGCACCAATTCCTTTTTTGTATTTCTTAAATTGTATTATAATAAAACTAAGCAAAATGTATATAATAATTTAACACTGGGGATATAATAAATGTTATTGGTAATCTAAGATAAATCTTAAGAAAACTACAATTAAATTCACTCTGAACGAAAAGATGTAGCGTCGCATAAGATCGCTTTTAAATAGCCATACATCAAAATTCGCGCGAGTCTAGACGATATGCACTTATAAATCAAACTACGTTATTAATCTTGTTTCTAATCAATTTTGACTTAACGCCTGTCTTGTAATATTTTTAATTGAATATGTCATTTCGACTATTAACCCAGCGGGGGCGTGTTGACGCTCTAGACCACGGTCGAAAACTTTCTTCGCGAACATTATGGAAACAGGAAATTTCACGGAACAGATATTACGCTAAAATCTTTTTTTATTTATAAAGTCAACTCATAACTGATGTTTAAATATAGGCTGATTGATATTCTTTCTCGTTTTGGAACACAACGAACGAGTTGTGCAAAAGACAATAGACTAATGGATGTCGAATATCACTGTAACATAGTGTAATAATTCCGGTTTTGGGGAAAGTGATAATTTCGCTTATTTTTGTGCACACTCATGTGTAAACGTCTGACTCGTGAGGTTTTCGCAGATATTAATTTTTACTTTAATTCACTTTATTTTTAGTAGGAAAATATAAACAAGTTCTATCTTACCTAGAAATATATTTTTAAGCATAAAAATTGTAATTTTTGGATATATTAACTGACCATTTTACGGATATTTTACTATTGATCTGGTAAAACAAGCTTGTTTTTATTTATTTAAATGTAACTTAATACAAATACATAGGTGCTGTGCAGTTAAAAAGCATAAACTACCCTAAAACAAAAAAAATAATATTTCCAAAAATACGAGTAGCACTAAATTATATATCAGTAATATGTCGATTTTACACTGTCTTAAAGTTTTTGAAGCAGACTAAAAGCTAATATTATTGTAAAAATATAATCATAAAAATCAGACTTAAAAGCAAAACGGGCTACGATAAAGATTCCATTTAAACTTGGTGATCCCCTATTGGCATATGGAACAATGGGGAGGACAATGCTAGAACAATCAGAAATGAGGAGATTCGTAATAGAGCCAAAATTACCGACATAACCCGGCGGATTAGTAAGTTGAAGTGGCGGTGGGTCGTAAGTTTCTAGAATGGAGATCACGTACTGGTAATCGCAGCGTAGGGCGTCCACCCCTAAGATGGACCGACAATCTGACTAAAACCGCAAGATCGCGCTGAATCCAGGCCGTATACAACTCCTAATGCAGATTACTTGGCCTATGTCCAGCAGTGGACGTCTTATGGCTGATATGATGATAAATCGGAAACTCTACAATCGATGCCGTTGTTGAGCTTATTAAAAATATTTTTGATGCCTGGGAAGATTCGCGTAATTCTTTAGGCATTTTCTGTGATTTGTCCAAGGCATTTGATTGCGTGCACCATGAGACATTGATCAGAAAATTACACTATTATGGACTTAAAGGATCCATCTTAAGTTTGATAGAATCTTATCGCTGAGATACAAAAAATACAAAAGGTAGATGTGAAAGTCCAACGTTTTCCCGGGTCCATTGTTACAATAGGTGTACAAGACTCAATATTAGGACCATTTTTATTTCTTATTTTTATAAATTATTTACCTCATCCTGTAAACCGCAGCGAAATAGCAATTTTTTTAAAAATAGATATGTACCTCATTTGAAGTTTTAAGATGACATATTTCCTATGACGATTTACACAATGTATATTGAAAGTAGTGAATTTATTATTGGTCCCAGCACACTAGTTTAAGGTGGGCCTAATTACTGTATCTATGTGTTAGGTGACTTTACGATCACTTGGGTCATCAGGATCATCGTTATATTGCCTATAATTATGCATATAAGCATTTCCTCATTGGAAATACCAATGTTATTATAATAACTTTTTTATTATTATTTTACTGACGATTTAAAAGTGCTTGTATTGAGGCTACTTGATTAAAGTATATTCGAGTTTGAGCTTAATAAGCACATAGGCATTTAAACTGAATCACGGTATAAAATAGGTAGCCATACCTGGAATAATCGTGCAAAGCAAACAAAGTGAGCATTGAATTAAATTTATCTACTTTCATCTATAACCGCTAACAGGTCGAATTCAATTATGATTATCTGATGTTATTGATCGAATAACCTCTATCTCTGATAGATGCTAAGAGATGCAGCACGTGTATCGCTCGACTCCATGCTGAACCTTCATGCTTGTAAATTCAATTACTCGTTTTTATAGATTGTATTATTTGCTATTATTGAATTACGATTGAAAACTCGCGGCGGCGACAACGACCGGCGCGCGCGCAACTAGAGCAGAAACGCAATTTCTCGCGGAGAGATGATTTTGAATTGTTTTCATATCCACAGTGAGTTTTAGCATGACGCTATATTTATAAGATGTTTGCCGGTACATAATTACACTGGCATCAAAGTATTCAATTCAACGGAGATGCGAATTAAATTGTTCGTTGAAAAGTTCATTCACGTTTGAGATCCAATTTGCAAGTTGGCGTAACATGAAAACTTGCAAATTGCATAGGATATAAATAACTATTTGTAGGTACATTTTCTACGTCTATATTGCTGTCTAATAATTTTTATGCGCATAATTTATGACATTTTTATACTCTTATGCTTTTAATTTTTATATGGATACTTGGAGATGTAGCTAAATATTGATTTTGATAAAATAAAACAAAAAATATACTTGTGTTCATATTACGACTATTTGACGATCATGTTGACTGGTCTATATCTGTCAATTTAAACACCATGCTATAATGTCTTTGCAAGTTACAGACTTCCCAATACAATTACTAGTTACGAGTATGTTTTAATCATGTCAATCTCGTACAACAATGACAGTTCAAGCATACAACAATTGTTCTACAAGTGAGGGATCTTCTCAGAAAAGAAAGCAGGAAGATTGCGCAGAATCAAAGAAAACATTGATAGAAGCGCGCATTTGTGTTAATAGCGACAATTATGGTTGGTTATAGAATAATACCGTTTCTCACACTGACATCTGCATAGATCGACTGACATTGATTCTAACACTGCTGTCTGCACATCACAAATCAATATGCTAGAGCCATTTATTTTAACATACATATCAGCAGTAGGTTGTCTACTGCTTAGTTTTCCTTAAGAGCTTAATATTTAGAGGTATTTTATCCATTAGTCAGTCTAGGCAGGCTGGTGGCAATGCGTTACTTCAGACGATGTAATGACGTGAATGACAGAGCGTTACTTAGCAAAGTGGATGCTACGGCTCATCCCTGTCCTATTGCATTTAGGCTATGCTATTCGGATATAGCTATCTAAATCTGCCCGTTCTATTACTTCATTCGTCTCATATCTCACCGTGTACTATTTGGACTCTCTGAACTCTAATCATTGACATGTTCTCTGTTCTCTTCTCTGCCGGTATTCGACAGCTTATTTGGAATCATACAAACATCACACAAAAATAAATTGAAATAATTTATTTCAAATGCCATTGCATTGCAATAGTAAATATTGTACACTCCGCAAATAAAAAGGATACGTTACTGTCTTCCGTTCTTTATTTTATATTTGTCTTTAGTCTTTGTGTGGTCGTCTGGCTGGTTACGACTATTGCTTTTATATGTTTTTTATTAATTGAAACATTTTGTTTAGAATTTCAAATAGAGATAAAATTAAAATTTAATTGCCCATAAGTTAAATTTCTGACTGAATGAAATGAATAATAATAATAATAATAAATTCCCACAACATCTCATGCATTGACCTGACTCCGTGGTAAGTCGCTTAAAGCACTTGTGTTACGGACGCCAGACAACAGAGGAATCACAAATATACTACTCACATACATATATTTTACACCCATACACAGAGCAAACACAAATATCATCATATAAATATTTGCTCTGGGTGGGAATCGAACCCACGACCCCTGGTGCACAAGACAGGATCACTACCATCTGCGCCATCGGGCCCGTCATCGCCCCAATTCAATAAAAGCATCGTATTTTTATTATTTTTTATAATCGTATTTATTATATTACGATGGTTTTGTATCTAATAAATTGTATACACTAAAATATGTGTTTGCCTAATAAATTTCTTCATTATCATCACCACTGCAGCCGTAACACATTTAAGAACGTAGGTCTCTTCTTTTTGAGAAAAAACGCATAATTACCACGCTGGGCAGGCATGGTGGCAATTGCTGAGCGTAGCAAAGTGCTGCTGCCCATCCATGTCCTGTTGCATTTGAGTTACGGTGTTACAGGTGGATATACCGCCCTCTGATCGGTTCCGGAATCTCAGGCGTCTCTTACGACACCTGATAAAGGTGGAGGATTATCCTATTCTGCCGGTACTTCACGGCTTCCAACCTGAACCCATGCGAGCTGAATGCGAGCACTGCCATTAGCGGTAAAATTGATAAATGAGGTCCCTATGTTATTGTTAGTGATTATCGGAATAGGTTAAATATGATGGCTGATTCGTTGTATAGTATTCATATGCATATTTAATGCGGAAATAAACTTCGTATATGGTAGGACTGTTAGGGCACGGCTGACTTGTCACCCTCGAGCCGGCGCCGGCGCCGATGGCCGGCAGCCGACAATAATTGTACGGTTGCGTCTGAGCTTAACTGTAGGTAGATGATACCGATATCGTATCGAACATGAGTATTGAATTAATAAATGCTTGCGAACACATTCCTGTATTTTTATTAATTTTTAAATTCTCGTCGAAGGTTATTGTCCGTGACTTTTAAATATTCGTAAATGTAGGTGAATTGATAGAGCGTAAACAGATTAAAAACTGTGGAGCACCTTTAAAAATAATATAAGTTATAGATCGTCAATACCTATATATTAATAACATACAAACATAAAAAGGGAGAGTTTATTGGTTTGTACACGCGAATCCTATGTTGCCAATCGAAGTTGAAAATATATCTTCTAAAGGTATTATATGAATTTTATATAATATTACGACGTTATTGTCGGTTAAAAACAAAGAGAGTGTTAATAGCAAAGGTGTGACGGGTAGATGATAAAACGAGGTACACGTAATACACACAATATTTTTAGTAATAGGCCTAAAATCGTTAGTCAAAGTCGAAGTCCAATTTAGAAAAACTGCGCCCTCCGGCTCGTCAAACTATCGATTTGGATGGATATACTCTGCTGGTATTTATGCATTCTAGCCTAAATAAACTGTATTAAATAAAATGAAGAGTAGTAGATAAAGAACATCGAGTCAAATACCAAACATTCCTGACGGGTTGCTTTCATTAAAAGAATGTGTGGACTTCATTGGCATAATGTGCCCGATGCAAAAGCAAGAATGCAAAGCTTAATTATTCTGTCACTGGACAGCGGCCAAATGATTGCGAACCGTAAAAAGTAATTGGTAATCCCTTAAACCAGAGCGCGTTGATGCTAAGAATTGTACAAATATTAAACAATCAACTTAATTATTGTAAACGTGGGGTAGAAAAGGTAAACTCTTACAAAAGTCGTCTGCATTGGTATTCGTATCCTTCCTTACCTATTTCTACTGCGCAATAGCTGTGTCTAAATTGCTGTTCCTATTTGAACGGAGAGAGAGGCAATAAAAATACTGGGTAAATGTGATATAGTATCTCCAATTCACAGGGTTGACGACACGCTAGTGATATCTTTGTGATGGCACTTGCGTCTATAGGCTGCGGTCACGTTTATGATATGCTTGTTTCTTAATTATCATCATCATATCATTCGCATGACATCCACTGCTAGACATAGAGGTCTCCAAGTGACTTCCAATAGGATTGCTTGTATGCGGTTTGCGTTCAGCGCGGTCCTGTGGATTTTGGTGGTTTTCATTCCAGAACCTTACGACTCCATCGTCCATCGGTTCTGCTTGCTAAGTGCTATTCCGCATATATATATATAATATTAAATAAATTCTTATCGAATTCTCAACACAGTATTCCTTTTTTCTAAACTCTATAGATAGTCATGTGTTTATTACCTTAAAATATGGCATAATTAAACAATCCTTGTGTTAAAGATTGCGCTATTCTTATGTTATAATTATTTCAGTAGGCAAAATCCAAGGAGTGATTTCTAATAGCACGAGTCTTCGATGAATTCTTTGCGTTTTACATATACTATCACGCGAACTGCAGAACGGGGCATGATCGGACACGCCTACCCGTGTTTTTCTCGTGTAACATTAAAATTCATGATTGCGTCACTCTATGTTAACATAATTTTTTAGTAAGAGCACTCGGCATGTATAAACGTACCTTATTGTAGATAATCTCATTCCCTTACCTATCTCGGCACGCACCATTAATTTGCAGACCTTACAATACACAACGGATGCACCGGTTACTATTGTTAAAAAGATTTTCATTTTACCAAACGTAATTTTTTTCGTTTTAGTATGAACCACAATTTTTTGTGTCAGTAACCGCAAACAGAACAATACCCATTTCTCCAGCTAGCTATCAGTTCGGTAAGGCAAGCGCTTCCATCTCATTGTCCCGTCCGGTGGCTGGCAAGGATCATTGTTTTGTATCGAGTTCAGAGAGCGAAACTCTGATCTTTTGAAATCCGTTCACGTAGTTCCGACGAGGCTTCATGGAAAGTGCGATTGTTTTGACTAAGTTGCTATTGCGGCGTACATACAAACCATGGCGATTCAATTTGACATAGATGTCGTGGAAGCCAAAGTCGGACACTGGCAGTGCTTTTACTCCTTTTTGTTGTCATTCAATCGCTCCGGCCTTTACAAACACATCGCAACACAATTTTCTTTCGTTATATTGTTATTTGATTTTTGTGGTTTAGCAAATATTGTGTCGCAAAAATCTCAAATAAACACAAAGTATGGGACAGTTTTGAAATTCAGCCTTGTAATCTTCTATTGTTGTAGAAATCAAAATAAAATCAAACAAAGAGTATGTGGACCTACATCCCGGGCTATTACTGGCATTACGTTGAACAAACGAGTTTCTCTCATCATCCAGCCATTAAAGAATCAAATCTAGAGCATGATGCGGACTTAAGGCGCTGCCAGCTGGAGTTTACTTTGCAACACCATCTGTTGCTACAACTTTCGACTTTCGTACGAGAGTGACCCTCATTTGGTCACTATGCGAATATTTTCATAAGTTAGCATGGCATTTCACTAAAATAAATATTTTAAAACACTTCTGTTGTTCTGACTAATATTACAAGTGTTTACAAATAATTATTTTGTAATTATACGGTAAATTAGACTGGTTTATTATTTCAAGGTACAACAATGTACAGTTGACTTGAAAACTATTCCTCTTCTGTAGATAAAGACTCTAAATTGTTTACGTACATTATATCATTTAAGTAGTTTGCCCTTGGCTACTTAATATTTGTCTGGTGATTATGCTTAACCACATTACTTGAAAGTTTTAAAAAACAACTTTTACTAATACTTATAAATTATACTTTTTGTTGATTGAATTGGTATATACGATTGATATAGTTGTGTGATCTCACACAACTTAGGTCTTCACCTTGCAACGCAAAGTTGTTTATTTCCCAACCGTGTAGTATTAACTATTAACATTAAGAACTGATTTTAACTGTTGTTTTTTTACGTGTTCATATATTTAATGTCATCGTATATTCAGATTTCAGTGCTACACCAGAATTTATAGTACGGTAATTAACGTTAGAGTTACGGATTCTTATCAGATTGTAATAATTATAATTTTTATAGTCCTCATCAATATTTATTTATTATTATTACATGTCATTTAATTGGATATAACTTATATAAATAAAATAATAAATTGAATAATATGCTATATAAATGTGCCGTCACCGAATGTTGCTGGAGGCGATATTTTCTAAGTTATATAATGTGTTCAAATATCATTAAACATCTTTGAAGATATTACTTGTGAGTAGTCAGTGCCTTATTTGGAGTTTAAGTGTTCACCGATATAATAGATCCTTTGTTGGCCGGACGTGCGTTGCTTCCCGAAATCGACAGACTGACAGTTAGATAATTTGACTTGAGGTCAAAACACGTATGTGTATCTACCATTAGAACACTTTCTATCGAAAAAAGTAGATTAGTGGTGGATCTTATTACCTTTACAACCGATTGACACATTGACCAAACGAGGCCTTCCTGTGCTAAGAAAGTTTTTTTTGTTAAAGCTATTAAATTAATAAAAATGTAATTGTGTTGTTAGATGGTTGTGTGAGTTGTAAGTTAATGTATTAATTTAAGAGACTACATTACTGTGATCCGGCAACAGTTTAATACGTTTTTTAAAAAGGTTTAATGTAATAAGATAGGGCTTTTTATTTGACGACCTTGTTGGCGTAGTGACACTTTGTTTAAGCTAGATACCAAAAGTCTCTAGATTAATATTTGCTAAAATCAGAAGAAACCATTCCACGTTTTCTATACTATAGCGTATAAGCTGTGATTTTCGAGGATTTTGTATCTGGTAATTAATTTTTGGTGTATTACAGGCGAAAATATTAATTTAAGTTCGGTAGAAAACACAAAAAAAGTATTCAGAGAATAATTTTTTTTCTTACTCGACATATGTTTGGACCTTTTTAGAATCGTTCTTAATTTCAAATCTTGGCACTACAAGTACGTACGTACTATATGTTATTATGCACGTACTTATTACACATACACTATTTGGTATACAGTGCTGTATTAAATGACGCTGCAAATAATGTAAAGACCCAGATGACTAGTCTTTATAAACTTGGGCGTACATACAGGCTGCACACTTTTAACTGTCAGGTCTGAACTTAAAATGCTTTGGCGCGGCCGTCGCATCGCGACCTAATTAAAATAATGAATTTAAAATGTACTAGAAGAACGTACAAAATCATTATTTTAACACAATGTTAGCAAAGCGGAATAATCTGCAAATAATTTTAGGTACATTTGGCAATAAATTATCTTATCAATAAACGATAGATGGCGGTACATCTGAAACAGGGTAGCTCAAATGCATCTGTGCATCCCCGTCGCGAAATCTGTGTTCTGCGATTGCCAACTAGCTTGCTCAGCGTGGCAATTATGGGCAAAATTTCCCCCTTCTTGGGTAGGCCTATGTCTAACAATTTCTGATATTATTATGATGATGATGATCAATTTTAATAATATTCGATTTTTTCAACCAATTTGTATTCAAAGTCCATCTTACAGAGTTCAATCAATAAATATTTTTACGAACAGCATCCAAAATGATATTATAAATGTCTAGTGAAATTATAAATCTGTTAAGCTATCACGGGGTATGAATCAATATGAATTCCTCGGGTAGGAATAGTTTTCAGAAATATTCCAAAGACACAGCGGCTACTTTCTTTATGAAACACGTTGAATCCCTACTATCCCTACTAATCCCTACTAATTATAAATGCAAAAGTAACTCTGTCTGTCTGTCTGTCTGTTACGCATTCCCGCTTAAACCTTTGAACCGATTTTGATTAAATTTAACACAGACAATTTTTAGACCCTGATAAAGGACATTTGATTTGAAATGGGTTGTGAGGGGTCGAAAGGGGGGATGAATAGTTGTATGGAAGTTTCGCTATTTTCTGAGCTAGACATTTGAAACTTATTTTTCAGGCCATTTACTCGTTATAAATAAATAATACATTCAAAGTTTATATAAGTCAAGGTAAAGAGGTATGGTACCTAAAAAAACTATTCCACGCGGACGAAGTCGCGGGCACAGCTAGTGTGTCATAAATCTATGTTGTTCTATTTCCTAATCTAACTACGAAAAACTGTTTGTGCTGCGCGCTAAGATGGTGCGATCTGTACACAGCCTCGCGCGGTTGTTTCACTTTAATTGTGTAGTTCTTACTCGGCTATTGGGTCAAGTTAATTTCCGCACAATTATTCAGTAAACATAGTCTGTTATAGCCGTAAGTACCTCTTGCTACTTTTTATAAAAGATCGATGTTTTTATTGCACTCTCAATCAAAGTAACATACACAAGTCATAAATGCAAATGCCTGTTAATGAGATTCAATTGAATTAATTTTCAATTTATCAGTGTAAGAGTCAGACATTGGGCAGAGAAAAAAAGTACTTCCCCCTGTACCAAGTATCATGAACAGATGGTGGTGTAACCATTTGAAATAGGTGGATTAATTTGTATCGACGGGAATAGCCAATATGATCTTCGCTGTGGAGCAACGCTCTACAATTTGCCGCGAATTACAATAAATTTTATGGTAGGCCATAATACGCCGTCTAATATGTATGTATTTTTTTATATTTATATAATATGATGATTTTTTTACCTGCCAGATAATGAATTGCCTTTGGGATTAAATTCGCCGTTTGAGCTATTATTTGTGTGGGCTAAATTAATACATTAAAACATATTCCAAGGATATATTTTCTAAGGATTTTCTTACATGTATATGATGTGTCTGATATTTATTTGGGTATACAAATTTTTCAAAGTTGACTTTGTGTTGTTACTTTGAATTTTACTTTTTAACGTAATTACTAAATTAAGCAACGGTTTTAGTAATTTTAAACACGTTTAAAGTAAGAAAGCGCGTGTTCTTAAGTACTTTATAGAGTCATTCCAGTTAATAACTACGCGTAGAGCAAATACGGTCGCCCCAATTATAATCACTCTAGCACTACGGTGTCCAAGGCGGATGGAGACACGAAACAACAGATGAAAGTCAATTAAGTTATTTTTTGCTTTTAATTTTAAGAACAGTGAATATATCTTTATTTTAACAATATACTTAAAGCTTAATTTTATAAAAAAAAAGTGGCCATACCTTTAATAAGTAACCAAATGAACTTTATATTTTTATTAGATTTGCTTAATTCAGGCGAAGCTCGACAAACAATTTTTTTTTGTGTTAGACAATGTAAAGAACAGGTCGCATATCTATAGAAACTTGTTTCTGAACAATTTAAGTAATTTTCTAAAAGGTTTTTTAAATGACTATAAATAATTAAATAAACAAAGTGCATTTTAGAATTTTAAGCCCGTGGTATTTAGAAGAGAGCATGAATCACAAATCCTGGGTTCCATAAAACTAATTTAATAGCAGGTTAACTACCAGGGCCGCTCAAAAGAACCAGCAAGAAAACTAGGTTGTGATTAAACTCGTCACCTGCTCAGTTTGTTTTATTGGAGCCTTGATTGTCGTCCGCATTCATTATCTTCAAAAGTTTACGTTTAAAAAACGTTATAGTAATTTAATTCAATCTCAAGTATTTTACCATGAATATAATCTTTCACGCTGTTGTTTGTTTTGCGTACGTTTTACGGAATTTTTTATTCTTTTTGTATACAAAGTTGGTATACTATTACAATACTTTTAATATCTTGAACGATTTATTAAATTATTTATTTTGTCAAGGCTTGTTTTTTTAAGTTTACTTATATATGTTCGGTGTCACTGTTTTTTTAAGTTTACTTATCTATGTTCGGTGTCACTAACTCGAAATAGATTAAATTATGGAGTTAAAAATAGTGTAGGAATTGTGTGGGTTTGTTTATTTATATTATATATTATCTTATTATTATCCAGTTCTATTTTTCAATTTATTTTGGAATTTTTTTACTTATTACTTGGTAATAAAGTAAGCTAAGTATAAAATCATTTTTACACGAAGTTCCGTCGTTGGTTAATTGACTGATACAGTTAAGAATGAAAACATAAACCAACAAGGGATATTAATTATATTTTTTTTAAATAATAATAGTTTTTGCCTATATGTTTATTTGTCACTTACATTTGTTAAGAAAATTAATAGTAAGAGTAAATATACAGCGAAAAAATCTGCGTTTTTTTCTTTTGGTATATTTCATCCTTAACTATGTATGTAATTAATGATTTCTGGGCATCTTATTACATATAATCATATTTTACCAAACTAATTATCTCCTACTACCAGGAACATTGCCTATGGTCAAAGCAGAAATATCGGAGATAAATAAGGGACTTAATTCTTATTCTATAAAATAAAATTATATACTCACAAAATATGGTGATTCTACTTAGGAGCTTGATTACTGTGGGTCTTAGACATATATATCGTACTTCCATCTAAAAGGTTCTATTAGTTTATTACGTCCCCTACCCGATAATACCTACAATTTAGAATTTCTCAGACACGGTTCAAGCTAAGCTTACACGATTTTGTAGTGGTTTATCACGTTGCATGCGTTAACGCGTCGCCCTGTTCCTTAAGATTTAAATAAAGCGTTATGGCCGACATAATAACGGCGGCACTTATTCTGTGAGATCGTTGACGCCCTGACGCAGTTTCATGCTGATTTGCATTGCAGGTCGCTTTCATGAATAGCCTATAACTGGCTTTCGGATAATTACCTTTCGGAAGATTTAGCGCCTAATCTAACTTATGTAACTGTAGCCTTAGTCTATGTAGGAAACTATTAGGTTGAAAGTTTGGCATTGATAAAACAATTATTACTGGCAGTTGTTGTGTAATTTGAAGATATGAAGCAGAGGTGCGGAAGAATAATTCTTGTTTTTTTTCATGTGTGTATATATTTTATGTCAATCAAAATAATTAATCATCACATCATCCATAGAACTGCCAATCGTTGCTCAACAAGTGCATCTGTCCCGCGCTGATATTTGAGTTGCACTAAATAAGAATATATTTACCGCCAACACATGGCGGTAAATAGTAATAATTTGTAGTAATAATAAATAAAGAATGAATGTGTCAAAATATAATTAATTTCGACGTCCGTATGACAGCATACTCTTGAAACCATGAATCATTTGATTTGAACTACATTTTTCATTATAAACAAATACATATTTCTGTCAATGGGTGACAAATCTGACACATTTCTTGTAACAGCGACAATGATCACGTGCGTTCGCCCGAGCACTTAGAATGAGTTGGTGGGCACCGTCTAGAAAGTAAGCTTTTTTCTTTTGCCACATTAGACAAGGTATAAATCTGGGTTAGAACTTGTTTCCCTAGAGAGCTGGCCTGTCACGGATTCGTTTAATGCATCGGAAAATTGCTTTTTCGCTTAGTTATTAACATTGGGAACAACCATAAAATGGAGGCAATTGATTAATCAGGAGTTTATTTAGTTTTAGTTTTTGTGTAAAATTCTCTCTTGTCTACTGTTTTAGTACTTTATTTGTCGCCGATGAAATTTATTTTTGCAAAATGTATTTACATATAAGTACTGAGAAACTGGTAAATAATTTTTTTTACGCTTAATAAATAGATATTATTATATTTAATTAGTATATCACTTATTCAAACTGAGAAAGCTAATTTTGTTAAGGTCGCGAAGATCACAATTGAATTTCTCATCAGGTGGGTGTCAGAAAAAACTTGGAGAAGCCTCGCATGTTATACCCACCCCAGTTTTAGTTGAGAACTCGCGTCTTAAAGATGTTGACTGGTACGTATACAAATAGTCCAGTTAGGTAAGTCCGACTTCAAGAGAAAGAGGTCAATCGCTGAATCCACCTCGGCTGGACAGCGTTCGAAAAACTGCAAAACATCTTCTCGTCCGATATATCTCAGTGTCTCAACTCGAGTCTTCCATCAATGTGTGCTAACAGTGATGATCTATTGCTGCAAAAAGAGGTCTATTACCATTGGACTTCGTAGAAAATAAATTCAAATTAGCTCAACAAACTTTGGCGAGTTTCTTTACGCGATCGGATCAGGAATAAGGAGATTCGTAACAGAACCAAATAGCTCAATTTGTAAATTGAAGTGGCCATGGGCCATGGGCCTCTTGGTACGCAGAACGCGTAATAGAGAACACTTACCGGCAAGCGCAGCGTAGGGCGTACACCTGCAAGATGGACGGACGATCTGACTAAAACCGCAGGATCGGCCTGGCCGCAGACCGTATACAACCGATCCTATTGGAGATCATTTGGGGAAGCCTATGTCCGGCAGTGGAAGATTATGGCTGATATGATGATGATGATGAAGTGTATGTCGGATATCCAACAAGATGCCGATAAAATATGTTATCTTTAGAAAAATATGGAGCATTTACTTCGTGTAAGTATTCGTTACTCTATTTAAAATTGTTGTATTTAATGATAGACGATTTAGTGTTATATATATACATACATAAAAAATTAAATTAAATAATACCGTGAAATTTAATTCTTTAAATGACTTTGTCTGATTATAAAAGTCCTAAGTGAAGAAGAGTTTAGAGAATTAATTTTATACAGGTGCTGTCAGTAAACAGCTCTCAAATTTATACATATTGGTGTTAGATATGTATGAGGCGATCTTCTAGAATTTGTTTGAAAATAAGTTATTAGGTTGGGCAGTAAATAAAGAAAGCACTATAGGAGAAAATACTCTTGTTTTGTATACGCTGAACGTAAAACTTTATCTTCGTCCAGGAACATAAAATTCTCATTTATTTACAAGTACATCAATAAATTAAATTGCAAACAAGTTACGAGTACTGTAAAATTTCAATGGCCGTTAACGATTGTTCGAAAAAGGTATTTAAGTAACGTTATTATGTTCAAGAAATAAATCAGTTGTTCTATCGCCGCCTGTGTCACATTACTGCCTATCTTCTAACACTGACACATATCTGAGATAAGAGTGCAATACAAAGGCATTCTACGGAAACCGCACTAGTTCGTGACGACCACGCGGGGCCATCCAAACTTGAACTTTACCGCCTCAAGAATAAAGAAGTGCGTGTATGAGGTGGAGATATCTTTCTATCAACCGCGATTTCATCCAGTTCCAGTGTATATGTTCTCAAACTATTTTCGAACTCCTTTTTATAGTACTGTGGTTTTTTTGCTGACTTTGGGTTTGCTTTATAAAGTCCTTACTAAATAGCTTATATTTTGCTTTGTAATAATGCCTTATACTTCTAGGTGTTACTTTTATTATTTTTAAATTGCTTATTTATTCTGAAATACCGATAATGTTTTTAATGATAACCTCTAAATGATGTAACATAATATTGACATCGCAGTGAAATAAATTAAACATGACAATTCCGTAAAGTTTTAATTATTCCGCGTCTTTACAAACACCATAAACACGAGTCCTACTTTGGGAACCCGCAACATTGCGTCAATAAAGATGAAAATCGCACGGCGCAGTTCCTGAAGCCCTAGTTTTTAAAACGGCGAACTCCGCATTGTTTTGTTTAATTACTCCTCTACAGCAGCTCGTAGTTTTGAACTTTAATACGCTGAGCTTAAAGACTATAATAAATAGTGGCATGTTAATTGGAGCGAGCGTATTGTGCGTGCTTGGATGCATCGAAAGGTTGTAGGATATTTTAATTAAGCAACTGTAGTTGACAAAAAGTTGTCTAGTGGTAATTGTTTTTTACATAGTAATTGCTGTGTTGATGGGTACATGCTAGTTATTTTCTTATCTGTTTCGGAATTTCTTTGTCGCTTCGCTGTTTCAAATCAGTTTGTGAACGTCACTTTATTATAATGGGATGTCTTATTTCGATGTTCATTGATGAAATAAATTGCTTTTGAGACTTGAGTGAATTTTAAAGATGGAAGAGAAATAATGAGAAATAGTCAAGTTGTTAATGATGTTATTATTATTGATGTGAAACGCGTTGAAGTCTTTTGTATTACAGTATTACTTTAACAGGGACTTCATCCGCATGAAATGTATATTAAATCGCTTTCTTCTGGAATTCTTGTTTTACATGTCGAAATATCATTAATGTTGGTTCATCAGTTGAGGCGTGAAAGCGTGACAGACAGACCTTTACATTAATAATATTAGTATGGATATGGACGTCTACATTTCCTCAATTGTAGCATTGACTTTTGTTTCATAATTTACCGTCACGTCTCAAAATTGTGTACGTAGAACAATCATAAATGTCAAAGCTAGCTTTCTACCCGAGCCTTCGTCCTCGTAAATTTCACTTTACTTTGCTTCTTTCTTGGGATGAAAAGCAACCTTCTATTCTTATTCTTCTTCTTCTTCTATAGGGTTCAAGCTAATTTGGCAGGTCCAAATTTCATTTAGATCTTTTCAACTGTTTAGCCCTAATAAGATTACAAGCAAACGCACATTCGCATTTATATTTTTAGTATATATACGAGTGCGAAAGTCAAAGACATATATGTCTTTATATTTTATGTCTTTCAAATATGTATTTACATTTTAACCGACAAAAAAACATAACAACATGAATCTATGAGTTTTAACTCATAGATTTATGTTTTCGTTAGTTAGTTTTGGTCATTACAATTTTACACAAATGACAAGAATCATTTAAACAAATAGGTCTCAATGACCTATTTGTTTAAATGATTCTTGAAGTGTTCTACTTTAATACTAGCCGGCACCAGGCGGGTCTTATAGCTAAGTTTATAGCAGGCTCATTACACAAAAGTTTGTGACAACGATTTTTGTTTTTGAATAGTGAAACTATTTCATACAACTACAAAAGATTCTACACGTTTCTGTCATTTTACGACGTTAAAGATTTTATTTAAAAAATAAACTTATCACTAGTATGGTAATGAGAACTCCGTTAACGCTTTTCTAACAAACGCCTCTTAACAAATGTCATTAACAGGAGTAGATTTCACTGCACCAGATTACGTTGAACTGTATTGAATTCAAATGTACAACTTCTTGTGGAGCAGGGAAAAACTGTCCAATGAGCCATTGTGTGCTAAAAGATAGTCGCAGAGCTTGAGTACAATTGTTTGTGACTTGAAATGCTTTTGAGCTAATATCGGTCAATATTTGTGTAGTTTATACGGGTAGTTAGTAGCAGGCCTTATACAAATGGAATTCTGTTTGTGAGGCCTGTGTCCAGCAGTGGACGTTCTGTTGAAGGTGATCACATGATGATGACAATTAAATACTCATTAAACTCACTAAAAAATTGCAATTTTAATACCATAAATACTTCTAAGCACTGAGTTTACCCGAAACGCAAATGGTCTTTTAAGTGATTCATTGTAAACCTTCATGTATCTTAAAGTCCGACCGAGGCAATCTGTAACCCCGATAACTTTACGTATAAAGTAACGTATAAAGTACTTAACCATAACCCCATGTATTAGATAGGAATATTGTAAGAGCATGCATTCTATGTATCTCGTATTTCCAAACATTATACATTAACATATTAATTCGTTTTTAATATATACACACGCATACACTACACATATAAGTACTACTTCAATTTACTTATAGTATCTGTTTTCAAGTGTGTCTAAGATATTATGTTATTTTTGTATCGTTTGTCGTGACTTTCTGACCAGAATGATCTTTTGACCAGAATAAGTTTATTCCTCTGGCATTATTTGAAAAATTTCTAAAGTTAATCAACAACACAACAAACAATCCTGTAGCTATGACTTGTGTTGATTAGAAAGTGAGCTAGCTCCTAAAGTAGGAGCCGCTCAGCATTCAGTCGACGGACGCATGCGTCATTATTCTAATAAATGCACTTTTGAGGACTATCTGTGGTCGTTATAATGTGACCAGAATTTTGGTATCAGCCATTTGAGCGTGCGGAATGTGTAGCTCACTGTTTTTAATGTGATATCGATTTATCACCATTTTCATATAGGATTAAATCTAAAATACTTATTTTTAAATTAATTACATAATATGGTTGTTGAACTGGTCTTCAGATTTTCACTCACTTATGTATATTAATATTTTAACCTTATTAAATTTACTTTGTAAAAGTTAATTACTTCAGGCGTATTTATTAAACACTGTTAATTAATTTAATGATGTTTATAATTCTGAGTACAATTTTTATGAACCTTCAATTATTTCTTATGCTCTCTGGTCTTTTTCTAGATTGGTAACCCACGACATGCATCATCAACTTATAAAAATGTCGAATAAAGTCAATAAATTCTAAACATATATTTTTATTATTTAGTGATAAAACGAATGTTATTTTACTTTTAATGATACCAGACGTGACATGATATATAATGTCTTAGTAAAATCAGGATGCCTGGTCACTTCTCTGGGCTAACTAACGGTTGGTCGCATATCGTTAGTTTTGGTTCCTAGTAACCGACAGGAATTAGTTTAGATATGTGTTTAAACTCATTTGACAGAATGGCAATGATAAGAAATAACACCTGGGTACTGTTTGTGCGTACATAGGTATATCGTTACGCGAAAACATACTTGTATGTGTTTAATATATTTATATATTATTAAAGTGTTATATATATATGAATCACTTTGCTAAAAATTGGTTAGGAATTGGTAATAAAAACCATAAAAATATAGTAATTACAATGTGCATTAGCACAATAATTCGTCGCGTTAAATAACAATTTTACTTATATTCTCCCATTTTAATTTTCGCGCCAATCTTATTTTAATAATAACTATTTGTCTTAAATAAACGTAGCCTAACATAAGTAAGGCTACGTAAGAGATAATCGATATAACAGCAGTTATTGGTTAATAAAAGACACCTTTATATATAGTACGACACTATAATGACATCATATAAGCTATCAAACATCCATTCTTCAATATTTGCCTCATAATAGATTCGGGATACTACTAATAGGCGGAATTCAGTCGCTTCTGGTGCCATCTTATAGAGAAACCCTATTCTTCTCTGTCTGCTTTTCACAGGTTTGTACTAGAATGTAAACTAATGTTATTTAAATAACAAACGTGTAGATCCTAAAACCTGTAGCCAGTGTTAACACCACAGCTTACAAACTCGTCAGTCCGGGTATTATCCCGGTGGCGCTGTGGCCTTAGGTCTTGACATTTAGGCCCCGTTCTAGGTCATCTGCAGATTTGAGCTTGGGATAAAACGTTACACATGTGTTTTACATTTCGTGGTTATAAAAACTGTTATTTTATTGAAAATTTAATTTACGATTCCAACTTCATCAACAAATATTTTTGAAGTTATTTAAATAAAAAATTAATATTTTAGATGTATGTACGCGCATAGCTCTAGAACGTCTGAACCAAATTATAAATTTCTGTATTTTTGTTGCACTTTGACGGGTCGGGTGAAATATTTATATGATGAAATATACGTTTGTTCTGTGCCTAGGTGTTAAATATTATTTAAGTAGTATATTTGTGATTCTTCTGGTGTCTGGCATCTGTAACACAAGTTCTTTAAGCGGAGTCTACTCGGAGTAGACTTTACCACGGAGTGGAATATGAGCTGTTGTGGAATTTATCATTTTAATTCTTTACATACGTGTTCAGAAGTTTGTATGGAAAAAGTAAATTACCTAATTTTTGTATTATTAAGGGAGAATTTAGGATACGTGCCTAATAGTACGATTGAAAACTCTACTGTTATGGTAACAACGAGACTTTCTTTTACAATGTGCTTGAACAAAGTCACTCTACCTTGAGAATTTAAGATTACTTTGCTAAATTGGTAAATTAAGTTTATTAAACACAAGTGTCTAACTTTTCAAATAGTTACATTTTATACTCTATTAATATACTAAATTTTATCACTTATTAAAAAGTACATGAACGACTTATAATGTCAAATAACCAATTATAAATAATTACTGACCTAATAATATTATAGATTTAGTCGATATAAATATGTGTTATTAAGGAAGGGTTTACAATATATGTAATTAGCAATAGTTAAGATGTAATTTATATTAAATTACAACAGGAAATAAAACGGAACCTAAGTAGCATTGTAATTGTACATTTATAGGTTAATATGCAATAGCAATTTGATAATTATTGTGTCCTACTCTTGTAACTTTTATTTTCTGAAAATATAGTGATAGAATTTTACAGTCACCTACAAACCATTCTAAGCAATTTTTTTAAATCGAATTATTTACTGAATAAGGATATACCTACGTATGTCTGTATTGGCACCTCACTATCACCTGTTTTCACCAAATTGCAGTGTTCGCATTGCTGCGTCCCGGTTTAAAGGGTGAGAGAGGCAGTGAAATTGTCGGGTAATGTAACATGATATTTTTAAGGCACAAGTTTGGCAACACGCTAGTGATAATATATATACTTGTGACATTACGAGCACCTAAAGTCTGCGGTGACACTTACTATACCAACTACTATAAGCTTGTCTGTCGACCTAGTCGAATAAAAAAAGCAACATTACGGACAGTCTAACGGACTAGCAAATTGAAGTAACAATGGACAAGGCACTTAGCTTTTAGAACTCATGGCCAATGGGGCCGCGGAGTCCTGTAATAGAGACTATGGAAACAAGCGTAGGACATCCACCCACAAGATACTAGCAGAGGAAGGACCTAACTAGAACAACAGGTTCTACTGTAATTGTTTTGGGAAGTCCTCTGACTAGCAGTGGATGTATAAGACTATAGGTATATCCAAATAAATATGAGAGTCAAGCAAATAGATGTTTCTACATAATTGCAGTGCTGGGCAGGCGTGGTAGTAGAACACAACTTTGCGACTAGGATACTGCTGTCCACCCACAGCCATTCAGTTGCAATATTTCAGATGGATGTACCACCATTTGTCGGTTCTGGTACCTTAATCGCCTCTTATGGCACCTGTTACAGACAGATGTACTATTCTACTCCACTGCTGTGAAAGCTACAAAACATGCAAAAGTAAAATATCTTATCTAGGTTTATGTGTTTATCCCGGTAAGATTGACTTAGCTCTCGTGGACGAGTTAGTGTTAAGTACGTTTACTTACAGCAGTAATTTAGTCGCCGCCTGCGCTAGCCCCGGTAATAATTAAGTATGAAAAGATGGCCGTGTATTAATAGCCGTACAGACGCATTTGAGCGCGCTTTCTCGACCTTAATTAATTCACAATTCAATTGACAAGCGTGGGTTATAACAGAGCAATCCGCTCATAATTTCCAACTTTTTTCCGGATTAAACATTATCTTCATACTGCCACTAATAATTTCTTTGGTGTACCTTTATATCGGCGTATCTTTATATAACATTTATGTTACCAAAAAGTTTAAGTAATTTACTGTATAAACTATGGTTAGATTACAAGTAATATGAATATGCAGTATATATAGTTTTTAATGCGAACTAGGATAATCACCTATATCTCAGCATACAGCGTCTTTAATCATAGCCTTATAAACTATTATTTTTTCGCTAAAATCAGTCGGACAGTCATATATCCCGTAAATACAAAATATATTCTTTGTTTGTATTTGTCTTTAGAAGCAATAGCTTATTCTTAGATACTCATAGCGAGCCCGGGGGCTATAATCGAATTGTTATTATAACTCTATGTGTTATTCTGTTTATGAGTTGTGAGTATTACAACATGCCTTTTTGGTCCTGCACCAGGTATTTATGGATTATTATCCGTATACAAATCGAATCAATATCCTGAAACGTTCGCGGTATAATGTTAGTAGGATAAATGTCGCAGTTAATTAATACGCGGCACTAAAACACTATCGGCCGACATTTTGTAATACGCCTAACTATACATATAATAGATGTATGGAAATCGGAATATAACATAAATCTATCGAAAAATTAGTGTTCGACGAAAAAAAATACCCGGTCCAAAATAACCTCACGATAATCCTTCATGTGTATTGTAACAAGCAATATTAATGAAGCATGAGAAAATTATTATTGAATTACGTTATCTATATTTAATTATAATAATTAACGGCCGATACAATGACGTACATACCTTCAAGCATAACGGCAAGTTTCAGTGCAAATAATAATGTAGATTTACAAATAATACTTCATATACTTTTAAAGTGATCGTAAATCACTTTTAGAGGTTGGCCTTATCGGTAAGAATTTCAATAAAACCATGGAAATCGGTATAATCATATACGGTTGATAAGTTCAATTTGTGATCTTGGATATATATATACACGGGCATTATAAATGCGTAGAATACACGTGTCTTTTAGGCTTCTCTTCGTATGTATGAAGATTATATTAGAATTTGTATCGATATAAATGCTTGGAGTATATTTCGGAAAAGCCATGAGAGAAGAGAGCGCTCACATTCTCCTTGTGGACATCTCCATTGAAAGAAAATAACGCCCGCTTATCGCGGATTTATTTCGACGTATCTGCTCGTTTGAAGGAATATAAAACCGAGGAGATAACATTGCACGTATAATAAAGGTTATTCAAAGTATATTCTATGTGAATTTTAGCTGCGTACAATTTCCTTGCAAGGTTTGATCTATAACTGGCGTAGCATTTAATATTTTTGGTTAATAAAAATTTGTATACCATAAAAACCTTTGATGAAGGCATATATTTCAGCTCGACAATTTCTAGCCAAAATTGGGGCTAACGGAGTTTTCTAAACATGAATGTGTAGGTTATAAAAGCTCTGACTTTCTTGATGTATACTTTATAATATTCACGCATTTACTACTCATAATAAAACTAATTTTTAAACGGCTTTAAAACTACTTTGAGAATGGTTGCGAAAACGTTCAATAAAAAAAAACATTGTGAAATAAACCGCGTTGTAAAAGCATTAAAGGTTTAATTATTTGTTATAACAATGTTGAACAGGTGATCTTTTACTTCAGCTACGACCATATTTGATAAAAGCTTATGTACTTGATTTTATCTCTCCGAATCGCACTGAACTATTTGACAAAAAAGTCATTAATCTAGGTAAGTATGTAGAATATACGACTTACGCTTAAAGTATAATCTTCTATGAATAGTGTAGAGCAGTATCAATAGCCCGTTAGCGTCCTCTAAATACCACGGATAGATTACGGTCTTATATTTCTTAACAGCTTGTGCATTAACCTCTATTACATATTATATTGCTAATAAGTTTATTTTACATACATTTAAGAAAATTTAATGTACCATTTATCCTACATTAATAATAGATATATAAATATTACACTGTTATTGCTACTAAACTACTAACAAGATTAAAATATAAAATGGTGAATGTTAATATATTTTGATCTTTTCAATGAAGTAGTTATCGATTGAACAAATTTTATGAAAAATAAAGAAATAGGTAAATTGAGAGTAAAAAAAGGGTTTTTATAGCATCTTCCTCGTGCTTGTTATTTCTGGTGTTGCAGGCTTCTGTAGAATACGGTAATCGCTCACTACCATGTAATAATAAATATTATTTCAGTCACATGCCGCGTTACATCAAGTATCGTCATCATCATACAAGCCATTGGAGGTCCACTGCTGGACATAAGCTTCCTCAAGAAAGGAGGTTTGTTGCCAATAATTGTCGCGATGGGCAAGCGTGTTGGCATTCGCAGAGCGCCTTGTGAATTTGAGCTACACTGACTCGGATGGATATTTATTATTTTTATTTATATGGCGGCCCTTTGGAAGAATACATAGAAAATATGAGTTCTCGACATTGTTTTCTAGGGGGTTACAGTCTCGTTCAATAATGTATCAGGATAGGATTATGACAAAGCTATTTTTATATTGTAATGCGGGAAGCAAACGAAAAAGGAGATCACTTAAAATGTGCATACTATTTGAATTATCGCATGAATCGTATACTTTTACATAGTAAATACTCCACTTTGCGAATCCAGCATAAATTTATCAAACATCTCATACATTGGCGTGACTTCATCATAACTTGCTCATGTCAAATAACAGAGTTTACACAAATATTACTCAAATACATATTTTCAACATTGAGTCACAGAACAAATAAATAAATTCAAACAACATCTCATACATTTATCTGACTCCATGGTAAGTCGCTTAAAGCACTTGTGTTACAGACATCAGACAACAGAGGAATCACAAATATAATACGTAAATACGTTTTTTTATTATTATTATTATCAACACCCAAAAAACTAGACATACACAAATATCATCATATAAATATTTGTTCTTGGTGGAGATCGAACCCACGATCCCTGGTGCATAAGGTAGGATCATTACCATCTGCGCTATCGTGCCTGTCTTATATTCCTTATATAAATCTACCGGCATTGCCGTGAGGTACCAGCAGAGTAGATTACTATCTCCCCCCTGTTTTTTGGGATAACCTCTTTATAAGATACAAAAATCGAATCTACAAATCATTATGATACGTATATTTCTCTTGTAGAAGTAATGTTGTTCAATTTCTAGGCACTCCAGGACGCCGCGGCGGGGCATGTCCCCGCTGACCCCATAGCGGGGTCAAAGACAACCATAGCACTTCATTGCCCCGCCATTCCCACGCGGCGTGTTTGATACTGTTGACTAATGGTTTATTAAAATAAATAGTGCTAAGATAAAACGTCATTCAACTGCCAAATATAAAAAAACACTCCTTTGCAACTTAGTTATCCTCTATCAATGACAAAAATGTTTGTTTTTATGTTTTCGATATAACGATGTTTCAGAAGTTCTTTATTGAAAGTCATAAAACACGTGTAAAATATTAAAAATCATCCCTTAGGCGGTTAAAAAGAGGGTGCAAAGTTAGTATGATAGTTCTAGAACTTAACGCGAGAGAAGCCGCGGGTCAAATATATATTCAAAGGTAAATATGTTGTTTAACAGATATAAAGAATGGATACGACTTTTTTATGGAGTAGGTAGCTAAGTTTTTACCCCCGACCTCGTCTGCATTGACTTCAATTTAAATAGCACTTAGTGAAATCCTTTAGGGTTCAATAGTAACCTTTTTCCTTGCATAGGGCTCGAGCTATTAGGTATAAGCCAGAATTCAACAAAACTGTTCAACCCGCGACTTCAACCGTGTAGGTCTCTTTTAGCGGGTTTCACGGAAACTCTCCAAAGCCTGTCTTTGGTTAAGGTTCCAGCAAGCCGCAGGTAAAATTTCTTCAAAATCTGCTCAGTGGTCACACCGTAATAACGTAATGCATAGACACACTTTCGTTGGGTTTATTCTCATACCGATTAAAATGATATATAAGGAATATATTATTTTAATCGGTATGAGAATTGTAACACTTCCTACTATAAATATGTAGGTAATTCAGTAGGTAGTGTTATTTTTCTCATAATCTAGCCAAGTAATGACCGACATTTCCACCGACGTACAATGCCCTTTCTTTCTCAAGTTAACGCAATGGTGGGTTGCCTTTGCGGCTGTATGTATGCGTAATCATCCACCCACCACCGCAAATTGCATGTGCGCTAAACAGAAATAAAACAAAATCAGATTGACTTGTACAGTATACATTACTTGATTTCTTTGTTCTGCTTACTAAATATATCGTAACAAGTGTAGTAGTGAATGGTCACGGAGGTCGAAGCGTCGAGCCTAGAGATCTGCAGCGCTAACTACCAGGCTGACTTGTAAATGTAAATCATACACAAGCGCTCACTTGAATGCAGTCCCAAAATTAACTCGAAGCCGTTTATTTTATCTGCCGGGCTCAATTGTGAGCTGCGTTTAGGAGGAGTTCAGTGACATACATTCATATGTACCTACATATATATGTATATATAAGGACAACCGACCCGCAACTTTTTAAACTATTATTATCTTTAAATTATTGAAAGAATACAACAAATCAAGGCATACAAACCAAAATCCAAACAAAAGTAAGTCAACTAAAATTATTTTCTTTAAATTTTTTTTAATATTATCTTTGTTTAGATAAGTGGATTAATTTTGCGCATCATCCTAGGTGTATTAATTTACTGAGTTTTGACGTCTCAGAGTGATAGTAGGGGCTGCCATAAATAAGCAAGTCTTGGAGCACGTAAAAATTATCTTAAGTATACAATTATTATATTATTGCCCATTAGCTTTTAGCATCAACGTACGAGAGACAAGACGGAATTTATAGAGATCGTAAACTTGACTATTATGGTATCGTGAGACAATCAATAACATTAATTTATTTAAAAAATCATTATTTTTAGTACATTAATTGTGTTTTTTTTTATTCTATTATTTTAAGAGGTTTTCACCAATGTTCGTTAAATTATTAATAATAAACAAAGAATAATAATGAGGTAGCTTTGTTACATTGGCCGTGGCATCAAACGGCAAAATTCTTTTATAATTTGTGATTTAGGTTCGGAGAGAATGTATTAGATTAAGCCTAATCCAAATAATTCAATCCAAACCACCTCAAAAACAAAACTTTCCCATCCTTGTTCCGGGCACAATCCAACAGCAAATGTTGTGTGTCTTCAGTTTTATTGCAAAACCAACTTTTATCAGTCACTGATTTTTCATTAAAAAGGCAAACTTTGTTGATGGATCGTGTCCCGAACGGAGTCAAACCAGGCTATGCTGAAGGATTCAAGTTGAATTAACTTAAATCAAATACCTTTTTCTTGAGATATTATATGAAAATGTTCTTTCAATTAATATCAGCATTTAATTTTAAATATCAATATAAATGATGTGAATTCAGGTATAAAATTATACACCCCACCCCTATTGTTGCTAATTTCGATATACGGTCTGCCAAATTGATTCCATGTAAGCCGATATGTGACGAAACCCATTGTAACCTCAATATTTTATTTATCTTGATTAGAATATCAATAAATTATACAGCATTACGAGTAGAGGATAGCATATTTTATTAGCATTAGTTTGAAGCGTTTGTTGTAAGTTTGATTTATTATTTATTACAACTTTACGCTCAAGATAGAATCATCGTTCTCGACGAGAACGACTAGACGAAATTCTTCGTTGATATAACAAAATTCTATATATAGTAACAACGTCTAGTCTTCGGTTTAAGGTTTACTATAGGAAGCAAATACTGTGGAACTCTATGTTCCTATAGTTTTCTTCTTTGTGGTTGAAGTATGGCATACTTTACCTACAACCTAGGTGATAGGTAAACCTTCTTTCTAGTTTAAGCAGCAGTCCATATCCATCCGAAACAGTGTAGTTCAAAGGCACACGGCGGGGATGGGCAGCAGCATCTCCGTGGCGAAGACTGCCCTCTGCGATTGCCCAGCGCGGGTATTATGGATTAATTCCCCTTTTTAAGGGAGGCCTTTGTTCAGATGATGATGACTAAAGTTTATTTATCCTCATAATAGCTGTAGTATGTCCCCTGTGAATATAGACCTACTCACGACGCGACGGGAACGCTACTGCACATCCTCACCCGTCTTTCTTCTGTCAGTCCCGGTATCTTAGTCATCTCTTACGACACCTGGTACAAGGAGAGGTACTATTATTCTGCTCTGCCGGCTTACACGGTTAAAGATTAATATAATAGAAAATAATTCCCGTGAAATTCAAACTTTGTTCTCTGTTACTACCTACTCATGTTTTTTACATACGCGGTTTTATATTGGTATCAATTTAGACTACGTCATTGTTATTATCGCACTTGCGTCCTAGTAACGGTGTGCAGGGTTCGTGTCCTGTCAATATTTTGACTGCTCATCAGGAGGCAACTGGCATCTCGCACATTAGTGCCACTAACAGTCGCCAGTCACGTCATGTCACTGTCAGCTGGCAAAAACTAAATGGACGATGCCTTATAACCGAATCGGTAGAACAAGAAGTGTCTATTAATTTAACTAATGCAAATTTTAAATTATCATTAACCGAAACAAATGACTGATAAAATGTACGGGCCGTATGATGCTTATCTATCAAATAAGGTTATAATTTATGTAAAATATATTCAAGTTAATATTGTGGGTCCCAATAAACATAAACATGATCTTCAACTTATATTTATTTGACATAATATTTACGATTTTACAAAATATCTGTTAAATTATACAAGTTTAACAATCTATCGTGGTGGTAGATCGGATACAACGAGACGAGAGAAAAACTTCATGTTTACTTTTCCGACAAACAAGCGCACTGCGTGAAAAAAAGCATCACCGCAGCTTATCTCACTATAGATACTCGTATAATAATAAAGATAGAGAGAGATTTTACATGAGGTAGACTTCTTATAAATGTCATCTGCATTAGTACCTGGCTTTCACCTGTTTCTACAATCAAATAGCAGTGTTCGCATTATTCCAACATTGTAACATAGTATCCTCAACTGACAGAGTTGGCAACACGCAAGTGTTATCCTTGTGATAACACGATCGTCTAAGGGCTGCGGTCACATATACCGTCGAGTAGATTAGTAAGTAGTATTAGTAAAAATCTATTGTCGATAAGCCTATGTCAACAGGTCAAAAATATCTATTTGAATTATTTTCACGTTCCTTGTAATTGTCTATCGGTGTGCGTATATAACGCCCTCAAAGATGGTTGGGGTCGGTGTTCCGATTAATTACAATTACAGTAATAGCACAGGATATATTTATTGTGAGACAGGCGACCTGATGTCGTTCGCTGCCCGCCATAAATACTGAAGCCCGCATATGAAATACGCCTTAACGATCCCAAAAGGGCTGCTCCGAAATACTATACTGAAAGAAGGATGTTTCTCCTTATAGCAGGCCAAGATCCAACTATTAGATTAGCAATTTTTATATCAAACATTTTATGGAGAATTTTTCAAAATATTATATTAATATATACTCGATTAGATTTGTTATTGTTTTTTTAATAATTGTTATGGACATGAAATAGAATTAAATAATTTTACGTATGGCTTTTTATTATTGCTATAATATATGAAAAGTAGTGAAACACATCATATTAAATTATTTTATATTACGTAAAAGTTATAGGGCAACGATTTATAGATTTTTTCATTCAGAAAAGAAATTGCACAAAGAAAAAATATTAATTGCGTTATAAAAAAGGAATTTAAAGATAAAGTATATAGCGAAATCGTACGATCTCTTCTAATGACGCACGCGCCACAATAAAATGTTTTTTTACTCATCTCAGCTTATTACTATAATTAAAAGCTGCCTTTTTTACACGGCCTTGTTGAATTCAATTTATATTTTACGATCATTATTTATATTAGATTATAAACGTGAAAATAATTGTATTTTTTTAAAGATGTATCTACATTGTGCTAGTGTTTTAAACAAGGCTGGGTTTTTATATTTTTGTAGGTCAAAGTTAGATAAATGCATTGTTTCCGGAACAAGTGACTTTATATTGCCTTAACTTCTCTTTTGTTAAATGACTAAGATAAACGAACAAATAATATGCAAATAAATACGCAGCTGTTTTAATTTTATGTGACATTGTCCTAACGTTATAGATACAAATGGAAGTTTGTTTGTTAAGGTTTCTTGCAATAACCACCTAGTCAAATTTAGTATGACGAACAAACACTTACTGAGAGGTGACTATCATTGCTGGTAAAACTGGTATTTTTTTAGATCAATTTATTATTCATTTGTTAAACACAGTTTATCTGTATGGCAACCCTTTATGCACTGGTTATGGCGCCGCACTTCATACCTGGAACTGTGATCGGAGGGATTGATGCATAACACAATATTAATATACTGACATAGTAATTGATACTAACGGATCGGTATTAAAGATATAAATTAACACTTGATTGCCAGTTTTGAGGCTCGACTTTACATCATATATTCAAACAAAATTGATAATAATTATTATTTAAATTATAATTAGTCATTAAACATGAATAAAAAAATATTAAGATTTTTTTTATTATGGTGATAAAAAAATATTTAAAAACAAAGAACACGCGTAGAAAGTACATAAACTGCATAAACTTCCTGTGGGGCTAAGCTTCCTCGGCATTCACAAAGCTTCATTTATCCGGGGACCCCGTGTGATCAGCTAATCTTGATAAATGCCCACCGGTATCCTAACACGGTGTAATAGCGTATTAGCGAGGTTATTAAACTAAAGCAGTTATTACAATCATTAAACCGACAAACATTAACAAAAACTCGAGCGGCCGAGACTGAAGTTGAACAAATGTTTCGTAGATAACTCTTAATGATTCCGTTCTGCCGAAGGTTTTATTAATCGTTACCGATACATTAAAAGCCGATTGAGTTAATAGTTTAAGGATGTCAAAAAGTTAACAATTTACGGTTGGGAAATAATTAAGTCGTTATTAGCTGTCTGATTTATTTGGCACACCAAACAAGCCACAATCGCTAGGAAATAAATTGAGACCCGTAATAAGTGAGTACAGCAATACAAAAAAAACCTAGGACACAGAAACTTATCTTAGACTACGCTAGTAACGGGAATAAATAATAATGAAATATATAAATTCAAATTTTTTTTTTTCACTTTCCGATTCTGTTCAACAATTCGGAAGTTGGAATGATAACAATACAATATCTCACACCGATCAGCAACTTTATAATAGTTATTTATTTTATTTTATCGTCTTGATCTCATAAAATAGATAGATAATAATCTTTTCACTGACGGATAAAGTGGTTGGCGGTAAAGACGGTGGAATTAAATTAATATATAAATGGTATTGTTGATGAGAGACATGTGTGATGTACGGTAATACGAAATAATTCTACTGCCTCTCTGTAGTTCGGTAGGTTAATAGTTAAAATTGAAGTACCTTAAGTTCACGCCCTCATATTTCGTGACGCCCCTTTTCTACAATGTCCAGTTCTGGTATATAATCAAAAACTACATATTAATATATGTAAAAGCAAAAAGAGATGTTCGGAATAAATTATGATGTGCTTCCATCTTTATGGACTCGCATTAATCTCAATTACAGAGCGCCCTCTATGGGAAAGCAAAACGAACAACCGGACTGGTGATTCATATTGCTTGTACGTATATTACAACAACGGGTTAATCCAAAGAGATAAAAAGATATAGTGAATAGTAATTTGTATTGTCTCAGATTAAGTGCATTAAATATGAGGCAGAAGGCAGCTGCTGCTCGCTGCATGGTCCGGTTATTCTGCATATATTTGAAGTCCGTTTACGCATAATTTTAGTTTATACCACAACAAAACCACATTTCACATTATGCACATTTAGTGCCGCGTAAATGTGTGACCCTGTTCTTAATATCCAGGGCCGTAAACTGGCAACAACACGATTACTGACTGTTAATTATAAGACAACTCTTGTGATAATATTTTGGCATAATTCATGCATAGTTCTCTTAACTGTTAAAAAATTTGCGATTACGTCTTTGTAATTATATTTTTATAGTCGGTGGCGCCAACTCCCAAGAAGACAACAACCCCAAAGAGAGTAGAAGGGATATTAACTAAATCTTGACATTAATAGTACGATAATGATAATTATCTTGCGTCAATTTGATATCAGGATCCGATTTTGACAGACCTTTTCCTTTTGACAAATCATCGATTTATCAATATATAATCGATCATAACAACACTGGTCGTTATCGATCGATCAAAAAATTCAAATCATGCTACTAAACATGTACCGATAAAATAGTGCGATGAAGAATAGGGAATTGCCGGCAACAACGATTGGTGGCAACAAGCAACAGGCCTGTCAAGATTATAATAAATACTTTCTCTTGCTGTAAACAAAAAACAAGAATGCAAACCATGTTCAGGGTTGACCCCTTACAATCTGAGCGAAAAATATGTTTAACAACAATAACAGATTATATACCTATATTTTTTGACAACAATAAAAACAATATAAGTAAAATTCGCAATATATTAGTATACGAACATTCGAAATAAAACTGTGCAAGATTTTACTACTGCTTCAATTCCAATAACATATTAAAACGGTCTGTCTTTACTGAGAATGATTACTTAAATCCAAAAATTCTCAATATTGTCTATGTATAGAATGTGTATTGAACAACATACAAAACACACAAATGATCTAATTAATACGTCTATAAACCTCACGTTTGTTAGTGATATTGGTATTAACTTTCTAGATACTTAGTTTTGTAAAGACAGTGGGGTTTGGAAGATAAAGTTTGGAGACCTCTGATTAAGACGATCGCATGCGTAAAACGATATCGTGGATCTACTTTTGATTGCACGCCGATAGGGCTAACATTTGTCAAAGTTTTGTTTTTATATTTATGCGAGCGAAACGTTGAGAATGTAGATTTTATCCTGGAAACAAGTCGTAATCGTAATCTAGTATAGTTTTAAATGGATAGCCTGGAGAAAGCATTTAAAAGATAGGTGTTTTCGAATTTTAATGCAACGTCGGTAAATGTCGCACTAATTGTATGCCATTAATTTTTATGACTCGTTGCTAGAAGTGCATTGAGAAATTGTATTTAATTGACATTTAAAGAAAGGAATCTGTTATCATCTGTTAGCTGTTTTATTATACCTTTTATACCTATCGACTATTTATCGACTGATATACTATCAGCTTAGTTGGGAATTCTTATAAGCAATATAAAAATGCCCACATGACTAAGCTGGTTTGTGGTGTTTTGTAAATAAGATGGAGTAATAATATACCCGTGGATTATTTGTAATAAAATATTTTGTTATTTTAATGTGACGAAGTTTCTCTGTTTGATTGTGTTAGTCAACAATATTCATGAATAAATAAAAACAAACATACAATCACACTATAAACTGTATAGTCTGGATGTATATCTTTTATTCTTTTACGCCGGAACTATTGAACAGGTCTGATTAAAATTTGGCACCGGGACTATTGATAGTCTTTTTATACGACGAAAAAATGTTTTCGTGGGACAGCTCTGGTTTTATTTTCTCCACAGAGTAAGCAAGACTTGTTGCATATTTTAGCTGTTAGGGAGCGACGCAGACTTCTTCCCGTAATGGTAAGAGATCCTTAGAGATGAGATATAAAATGAAGATCTCGCAGACGAATCCGCGGGTGGATTTTTAGTACAAAATAAATTCAAAGGGTGTAATCAAGTCACAACTATTCGATTAAGCATAGGAAACGCAGAAAAAGATAAACATTAAAAATGTTTTTTTTTATTTACTCACACAATCTCCTGTGGCAGACAACAGATAAATTACAAATATAATACATATATTTTAACGTTTAATAATGAGCGGCGCTGAAATAGCAACAATATGTTCACACAAAACTATGTCAAGTGGGCTATAGTTTTATAATAAGATCTGGTATCAGTCATTGTCAACTTCATCTGAAAATAGGCTATCATTTCTAAAAAGACGCGGTTGCTTTCTTTTACTTTACCAATATTAAATTATTGTCATTAAATTTATGTCTGAATCCAAACCTAGCATTTTGAAGTATTTGGTTAAACTGACGCATAGCGTCAACATAAACACTTAGTCTTGTAGAACATTATACAACTACTAGCGGACCCGACAGACGTTGTCCTCTTAAATAACCTAGATTGAGAATGGAAATCATCCAGGCCCCCACTTAATGCATTCACAAAAGAACATTTAAATCGATGCAGCAGTTTGATTGCAGTATAGATGAATGACCTAGATGTTGACTGCAGCGCCATCTGCCAGGCTAATTTGTGAATATAAATCATCCAATTCTCCATGGCGCCACCCAATCGCATACAAAAAAATCATACAAATCGTTTAGGAGTACAGTGACGAGTGTAGTAGAGTTCTATCTATACAAGAATAAACATTTCCAGACCTGGCCACGAATCTTAGATGTGGCCTTAAATGTACACTGAGTAAAAAACTAATTTAGGAATTTTAAGTATCGATGTTTGAAATAAAAACTAACAAATGAGAGCCGTTCAAATCAGTGATTTATGACGTTGATAACTTAGAGCAATATATCTCAAAGCGAAAGTGAATGGCGGGCGGAACAGTTTACAAAACTTGTTCCTAACATTACGTTTTCATGCGATAATCATGTTAAATGTGGCTCATCTAATATGTTTTACACGCTTCTTTGTAATTACGCGTAATACTTATATTACGTAACGAGGTGTATTGGGCTTATTTATGGCTTCATTTTGTATGATTCTCTACGGTTGTAAAACGATGTTACGTGTTTTTAATTGCACGTTTGTTTAAGATCTTGTAATGTTATTAGAAAATTACAATTTGATAAAATCGCATGATTTTGCAATTTTGTTTGTCTTTCTGTTATGTAAATGTAACCAATGAAATAACACTCGATATGTAAATACTACGATTTATTTTTACAAGTGAATTACTGGATGAATGATGATAAAGTAAAAAAACCATCCAGGAAATTAACAATTTGGAGGATGATTTAAATATTAAAAAAGAGTAACTTAAGTGAATGAAAGGTTTATATTTTATATACAAAATGCCCTTGAGAATAATATTCTTAAAATAAAATAAAAGTGATGATGATTAAAAAAATGCAGACGCCTAAATGGCGTAAACTTTCAAAAAATAAGATTGTTTCTTATATACTTATGATTAAATTAGGTCTTATATATAAGTTGTTGTCTAAAAAAGCAGAGTTTCTCCATACCAGGAGTCGTAATTGGCTATTGAGGTACCGGAACAGATAGATATATATTTACCCGAAACAACGTATCTTAAATGCCTCAAGGTGAGAATGGGTCAAACTGCGCTTTGCGAATGGCCCAAGCCTGTCCAGCGCTATAAATATATGGGCGAAATTCACACTTTCTTGGGAAAGAAGATGAAAAATTTTGTAGGCACACATTCTTAATTACAAACTACTTATAGTAAATATAATATAGTAGTTATAATACAAATTATCTTTAGGCGATAATTTTTCATGTAATACACATATATAAAGGACTCTTTAATGATACATCTCTATAAAGAACCTAAGGTGCATAAAAGCACTAGACCCAGTACAAAGCCGAGGTTCTGATAGGTTTATAATCAACGTAATATTATAATAGAGCGTACAGTTAGTTTGTTTTCAATTCACCCAGCAGTTGATTCACAGAAATTAGTTTGTAGTCACGATAAAGGATGGCACAGAAGGCTCATTCAGTCAGAAAACGATATAGCATTGTACGTTTTTACATATAAGCCGTTTGGTAGAGTGGTAAAATATCTCTTGCCTTACTTGTTATCATGAAAGGCGACTAGGGTACCGAGACTGGCAGTTGGCGAGTTCAAATAGCTTGAATGCAACAGGGCGGGAGTATCAGACTTTGAAAGCACTAATAACCAAAAAGCAGAATACTCGTCGTGTTACTAAGTCTATTTTTGATTTAAAGTTTGATCGAGTCAACAAACAAACATACTGTCCCCGTGATAGTAGTAAAAATATGCAGTCATATTGGCCTCTATACTACCCCTAGTCCTCTATGAATTCTATAGGAAGTCTCTGGGGCAGATTTATGTTCAACAAACATCTTACTTCTGATTAGATATAAGGAGTACATGCAGAAAGTTCTTAGTAATATTCCATTTCTTATTCTAACATTCCTATGTTATTTTCTAATACTAAAAGGTCAAAACAAGTCTTACCCGTGTGAATCGGTATATAAACGATATCGCTCGCAGTGCGCACGGACTCGCTTTATGAGGGCGCACGTTTATGGTGTTTGCTTAGAAGGAGTCACCTGCGTATATTTATTTGTGGCTATGTGTATGTGCGTGCACGTATATTGTGTGTGTATATGTTTATGAACCTGCGTCGAATCGTGCTGATAATTATTCATAGGAAATCGCATTTTAACAAGGTAATTTTCGGTCTCAAACTATGCCGTTTTTTACACAAACTCCGATTTGAGAATAGACAAGATTATGATCCTCACTAAGCAGGTTTTTTTGGTATGTTATTATCGAATCTAGATAAATAATTTTTTTTTCACATGAATTGATATGTATGTTGTTTTATTTTACGGTATATCATGGATTGGGGCGAAATGTATAAAGCCTATAACATGTTAAATTAATTGACGTTTTTCTTCAATATCAGGTTTAGACTAAAAAGAAAAAAAACAACAAAATGCCTGATCTATAGTATGGTCAGTCACTTTGACAAAATTTGAACCACACGTGGTAGAATTATACCTAGGAAATCTTCGAAAACGTTACATCCAAATATACAATATAACGAACTGTGCTTTTATTTTAATATATAATTTACTTATAAATTTCATATCATCTGAAATGTATGGCTAAATTAAATGTGGGTATAATATCATTACGGGAAGGTGTTGTACGTGCTGTACGGTCAAAAGCCAGAATTTACAGTTGGCTGTCGTAAAGTTTAGCGGGCAGTTATAACGAGGAGAAATTGATCGAATAAATTCGAGGTTAACTGCATTAGGCCACACATTATGGAAGTATATGGTAATTGTAACTTCAGGACGTACTAAAAAAGCAAAAACTGAGAAATCATTACGAAGTTAATTTATTTTTATTCATTAAATTCAATTTACTGTAATTTATTTATAATACTACAGTTAAGATGAAAATTTTATACAAATTAATAAAAAACCTGCAGTATATGTACTATAAATAATTTACAGTAAGAGTTTGAAAGACCCAGTTTTTCTCTTGTTGTGATGACAAAGAAATTATGTCAGTTCGTCTAAGCCAGTACATTCTAGGCCTGTTGTTTTTAGGGTTGCCATATTTTTCTGCTGCCTACCAAAGAACCCATCTGAATTCTATCGGCATCTATGTTGCACTTGTATAAAACACTGCCCAGGTCTAGCATTATTATATAAAGTTTAAGTAAAAAATTTAGGTATAAATATTTCTAGAAACTCACATTTTACTGCCTTATAATTTAAATAATATTATATTTAATTTAAATAGCAACGAATATTCGTACTCGAAAAACAATGCGTAAGGTTCTAGAATGGAGACCACGTACCGGCAAGCGCAGCGTAGGACGTCCATCCACAAGGTGTACAGACATTCTTACTAAAACAGCAGGATCGCGCTGGACTTAGGCAGGTCTAGACTTAAATCATTTGGAGAGGCTTGTCCAGCAGGGGACATCATGCGGCTGATATGATGATGATGATGATTTGTACTTTTTAAATCTGAGAAGATAGAATTTACTTTTATGTGTAGTTGTTATAAAGGCAACCCTGATCGCATTGCGCGCTCAGGTGATAAGCGGGGACCGCACCGCGACATTGTGCGCGCGCGCACTTACGTCACCACGTGACACGTTACCGCGCGTGACATGTCACGCGAGTTCCGTCGCCTATTGTTGTATACTCGTTCGACTTAATGGCTGTCTACTCTTTGAAATATATACTGCAGAGAATTACTTTGAACAAAGCAGAAACTACTAGATGTGATGTATTAATATCAATAGAATATTATTAACGTGTGATATTACTACAATTTTAACATTGATGCAAATTTTGTTTCTGAACTTAACAGACTGTATAAAAGTTAATCAATAATTAAAATGTAATGACCAACAACAAGCATTGATGCGATTTAAAGTTATCCGAGATGACTCTACATGTATGTATCAACTTAAAATGTATTAGAAAGCTTTTGATGTTCTCTCGTTGCACAGCGACGTACTCTCCTTTTTCCCATTTCATACCATCAGCACGATATGCTGATGAAATAGCATTTACACTTGTATATTTTTTGCAAATCACTATAATGTATTCCTTAGTGCTAACTAAAAACTTTTGAGCGCCGCTCTTCATTCCACATATAAAAAACTAATGCATAATGACATGGCAAATACAAGTCAAGTAGCTCGAGTAGGCTAATATTGCGTCAGCGCACTTTATACTTTCCAATGCCATAAATTTTACTTCGGTAAAATTACGTGTACTGCTTGATGACACTCGAAAACGACGCAACCAGTACTATTACTAGTATGACGTCATACAAGATCGCTTAGAAAAACAACATTCGAAAGTAAAAGTAGTTGGTTTGGGCGGTCAGGTGAATCCTCAACAGAATGGATTATTAAAGATGTTATGTCCGTGGGTCCCACGCCTCACTCGAAAGTGAGAGGACGAACTTGATCAAAGCTATTCCTATTTACTGTCATGTGATTCCTATGAAGATGTCATTTGTAGAAAGCTGCAGTTGGGTAACATTTGAGCTAAATACTTCTCGTCCAGTCTGGCTAAATATATATATTCTATTGGTATTACGCAATGCAGAGTGGTTAACATTATATTGGCAAACATTCTCGCTAAGGTTGTGCTTTATGATTTGTGGAGCGGGAAGTGGACTTATTTCAAATTTTATCACTTATGGCGTGTCTGCTGATTCCGAGTGCTTTAAAATGACAGTTTTAATAGAGAAATCTTAGTTTTCTACTAATGGACACTGTTACTAATTATCCATAGTCTTCTATATCAATATTATAAAGAGAAAAGGTTTATATTAAGTTTGTAACGAACAGGCTCGGATTGAATTGATTTTGGAGCTGCAATATTTTAAGTTGAGTACATGGCCTATAAAAAAAAAATACAGATGCATATCTGAAATGGAACAGGATTGGTATTTGTGTATGTTTGTAACAAATAAATTCATTATACTGCATTTATTTCAATAAATCTACCACACATAGAATGTTACATTATCAGCGAGTAATTAAGCTATATTTAATCTCAATATTTTAAAGTGTACTTACATGGGTAAGGTACCGGCAGAGTAGAATAGTACCTTCCCCTGTACCAGGTAGTAAAAGGCGACCATCATTCATTCATTATTCATCCGAGACAATGCGGCTCAAATGTACAGGGCGGGGATGGACAGCAGCTACCCCGTCGTGAAAGCTGCGCTCTATGATTGCCAACACGCTTGCTCAGCGTGGCGATTATAGATAAAATTCCCTTTTACTTGGGGAGGCCTATGTCCAGCAGTAGACTTTTAATAGCTAGTATGATGACAAGGGTGAAACCGCGGGGCGTACATATATTATAAACGCGATAGTGTGTCTGTCTATCTGTATGTTTGTGGTGTTTTATCCTACTTTCTCATGCTTGGGAAAGACATTATCTGCTGTTAACTATGTATCCAAATACTTTTCACGTTAAATATTCAGCAGATGCGTATAAAAAACTGATACGGCACAAGAAAACTTATTGCATGTTTATTATTGCAATTAAATATTTGACCCACTAATCATGTAATCCAGGCCGGGGAGCTCTGATTGGTGGAACAAATTGCCGTAGCGGTGAGACCGCCACATCACAGCGCAATTATTCTGGCTCCAAGCCTCTCGACTTCGGACAGCGGTCTTTTATAATTGCAATGCATGTTATTATTACAAATTACTAGCTGTCTACACATTGGAGTGTCAATGGTCGGCTGCGTGTAATGTATGCTGTTGGACGTCAAATTATCTGTTAATGTGTCGATCGCTCGCTTGTCGGTTCCGAACAAATGGGGATCTGGTTTTAAACAAATATTTGAAATATTTATTTCATACAGTAATATTCAATATGTCGCAATTTAAATTGATAGGTACTTAAATAGGTTTCTGCTTAATTATGAAATTATTTGTAATGATTATTATTTTATTTATTATTTATGGGCTTTGTTTCACGGAATTAATTAATGTGATATCAACAGTACCTACTACTTATCATCGCATCTCCGCCATCGACATGATATTATGAATTCACCTACAAACCGCTTCGCTTTGGAACCAAAATAATCGCGTATCCAACTGTTTCAGAGAGAATTGCACTTGCGCTGTAAAAATTGTGGAATAAGCTTCCTGTAGAGGATTTTCCTGAGGGCTAGAGTATGTTTTCAAAAAAGATGCAAAGAGGTTTTAAAAGCGTCAGCAAAGCGTGAATGATCTCTTGGTGTTTTAAACGTTATAGCGGGCCGCAACGTGTACCAATGTTTACCACATACCATCATACGGGCCGCAACGTGTGTTAGACACCTGAGTGGTATAAAAAATTGAATGATAATAAACCATTTTTTTAAATGTTTTCGCATTACTACAAATACATATTCCGCGATTCCGAGATCGTCATCGCTCCAAATAAAAATGAAATTGAACAATTAAAAACGGTCAAATATAATTTACTGAATGTAGAACATTGATTAAGCCTCCTATCCTTAGAACGCCTCAAAGAAATACAAGGTTGTCCTACATCATGTAAATGGCCTGCTATTCAATCTTTTTCTCTAAATCTTAAATAAGCTCATGTAGGTTTATATCTTGTTATAGACCCATTATAATAAATAATAAAACATCTCATACTTTTACTCGAGTCTGAGACAAGTTGCTTAAAGCACTTATGTTATGGTAATATAACAAATATATTATTTTAATATATATTTATCACCCAGTCACAAAAAAAACAGATATTCTTCATGTCGGCCACACCCAATCGAACCCAACGTTCCTCGACACACAAGATAGCATCACTACTATCTGAGCCATCGGGCCTGTCTACATTATTGTGCAAAGTTTTGAAACTTATTTTTCCAAAGACAACTTTAGAATAAAAAATCGTTTTCAAGATCATCATAGCCGCCGTAGAATGTCCTCTGGTAGATATAGGCTTCCTCAAAAAAGGGGACATTTTCCCATAATGGGCCACGTTGGGTAGGTGGTGGCAGAATAGCAGAGCGTAGCTCCGTGATATGGCTGTTACAACATGAGTAGTCTTCGCTCTGTTACATTTGAGCTACACTTTTTCCGGTGGCTATATTACCAGTTATTGGTTTCGGTACCTCAGTCGCTGTTCACGACACCTGGTACCTGGAGCAGTACTATTCTACACCGCTAGTACCCCATGACCAGCAAAAACGCTTCCCTCAATTTCGTTGAATTTTGTGTCTATGATAATCTGCATGCAAATTATATTTTTACGATCTTTTATTAATTCAAATTAATTATATAAGAAAAAGAAGAACACATGCATAATAATAGAACATACTAAAATAATTTTAATCTGCAAAAATAAACGTAAGTCGCTTTCTTACTAGTTCATTACTGAATTGAGATCACAGAACTCTGACATCTGTCTCGTCTATTGCTCGTCTAAAAACCACAAGCACTTGCCGCTTGTGAATGACTATTCTATTGTCTCCAAAGAATCGTAAAGAACAAGCTCGTAAGACATTCAACTTAATCTTCAAAAAAGAAATCTATACCAGACCAGTATAGTTAAATTTTTTATGATAAAAAGTAGTTGCCTTACCTTATAAGTGGTTTTTAATGAAAGGTCAACTAAATGGAAATGCTATTTAACAGTTCTGTTGATATTACTGACAGTACGACTTCCCATTTATTGGACTTATGATATGCAGAAGATTGTATTAATGGCGGCATTCTTACTTTGCCGTGATATATCGGTAGAGTAAAAGAGTACCTGCCATTGCACCAGGTGTGACTAAGGTACCAGAACCGACAAATGGCAGTATACCCAAAATAGTGCAGCTTAAATGCATTGGGAGGGGATGATAGGCCGCGAAAGCTGCACTTTTCGATTGCCAACACCTTCGCCCAACGTCGCAATCAGGGGTAAATAAAAAAATCATCTTCTCTTCGAGAGACCATGTCCAGCTGCGGACTTTTAATGGCTGGTATGTTGATAATGATGATGATTTTTCTTACTTTTATAACAGGATGCTTTGTAAGTCGTAAAGGATTTTAAGTACACTCAAAGTGAACAAACTGTTGGTAAGCGAAACTGTTGGAATTGATTTAAACAATAGAAATTGAGCAGTAGATACGTTTAAATGTCATTGACGCTGGAGAAATATGTTTTTTGCCATAAGTCCTATATGATTCCTGTCCTACGTTCCTCAATCCATATATATATTACTTAAAATTTACAATTAAATCAACATAATGTTTTCCAATATTAAAAAATCATAATTAGTTATGTTTTAATTTCCATTGAAATGAGAATAAAGATAAAGTAATTTAAATGGTTACATCTATTAAAAGTTATCTGATGTTTAATGAAAACATTAAAATAGAACGGAGAGTTTAATCTGTGAAAACGGAATATAATAGCGGATAAGTCACGGCATCCGCCATTATAGCGAACTTTTAATTAGTGTGAAATGGTTCCACGCAGCCAAGTCACGGTAGTAGGTTGCGACCTTATTTGTCTCAGCTGTGTCCCACCGAACTGTAATACCGTCACTACAATGTATTTAAATAAAGTTTCTGCCGCTGAAGCCGTAGGTACCGGCAGAGTAGAATCGTACCTCCCCCTGTACCAGGAGTCGTTCGTCGGAAGCGACAGATACACAGGGCGGGGATGGGCAGCAGCATCCCTGTCTTCAATGCTGCACTCTGCGATTGCCAACACGCTTTCCCAGCACAGTAATTATAGGAAAAATATCCCTTTTCTCGGGGAGGCTTATGTCCAGACTTCCTGTGGCTGGTACCAGGAAGTTGGGTTTATTTTATGAAGATTTCAAACGGTATAAGATCGAATCCTGCGTGAATACCAAAAGTGGCAACTATCAACAACCCTCTTAAATTCTAAGAAACAATGTATAGTAGACCGCGTGCAAGCACTGCGTATCCCAGGGTTGGACAATGTATTAATTTATGATTCAAGCTTTAATTCAGATACAGCGATAACTTTCAGTGTAGCTTTCCATTCCAACGACGCCAGGACATTTTGTTCGGAGTCGTCCTTAGTGCACTTACAGTAATAGCCGTATTGATCAAATCTGACCAGATGACCAAGTGTTCTCGTGATAAGTGCACACGATTTTTCGTGATCCGCACTCTCACGGCATCTTATTATCTTAAAAAGTAGAATTTTTTACGTATTTAACATTTTACGTTTTCATGAAATGCTAGGATTAGAATTGAATTAATTTAAATAGTTTTTATGTATTTTTTATTTTTGGTAATAGTGATGAGTTCATCATATCAGCCATAGAAAGTCTTCTGTTAGACATTGGCCTACCCAAGATATAGGGATTTTTGCCCATAGTTGCCGCGCTGGGCAGACGTGGTGGCCATCACAGAACACAACTTCGCGATGAGGATGCTGCTGCCCATCCCCATCCTGTAGTATTTAATTTGTCCTGTTTCGGATGAATATACCGCCATTTAATTAAACTTTAGTGGCCGTGAGGTACTGCCAGACTAAAATAGTACCTCCCCTTATACCAGGTGTCGTATTAAACGACTACTCTGCCTATTATTCTACTCTGCCTATACCTCACGGCTAACATCTTTACTAAGTTATATTATTATATGTTTTAATTATAATTTTCTATCAGATGTTGTGAAACCTACTATTTTTCTCATTTGCAACACAAACGTACTGTAAGCGATAAACATATCAAGTTTCCCTAGGTATTTATTATACCGGCGAAAGTAAGAAGTGAATACTAAAAAATAAGTGATTAACATCAATTCCAGTATCTCATTTTATGCTCCACGTTTATGGTTACACCACATGATAACCCGATAAAAAGTTTATTATAACCATTGACCGGCTGACCTTAGAAAAATTGTACTTTCGCTCTCAACATCTGATAAGACAATGGGTCCCACTTTCATCGTCACCTCATTTGCTGCAGTTATTACCGGCAACTGGACCGATATATTTTTAATTCAATAATTTATTTATGTTCTCCACTAGAACTTAAGAAAACATATAATAGAAGAATACATGATAATATACATTTTTCTCCACTAGGACTTAAGAAAACATATTATAGAAGGATACATGACAATATACATTACAATAGGACCCTGATGCTCAAACACAGCAAAGAAAGATTTTACACTGGGTTATCAAGATCCCACCTCTCAGGCAGAATATCGAAATGCAACATTATTTCAGGTCATTGTCTACCTTAACACTTAATGATTACAAAAATAATAGTATAATTGAAAAAAGAAAAAGTGTAAAGTCGCGGGAGTATGAGTGTGTATGTTATTGTGTGTGTGTATTCAGGAGACAATGTGAAATCGATGGAGGATCGAATACAGTCATCGATTCGTTGTACGATATTAATTTTAATATATAAAGACGGTTTTAGATTTTTGTGGCTGAAGGCAAACTTTATGTTTTCCTCTTGTGTTAGATTTGTCAGAATCGTATAACATGTACGTATAATTTGTTTTGTTTGAGATCGATGGTAAATGAAATGAGGTTAGATTATTTATTGTTCCTCCAAGGTAAAGACCGAAGACAATGGAAAGCGTAGCTCCCGCAAGCTACCGTTTTCAAACCAGAACGAGCATACAAAGTTCGCACCTGGTACAGCTTACTTTACAGTATACCTTCTCAATCAAACCAGTTCTCACATTTTCCGCAAATTCCTGAAAATTAACGGGTACAAGTTGCAACGTCGCGTTGAAAGCATTTTCGGCGCCCATTAGGATCCGTAATCGTTTACTGCGAAATTATTTATTTTAAATCGTCGCTCGATTATAGCGGGCAACATATAATTATATCTTTGGAACTACGTATTATGTACCAATATAACATAAGAAACGGGACCAAAGTATAGCCATAAGAGTTCGGACACAACTGATGTAAACTTTAAAGTAAGGGTAAACAATTTAATGATTGTTTTACTTTGCAATTACATTTACAAACGATATGTACATATATGTATCAAACCACCTTGTACGAGTCTTGCTGGTTAAAACACTGATAGCACGGTCGAGTAGTCATCTTTATGATATTGATTTTGTCAGGCCCGGTGGTGCAGATGGTAGTGATCCTATTTTGTGCACCAAAGCTCGTGGGTTCAATTTGTCCTGGGGACCTAGGACAAATATTTATATGTTGATATTGGTATTTTTTCTGTGTCTGGGTGTTGATTGTATTTAAGTAACATAATTGTGACTCTTCTATACTCTGATGTCTGTAACAAGTGTTTTAAGCGACCTATCACGGAATCAGGTCAATGTATGCGATATTGTGTGAATTTATTATTATTATTATACTTCGCCTTCAAACAGCAAATGGACGCTCATTAAAAAAAGATTTCGCACACCTGTATATTTAGGAACAGTTACATCTAAATCAAACAGTCTAGTTGCAAATGATTTATGCGTGGAGTTATGATGATGCATTGCCGAGATGCTCTCGGCTACTCTCGGCCTCTGTCGGGACCTATTAGGGACGGTGTTTTGTTATAACTAGCGTAATGACTATGCATACGTGGAACGAAACCTACTCCTTTTCTGGTGGTCGATAACGGACCACCAAAAATATTTTGGCAAACAGAATATTTCTGATTCCTGATATTCATCGACGGTTATCGAGAAGTTTTCGGTGTTATTACTAGGATACGGTTATTGTTCTATAAATAAGAACACAATGGTAGTGTCTGTTTGTAATTTAAGTTCTCATACATTGACCTGATTTCGTGATAACTCACTTAAAACACTTATGCTATAGACAACAGTGGAATCACAGATATAATATATAAAAACATTCAACAGTCAGACACAGAACAAACAGAAATGCCATCATATAAATATGTGACCTGGATCGAACCCATGACCTTTGGCGCACAAGACCATCACTACTATCTGCGCCATCGGGCCCGTCCACAGCAGCCTATACAGCTGATGTAACAAGAAGTAAATTAACTTTTCACCAGTCTATCTTGTAGGTTACTTTCTGGTTCCTTTATGGCTCGTGGAATTAACCTGCATTAAATCAGTTTTAAGACCAGTCTGGTCAGCAGACGATAAGGTAGGCCTAATTTTAATGTAAGATGTCTCTTATGATCTCATCGTGTCATCAGGGTCATCAATATTAGGAATATAATATAATTTAGTACTTTAAATTACTGAATTAAAATTGTTCTATTTATTATTTTTGACGATTCAAAAGTGCTTGTAATGGGCCAACTTGAATAAAGAATATTTTAATTTGATTTGATTTAGTCTACTCCATTTCTCAGATCAAAGGCTTTAACCGCGGAAACGGCAAGTTATTCATATTTTTTAATTTATTGTTTTATTGTACATTAGTAATTCTACGACGTCGCCGGATCCACAATGTAGAGTTTCAAATGAAAATAAATATATTTATGATGGCTCTCCCTCGTCTTGATTTATACTTAGGAAGGCGACTGCCGGTTGTCATTGATATTTATTAGCCAATAGGTGAAAATAAAGTGGTAACGTTGGTAAAATGGGGACTCAACAATTGTTGGATACTTCTAATGATCTATCTGATGGTATTTATAATTATTATAATTTATAATTATAACAAACGTTTTTTATTACGAATCAGGGTAGGGTTAGATCCAATGAGTGTAGTAATTACGTCAAACATATCTAATAGTATTATGCTAATATATTAAATTTTGCCGTGCGCTACCGGTAGAGTAGAATAGTACCTCCCACTGCACCAGATGTTGTAAGAGGCGACTGATGGCGGTAGATCCATCCGAAACAGTGCAGCCTAAATGCACGGGGTGGAGATGGCCAGCATCTGTGTCGCAAAGCTGCGCTCTGTGATTGCCAACACGCCTGCTCAGCGCGGCAATTATAGACAAAAGACCTCCTTTCTTAAGCTTATGTCCAGCAGTGGACTTCTACTGGCTTGTATGATTAAACATTTAATATTAGTACAATTTAATATTCTAGTTACGGATTCTGTTACTCCTCAGCTTCAATATTAAACTAATACACTGATAATATTTGAAAACGTTTAGTTTTGTTAGGTTTTTATTGATATTTCTGTTTAATATATTATCTAATATCTCCTACAAATTACACTATGTCAGTTAATATGGAACACTATTATCACCTACCTGTTAATTAAGAAAAGATAAATTATTAATGATAGTATTCAAATGGTCATTCCATGAGATACGAACAGCAAACATAACATTGTTAAGTGTTCAATGGGAGCATAAATCGCAGTTTTACGACTAATACAAAATGCACGCTTTCGCGTTACTTTGGTATCGCGCGCGCATCTCGGCACCGCTCACTGCCTTTCCAAGCGGCGGATGGACCGGCTGCGCTGCACCCAGCTTTCGAATCTCACTCAGGTTCCAGACTGTAACATGTACCTGAGCTTTCTAAGCAAGCGTTGGGTGCAGTTTCACTCCCTTACAATTTAGTTTTATTAACTCTTTTATAGCCACGACGATATCTCTCGTCTCCCCGTTCTTACAGCGTTTTTTTAAATCTCTCTCTCATATAATTGGATTGTCGTGCCATTGACTTACTATGGAATAGACAGATATATTTATAAGCGTTTTTTCGTAATTCAATATTTTTATGATGAGACTGGGAAATAATATTGTAGAATAAGACTAGCCAATAAGTCTATGATAGATAGACAGAAAAGGTTTCCGTTAAATCAGCTTTATGTATTATACGTTTAATTATAAATGATTGCTACGGCGTATATTTATATTATTGTTGCTAAAAATAAATATTTAATTATATAATTAATCTACTCATCATGGATTTTATAACATTATTAATGAAATGTTTATTTCTTTACCAGAAAATTAGTAATAAGTGATGATAGATTGTAAAAATGCTGTATGTCCCTCCATTTAGACAGAAACATGTACATGAGTATATCATGCTAAATATATATCTCAATCTATCTGTAGCTATATATATACATATATATGTATATATCAAGGTCAAAATAAGGGTTTGGGAACAAAAACCACAACATCGAATACATAGACCTGATTCTGTGATGAGTCGATCGGAATCTTAATTATACTACTTAAATACATAGGTATATTTACAGCCAAGATTTATTTACCCAGACACAGAGTAAGCATAATATCATATCTGGTTGGGATCGAACCCACGACCTTTGGCGCACTAGATAGGATCACTACCATTTGCGCTATCGAGCCCGTCAGAAATATATATTAGAGACGTCAATATTATGTTATTTTCTTATTTTATTGTAGTTTCCAACACGTCTGTCAAATTTAACTCTATATAATTTTAAAAAGAAGTTGGCTATAGTCAATGTTAATTATAATCAAATGTTATATACTGATTTATGAATGAATCTAACACTTTGTTCGCTGAATATATTGGGAATACTCAGATATAAACAATTCTAGAAAAAACCCTTTAATACTTTGAGTTATGTTATGAGTATATGTGAGACTAATTACAACTTGAGACGTCTTTGCCTTGTAGAATCTTAATTGTAGAAAAAGGCTGGTATTATGGCTTGCATATTTAAGTAAGTGGTCCTTACTCTTGTATCCATACACCGGGCATGTAACATGTTACATAACGATGAAGTTCTAGTCTCAAGCCGAACAGATTTTTTTAAATACTTACATTTTCTTGGATTGCGTTACTGGTAGCTGCCGTTTTATTACATTTAATTAAGGATGTGGGCATTGGGCTGCTATTCCTGGGATGCCATCAAAAGAGTCTTTTTTCATACTTTTAATTAAATTGAGCAAGAGCATTTTGAATAGGATTTCTTTTACTGGAGAAGGACGCTATGAGCTTAAGGGATAATTACGAATGAAATTGATTATAAATTTAGTGACATTGCTTCTAAAATGCAAAACTAGTAGATACGCTTTTCCTTTTTTGTTAGGAAACTGTTGCTAAACGTATGTTCAGAGGTTGAATTTGTGCCCGAAAAAATAACATTAGGCTTATACGTACGAGGCTGAGTGCCATTAAAGAGCTCATCACTCGTTATTAGAAATTTTAAGTTTATTATACATGGTAAAACTGACAAATTGATTTTTAAAACATTTCTTTTTATTATCCTATAATGAAAATCATATTTGTTTCTTACAGAATTAGAAAAGCTTTTTTATCTAAATTGATAATAAAGTCTATAAGTCGTCTATCTACGACCAGCTCCTGATGCCGGCCGAGTGATCCTGTATAGGAACGAATTAATTACATGTCAATCACGTAGATCCGAATCGATAACGACCCGCAGTACTGTAATTATCTTTTGAGTTATTAATAAAGTCTTTCAACTCCCGTGTCCTGTAGACGAGCCGTTTTCCGTCAGTGACTTGAGGATACTAAATAAATAAATTATTAGGTAGTTAATATGTATGTTTTTATAGCTTTTTACGTTCCTAATCATTAAGTTTTTTAAATGACAAGGTGTTATTAATACACAGTAAAAATTACTTTTTAATAGTTTTTAATAATATATTAAACGGTTGCGTATCAAAGGCAATAAGAGTAAGCCTCGCTAATTACTTTTTGATTGAAGGATGTTGAATCGAATATATGAGAGGAAAAAATATCTCAGTATCCAATTAGCTGTCATGTGTTCTCGATCCCTGTCTCGGGTGGACAGTCATATTATCCACAGTACGTGATGACGCCGACACGCATCGAGATTGATGTGAGATGCAGACTAGAAAGTTATTGTATACTGCCTACCTAGTCTCGCTTCAGTCCGGTTTATCTTTAGCCGATTGTTATTATATAATAATTAAATTCATACTTTTGTAGTTATAATAATTTTCACTCAAATCGTAGACTAACTACTTATCTTTTATTATATTTACATTTATATAACCTTTATATTAAATAAATAATATCCCGTACTTTGATTTGACTCCGTAACACGGAGTCGCTTAAAGTACTTGTATTACGGACATCAGACAGTAGAGGAATCACAAATATAATACTTAAATACATATATTTAATACCCAGACACAGAAAAAAATAAACATCATCACATAAATATTTATTCTGGGTGAGGATAGAACCCACGACCTTTGGCGCACAAGATAGTTACGTCACGTTTGCGTCATTAGGCCCGTCAATAATAATGACATTTGACTTTATCTGTTAGTATCAGTGATACGCATGTACACGAACAAATATTTTTGTAATATGTCCAACACCATCATTATTACAGCTATTGAAAGTCCACTGCCGGGTATAGGCCTTCCTAAGAAAGGAGAAATTTTGCCCATAATTGCCGCGCTGCGCAAGAATGTTGGTAATCGCAGAGCGCAGCTTTTGTGACGAGGATACCTCTGCCCATTCCCACCCTTTGCATTTGAGGTACACTGATTCGGATAGATATACCACCATCTGTCGGTTCTGGTGCCATAGTCACCTCTTGCTATACCTGGTAGAGAGGAAGCTACTATTCCATTAGGCTGGTACCTCGCGGCTAAGATTTACATCGGAACCTCAACATATATTAGAAAAACATTTCCTGTTGAAACGTAAACCGTCTTATAATAAAATAGGATGAGTAGTTCCTCAAGTTACACCACATTCGCAAAAATTACAGTTTCCCTGTTTCTTTAAGTAATTATATTAATATAGATAGAGTCATCATAAACATCACGTCCGTGATAAGATGAATCTCGGCTGGAAGACGCTGTGCGATGTAGGAAGTAAATAAGCCCGTGAATTGTTGAGTCGATGCTGACGCACTTTATGGGTATCGATTGTCGAAAGATTATCCGCGGTTGGGAATTCACTTCCTATATTTGAACATTGGTTGCGTTTGACGCGTATCCAACGAGACGAGATTAGATATGAGATTGGATATTGATGTAACTTCCTTGCGTGTACAATATTAAACGCATATTCGTTCTTCGTGCTATTAGTATAGATAGTAAATCGATGGGCTGAAAGTCGATATTTGAAAAATACTTAGAACGATATAAAAATAATAATTGATATATTTTTTACAAGCAAACATAGTCAGTCAAAATCAATGTACCAAGCAAAAATATTTTATCCGAATTAAAGTGAATCAAAAACAGTACATTACATACATACTACTTATTATTTATTAAATTACTTGGAGATTTTCAAATTGAAAAGTACGAGAAACAACGATTATTGTAAAATAAATAATTCAATCAAAACATGACAAGAAAAGAAACGCCAATACCGTTAAAAAAAGACGGCACGTTATATTCGTTAAAGCAAAATATATAAAAGTTATTTTCCTTTAGTTTTAAGTATATAAAAGTTTATTGCTGTGTTATTGTCTGAAGGACAATAGACGCAGTGAAATCGGAACAAGCTTCTCAAGTCATTTACATGATTGCCCGTGTAAAGATGTAAATATAGAAAAAAAAATTCAGACTTTATGAAACTATCTAATAAGTGAACTTGAATGCATAAGTGCATTCGCTGTACACATTGTGTACGAAATGTCATGACCATAATAGACGTGGATGAAAGTAGCCGAAAATTGTGGTCGTATTACGTAAAGTAAAAGGTTACAAGTTAGTTGTTATCATTCGTGTGATTCATTTTGCTTATAACGATGGACATCTTTTACTTTCGCTTCGAACTTTCTCCAGATCAACTGTATCATCGCACATTCATTTTGTATCCAGAAATAACTACATGCTATAAAACTGAAATAATGCAATAATTTTGATAGATTATCATTCTGTCCAATTGTAAAACAATGTAGCATCTCTCTGAAGTTGATAAATGCGTGGGAAGCGGCTCATCCCCATTTATGACTCAACCTTATGGATTTGTTGAAACAAAACCTAATCATTGAGGATAATTAAATGTTTTATCTAATGTTTTGTGAATCACTGTATACACTATCAAAACTGTACACGCCTTTTTAATCCATTTATGCGTATTGTGGGTATATTATATTCTTGAATTGTGAAATGACTGGTCGGATGGCCTGGTGGTTGATGTGGTCTCTTTGCTTGCGAGACGTATGTCGATATACATACGAGTATAATAGTTGCACGTGGGTGTGCCTCGCAAGCGGGATTAATTTAAATAAACTTAACAACACAATGCATTGTTCATTATTAGCTCAGTCTGAAATTAAAGTATATTAAAGACAACTTCAAGTTATGTTTGGCTTACGATGAAGAGCACAATCTCTGTTCAATATCCATACAAAATAATGTTTATACTTTATCAGTGCTTCTAAATAAGGCTAATGTCAGCAAACAAGGCCAAGGCAAATAATGTCTGGGTTTATCATCATCATATCAGCCGTTGGACTTCCAAAGTGGTAATGTTACCCATTACTGCAAGTTTAGCAGCAATCACAGAGTGTTGTTTGATGGGGATACTGCTACCTTTTCCATCCTGTGCATTTAAACTGACATTAGGTAAAGCTCTTACAAAGGTCGTCTGCATTGGTAACCTCACCCTCATCTATTTCTACCGTCAAACATCAGTGTTCGCATTGCTGTATTTCGGTATTTGTAGGGTGAAAGAGGCAGTGAAATTACTGGGTAATGTGACATAATATCTTCAAGTCACAAAGTTGGCAAAGCGCTAGTAATATCCTTGGATATTACGTGCGTACGAGTATATAACCTTCGGTGACGTTTTCGCGGAGTGTATGCTTTTTTGTTGACTTGATCTAAAAAAATTCTACAGTGCTTCGGATGGATACCGCCATTTGTCGGTTCCGGTACCTTAGTCTCCTAAGAAGACGTAGGTGTCATCCGGTATAAAGTGAAGTACTATTCTGCTCTGCCGGTACCCCACAGCAAATGTCTGGGTTAGTGTGCTGCTTTCTTTTTTATGGCACTATATCGCCGGTTTTAGACTATAATCTTGGGGTCTAACTTCCCACAATTACGGTGTTATAGACACAGGGTACATAGTCATTACTGAAACATTGTAGAGTGCTTGAAGATATGTCTTTCCTTTCTTACTTACTAATGGGGTCTTTTGTGTAGTTTAGAATTCTGTAAATGTTGATGAAGGTTCATAAGCTCTAGAGCAGTATTAACTAGAACTATAAAATAAATACTATTAGAACTATGTAGGTCGGTTGTCAATAAAGTCGGCTTCTGTTCATTTTTCCTTTCACAAATGTCATCTGAATTGACTAAACTCTCACCTATCCTTTAGCGACATTGCTCGCGGTACTGTGGTCCGTTGTAAACAACCAACGAGCGAGAAGTAATATCAGCAATTACTAGTCCAATTTGAAAATTCTTTTAGTGATGTATTGTCCATTTATCGAGGATTGCTATCATTGGATGAATAAGTTAATTTATATTTAAAAAAATAGAAATCAGTTTTAACATAAATATATAAATCATAAAAGTCACTCTATCCCCCAAAGTCTTCCACGCGGACAAAGTAGCGGGCATTGCCAGTTACAAATAAACTTTATATTATATCATTCTTTCGTTTGATTTATTATTATTTTATATGGCAATCTTGTTTAGTGGTAATTAGAGATTTTATGACAATAGCAAGTCACTATTTAGCTTTAATATTTATTTCATTCCTTACATAAAGTAAATAAGCAAGTCAGATTTTATATGATTTCACAAATTTTATACTTATAATGACGGGCCCGATTGCGCAGGTGATAGTGATCCTGTCTTGTGCGATAGAGGTCGTGGGTTCGATCCTCACCCAAGGCGAATATTTATATGATGATATTTAATTTATACCAGCCGAGAGGTACCGGTGAGTAGAATAGTACCTTCCACTGTACCAGGTGCCGTAAGAGACGATTAAGATACCAGAACCGGCTGATGGCGGTATATCCATCCGAAACAGTGTAGCTCAAATGAGGGTGGGGATGGGCAGCAGCATCACCGACGCGGAAGTTGCGCTCTGGAAATATAAGCCAAATTCCCTCTTTCTTGGGGAGGTCTATGTCCAGCAGTGATTCTTATGTTGTGTCATTTTCGTAACACAAGTGCTTTAAGCGACTTATCATGGAGTGAGGTCAATGTATGAGATGTTGTTGGAATTTATTTATTTATATAATAGTTATTTCGAACTGAGAATGAAACATCCGGAACTTTAAGTTAAAAACCGTTAAGTTAAAACTACAGTTCAAAGCGGGGCAGCTGGCTTGCGGTTAGGGAATTTAGTTTAAAACTCGAAACATCGTGGTTTAATGTTTAGAACTTAGTGGACCGCGCTGTGGACAAACGGTAGCAGTAACGGGTAGCTTTATGGCTGTCAATGTACCATTTAATTCACATTTCATTGTATCAGAGAGTAATGTACTGTAACGCAGTAGCGAAGACGTAGTTTTTAATAATAGATTTCTACCTATAGGACTGAATTTCAAAAAATTCTGGTCTTACTCATCCTCCACATAAAATATTATAATTGGCAGCAGTAAAATGAATCATTTTTTATTGTTGGTGTTCTTTATCATTATTTACGTCTTGTTTAATAAAAAAAACATTAAATAAAATGAAACAAAACATGTCGGGTACACAGATGTGTACTAGGAGATCCTAGTTAATATTATATTTAATGATGAATATAATCTGTAAGTACACCTATTTTAAATAAATAAATAATAATATATTTAATAAATTTACTCAACATCTCAAACATAACTTCGTGATAAGTATCTTAAAACACTTTTTCTCACTCTTATAAAACAGGTGAGTTATATATATATATAATACTTAAATATTTTAATACCCAGACACAGAACAAACAAATATTTGTTCTGGGTGGGGATAGTAGCCTCGACCTTTGCCGATGCACACATAATAAAAAGCTTACCCATTTATAATGTTTCATTTTACGGTCGTTTCTCTTGTATTTATCATACAATTAAAAAGTATAACGAACTCGTTAATCATATTTACGTTTTATGTTAGCGGATATTGATCATGAAGCATTACCAATGTTTTTGTAAAAAAACATACAATTAAGAAATAATAATTGTATAGCAATAAAATACATTGAAGAAGAATTTACAAAATTACCTTCATTAAAAAATGAAGAAAATGTGTTTAATATTAGATTACAAACGTATTTAAGTAATAAGCAACCAACTCTAAAGTCAATTCTAGTGACAAGTGCACGCAAAAGTTTCTACTTACCTACGAGTAGCATGCAATACGATATGACATCGTATATACCTCGCATGCTACTCGTAATGTTTATATACGATGTAATGATATCTAACTTCATTAACCTATTATCTTTTGTCACGTTTTTGTGCATATATTAAAATCTATATAACAGTAACATTTTACATGATTGAATAATACAAACGGCCGACAGACGAACTGCGTAAAATTAAAATTAGACTGCGTAAAACAAAGCCACTTCCCGCTGTCTCTCTGTCCCTATGTATGTTTAGATCTTTAAAACAAAGCCACGGATCTTTATGAGTATTTTCAAAATAGATAGCATTATTCAAGAGGAAGGAATATATATGTGATAATTACATAATATACTTAGTAAAATAATATCATCTTAGTAAAATAATCATTTTATAGTTTTCTAATGTGAAGTCGTAAATAAACATATTTTAACGCTTACATTGCACACACTGACTGAACCCGACGAGATAGATCAAAATAATGTTTTGTACACCTCAAAAAGGTCTATTTGATCTTGACGGGTCTGATGGCCCATTATTTTTTTAAAGTTTGAACTTTATTTGATTTCTTGTTATTGTCATTAGAATTTTAGGCATTCAACGTTAGTAGTGTGTGTAACGATTATTTAATTTTAATGCATTTTTTATAAAGTTTTATGCACTTTTTTATTTACATTCACTGTGTCAAAAACTCATTCTTCTGCGCAATTTTTTCAAATTTTTGCTTCACGTATTTATATTTATATCATTCTTAACAAATGTTTTTTTCCACCAAATGAAACATTTCAAAACTCAACAGTGATCACCTCCAAAACTATAGGAAGCCGAAAATTTGAGGTTTATTGAAATAAATGATAATACAAGAATGAGCAGCCCAAGGTAGGTCCCAGGCCCCAGTGGCCGGCGACCATATAATTACTATATTTAGTATAACGAGGCTCTTCTAATTGTGTTGTTTGGGGAACAATCGCCGGTCGACAGTCCGCTGCACAATGGTTCTCAGTATTATAGACGTTTGATTTAAAAGCCAAACAATGTTATGTTAGATCGTTTTTCAATTACTTCGTTTTTTTATTTGCCCATTTTAAGTTAATGGCATTGTATCGAGACCATGTAAATTATTTCCTGTTCGTTTCAGAAATAATCAAAATGGGAATATTATTTTACGCGAATATTGAAGACACCTAAATTGTACAAAATGAAATGTTGTTCTAAACATCTGTTGTACTGCTTAACAAAATTCCGGAATTTTAAATATATATGCGTCCTCATCGCATAAATTTGATATCGTTGTAGCTAAATAAATTATAAAAATAAATATTGGATAATGAAACATTTAGCCCTGTTTGCAATTACTCTTCACTTTAAAAATTCTATATAATTACGATATTTAAATAAAAATTCTTCAAGCTAGATTGTCTTAACCGAAGACTGATAAGTGAACTTACTAAATATTTTATAGTAGTACTGAGCCTCTCAGTTTCTTCCGATATACCGTTAGTGTTTTTCTTTTTTTATTTAGATTCTAAGGATCATGCCTTCCTCAATAATATGGCTTTAATGTGGTAGGAATCATTCAAATGAAATTTTTTTAAAAGGTTGATATATTAAAACTCGCATGTCCAAATAAAAATGTAAAGAGCAGCAGCGTCTTTCGATTATATTATAAGCATAGACAGTATAGCAACTTGTACACGGTAAAGAAAATACCGGGTACCTTACGTCAACACAAGATTAGCTTAATGTAACTTGAAACATATAGTAGTAAACATTGCAGGCAATCATCGTATCCACATTGTTTGGGCAGTACGTAATCTCGGCAACATGTGAAGTTCTACCGCTAATTAAATTTGCCGAGAGAAAGGAAAGTCAAACAACGGTGAAAGGACTCGCTCTAAGTTTTAATTAATACCAGGAGAGAAAGCATCGGGTCTGCGCACTACCTCCGTGGTAGAAGTGTATTCGCTATTACCGATTCCAAATTTTATGTGAGGATATAATAGTGCAATTTCTAGTCTTAAAGCCTATGAACTTTACTGCCATGACTAGATTGCCAAGATATGATAGTAGCTTTTCTTAACGGCTTTCTAACTAAATCTTGTTTACTAACTTTCTCTACATAAATGTTTTAGGAAATTATCGTTACTATGACAATATACTCGTACAGTGGGATTTTGCAAGGAATAGTAATTTCAATAAAATAATTACAAATAAAAACCATTTTGTTTTATATTTTAGCCGAGTTCCGAACTGCTTTACGATCTGTGATACGCAATACTAATAGAGACCTTTTTATACATTTTCCTTGTGTTTTTATGATTAAAGTTATTGATATTTCTTTAATTTTATTGATAATTACGAACACACACTAATATATCGTAGTTATATCAGTTTGAAATAATTAATTCAATGTTTTTAGATATGTTGTGCATATATGTACTTATGTACCTGCTATTGTATTAATTATGTATGGTAATGTATGTCCAACATAAAAGTGCTCTATATCCTTTTAAGTTCTAGTTCCATTTTAATACAAAATATCAATGAAATTATTCGAATGACATACAGGATTTTAGAATTAGGAAACAAACATGATTGTCTTGTCCCCTTTAAGTGTCTGAATCGTTTTCTAAATTATAACGAACGAACTAACTATTACCTGTAGTCAAAATTGCTTAGCCAAGTGTTTCAAAGAAATAAAATATTCATAATTTGCGCATATGTTTACAATAGCCTATATGAATAATTGCCTTCCAATAGATGCCCTGCCGACCGGTCTATAATTACGCCTCCATAATAAAGAACTTACGTAATACAGCTTCATTATTTACAATAATGTATAATTACATTAGAAATTACTATCCAAGGAAATCGAATAGACATTAATGGTTCATCGTGGGTATGTCTATATTGATAAGGATTCTTGGAAACTATTTTTAAAATAGATGATAGATTACTTGTAACTATATTAGCTATTTATAAGAAAAAAATATTAAATATTAGAGTAAAATTGCCATAAGACACAAGCGTGGTGCAAAGGATTTTTATTTATATTATTCGGTAATCATGATCAATACTTGGATATTTCTAGTTTATGTCAGCGCCATAGACATCCCTAGTGTAGGTTGTTTTTACAATCCGTCACGCTTTTATTTCTTTAGCACGGTCACGCATAAAATATGGGTTTTGGTCCGAAGCGAGTCAGTCAGTCGTGTAATCAATTATTGGCATGATCGTCGAAGTTCCTTCTTCCCATTTGTGGCAAGAAGTATAATTAATTTTGTATCTATCGACGCTCACTTCTCAAGTCATTTATAACTAAAGAAAGTAACTAGTAGACGGAGATTGCTTATAATAAAGGAAATAATAATGTTTATGTTAATTATTTTACGTAACGTTTGCTTACATGGTTATATGTGTACAGTATGTAATAAGGAAAAGTAAACTTTGATCCTTTTGAGTTTATAATAATCTTAACAGTTCCAATTGGTTGTGCAGATGGCAACCTGTTCAAACTCCAAGACAAGCAAATGTTTGTTCAGTAAAGTTTGCTTTAATATTAGCCTCTTTTATTTAAGTTGGGGAGGTGAACTTACCAATCTCAATACGATACGCACGCATGGCTACAAATTAACCCATAATAATTTCTCGAATGAAAGGTTTACGGGCCCGATGGTGCAGATGGTAGCAAATATTTATACTATGATATTTGTGTTTGTTCTGTGTCTGGGTGTTAAATATGTATTTAAGAAGTATATTTGTGATTCGTCTGTTGCCTGGCGTCTGTAAAACAAGTACTTTAAGCGACTTAATGAGGTGTTGTGGCAATTTATTATTAAGTGAGTTGTGTGCATCTAGAATGTAGTTTCGTTTGGTAGAGACGTTGGAACAATTTTCGACAATGTTCTATCGACTCTACAGTAATAAGTCCGGTAAGACTCTTGCGTAGCGTGAGCTTGTGTAGCTGATGTCAGTCGGCGATTTGTTATTGTTTTAAATGCAACTAAATCTTGTCAATTGTTGAACGATTTGCGATATAGCAGTTCCTATAGCAGGATCTATGTATACTATTGTTCAGCAAAATCAAAGGGAAGAGATGATGTATAGGACGACAAGGCAAATTCCTAATGAGGTATTTCAGCGCATATCGACGATCTCGTCAGCGAAGGCGGGCTAACGGACCTCGAACACTCGGACAATGGATGCGGCCATGACTCATTAAACCATTTAACCTTTGGTTTACGGCAACCCTTCATTTGAAAATTTGCATAAACCTGAGGGACCATTAAGGTGTACATTGAATGCAGTTTAATAAATCGAAAATTTACTTCGCCTATAGATTATGTATTGTATAATGAAACTGGTTACAAATAACAATCTTAAAAGAGTAAGTAATCTTGCAGTGAAATAGAAAACTTTTTTTAATGGAATAAATACCATATCAATCTAATTAATTATTTAATGGAATATTTAGCCGTGAGATACTGAGATGTTCAGCAGTAGACTTCCAATGGCTGATATGATGATAATGAATTAATATTAAACGTTCTGTGAGTAGAAAAACAGCCTTGATTTTGCTACTTAAAATGCTGTAAAACAATTGAAGTTGTACTGGAGTTCTATCTCGAACCCACAAATGGTGATACACATCTAAAGTTTTGAATTCTTTGTTACAGAACCAGCGAGCTGGTGGCGCTAGTAGCAGTTTCATGCACTCTGTTCCTGTTCCTCCATACCCGCGACTTGAGCACGCAGCTCCGTCGCATGCAGGGCAAGCTCAACGATGACGTCACAGCATTCAATCATCTCACAGACCGTGAGTATCAATCACACACATTAAATTATAATAATAACACTTGGTAAATAGTTGATGATTTTGTGCTATAATTTATATGTTAACAAATTTAATAGATTTATACGATTAGTTTAGGTTTAATTAGGGTTTAATTCATTAAGTAAACACAGAATAATGTTTTTATTATTTAATTTGATTACTTTGCACAAAAATACACAATTTGGAAGAATAAAGCATTAATTAGACTATTAATTTAAAAAAATCATTAATGTTTTGCTTTTTAAAGTAACTCACTCATCAGGAATTAGACTTTAGTATCGAGTATGACCTCCTCTACTCCGTATGCACTCTCTGAGCCTATCTGGAACACTCTCGATTAAATGAGTGATGCTTTCGTCAGGTATTCGTTCTCTACAAAGTTTTAGGGCTTTTATAAGGTCCAGTTGACTATTAACGTGAGTGTGGGTTTCTTTGAGACTTTTTTCAATTGATCCCACAGATGCTCAATTGGGTTGAGATCGGGACTCATCGCTGGCCAGGGCAAACTGAAATATCGGCCTCAGAGAGTGCCCTCTGAGTGACACGAGCAGTATGCGCACGAGCGTTGTCCTGCATAAACACAAAATGATGACCCACCCTTTGTGAATATGGGATGACATAAAGTTGAATTACATCCTCAACGTAACTGGCCACAATGATAGTCCTATCGTTCGGGATCACCAGTTCTGTTTTGTCAAACAAGCTTATGCCGCCCCATATCATGACACTTGGACCTTCAAAACGATCAGTTCCGTGCATGCACGGTTCAGTAAAACGTTTACCTTCTCTTCTCCATACACGTACACGTCTGTCATTACTAAAAATCTTGACCTTACACTTATCTGTAAAGAGTACTGTCCTCCAATCGTACATAGTCCAGTCCAAATGCTCACGTGTGAACCTCAAACGTGCTTCCAGATGAGCCCTTGTTAATTTTAGGCGGGAAGCACTTATCCTGGCACTTTGTCCATCCTCGTGAAGTCGATTCTCAATGGTCTGATCACTAACAACTGTCTCAGTAGATTGCCTTAGACAAAATTGAAAAAGTTATTATGCGGTTCCGACGCGCTGTTAATCGGATGTAGCGGTCTTCATGTGCAGTTGTGGTGGTGCACGAATTCTCCCTGATCCAGATCTCCAGATCTTCTAAGCACTTTACCTGTCTCCTGGAACCGTTGCCACACGTTTCATATAGCTCAGTCAGTTCAGTTTCCACATCCATATGAGGACGAGAACGTGACATCTTAATCAGGTATAATGCCGAAAAAAAACAACACAGTTACAATCTTTATTCCACGTACTGCTCTTAAACCAAGACTGTGAACACAAACAAGAAAAAAATAACAAGAAATTGGTCATTTTACTTTTTCTATGTACCCACTTAAGAGTAATAAAAAAGTTAACTTTTTAAAAATCATTATGAACTCATAAACATGTGTGCTAGAAGTGGTAGTACTTCATTTTGACAATAATAAGTTTACGAATTATTTATTACGACGAAACGACGTACATGTTAATCTGTCAGCTCGGCTTTCCATTAACAATTTTGATTATGGCATCGCATTCATTACATTTGTAGTTTACCATCGCCCAACTTAAGTTAAAATAACCCACGCATATTGCACCGACGAGTTGTTTATTTGAGCAATATTTTCATATTATAAGATAGTCTTGATCCTAAGTAAATGTGCAAACGAATTCATTATATTCTCTGTACTCCCAGATTCCTTTAAGGCAGACGGTTACATAATCTGAATTTATCCATTTAGAAATCCTCGTCACACATGCGTACGCTTAATATTATGCAAGATAGTACTTGCACATAGTCTCATCTAAACAGACACCAGAGTGCAGAAATGATTTAATTTCGAAAATAAAGGGTGTGTTAACATGACATGCAGCATGACGAACGTGCAGGCCACACGCCGCTCTTGGCGTGACTGGTCCGCAATTAAGAGCGGCCGCATTATCATGATTAACGCTAATACTTGTGCTTCACGCGATCCTGCAAGCGCTGGATTTAGCGTTATTGCGCTGAGAGTTTAGCTTCGTCACCTGATCGGAAATCTTGTCAGTGTTGTAATTATACGTCCTTACGTATAATTACAACACTGAAAAGTTAAATCCTTATTTAACTTTATGGTCATTTAAAATGTTACTAAAATAATTCCCCGCGGTCTGTTGCTGATGTAAAAATTTGAAGTTATTTGAATAATAGATTTTGTGTATCTAATTTTGGCATATTTGGCATCTGTGTACTAGGTATCCGACAATAAAATATATTTTACTTTGTATTGATTTTTTTTAGTATTTAATATAGCTGTTATGTCTTTATTTTAAATGAGTCGCAACTTAATACTCTTTTGATTATTGCACTGTTAGTTGCATTGGGGTCCGCTTTCTTGTGTCACGCATTCTCGCTGCAATCGTAAAAACATTGACTTTACCTTTAATTACGAAATGTGAACATGAGAAATAATCTATATGTATAACGGTTCATTTCCGATACAATCTTACAAAAATTAAGATTCTAAAGTTCCTTTTAAAGCTGATTTCCATGAGCTTGAATTCCTCAATTACTTGAAACCGCAAATGCTACTTTGAGATAAATTAACCGTATTTTATTTAATGTTTAGCGCGAGTATGTCAATTATTTGAATCGCTCTGTATGCGCACATTCGTTGAAAAGCGTCTAAGTATGTAGAGCGAGCATTTAGCCGCAATTAACCGCAGCCCCTCGCTAAAATACACCTACTTTCTGCAATTTAAAATCGTGGACAAGTAGGTAAATTATTTTGCCACGACGAACGCTAATAAAATTGCAGTCACTCGTGCGTTATATTTACTTTATGACAAACATATGCAAATATGATCTTAGAGTCCCAAAAACTGGTTGAATTTTACGGTGTATAGTTTCTATCTAATGTTCATTAAGAAATTGCCATATTTTAAAATCACATATAATGATATCAATTGTAGAATTTTCACTAGCCTACATAGGCTCCTGAGAAACATTTGGATATCATCAATTGATAATTGCGATATTTGGCAGTCATGTCGGCAGTTGCAAAAGCGTAGTTTCCTGACGAGGTTTCCAGAGGACTCATGTCAGTCTGAAACTATCTAAATGCATTTGAGCTATGGTGTTTAGGACGGTTATACTGCTTTCTGTTCCGGTACTACAGTCGACTATTACAATACCTGATAAAGAGGTTTCATTAATTTCTTGTCATATCTTCGTACACACAAGCGTATATGAACAAATATTCGGAACATTAATAAAGAATAACGATTCATAGAAGCAGAAGTATTCAACGTTCTGTTACTGGTGCACGAATGCCTTTAACGACAGTCCAAGACTGCCAAGGGATGAAATATTTTTAGAAAATTTAATGTTCACATACTTTGGGATTACCTCGACCGGACTTCATCCATCCTCGATACATCCATCCATACATAGATTTTAACAACACTGTTCTTTTTAAATTTTAATTTCATTACATAAATTGACATGAGGGTATACTGTAGGCGGAGAAAACAAATACGTTTGCATGTGGCACAATGTAGCAGAGTACTATTGTATAGAACTCGCGTGTGGCAATACATTATGTTGGCATTCACGGGAATCCAACCAAACTTTCACTGAATAAAACTACAAAAACAGTTCATGGTGTCTGCGCCTTATTCATGGGTACCGTTCACTCGATCGGCTAGTTTTTTTAGTGAAACCCTGTTGAAACGTGATATTTTAAAGAAAAACAAAATAAAGTAGATTCACCATGCTTAATTTTTTTAATGAAATCTTTTCTTTTGCTTCTTAGTTCAACTGTAAACAGAAATAATACTTTTGACCACCCAAAGAGTAACGATTTTATGACGGACTAGTTAAGTTTTACGAATATATTACGGTTGCAATCGAAAGGAATTTTATTCCTGTGACTGAGACTATGCTGAGCAGAATATTGAACCTCCTTACAGCAGCAAAGAGCAAATTTTCGCCGGGCAGTTGTTGTGCGAGATGCCCACCCCCTATAGCATTTTGCGGTACTTAAAGCGTTTGGTTCGATATACCTGTGGTTGCCGAAACCACCGTCGCCACTTGCGGCACCTGGTACAGGGGGAGATACTGTTCTACTCTGCCGATATTCCACCGTCGTCAAGACCTTATATTTTGAGGTTAAGACGCATCGATTGTAAATGTGATGATCCGTATCCATTGATTCATAAATATTTCGTTAAAGATATCCTCAATGTACAATGGCAAATGAACACTTTTTATCTTGTAAATAAAATATAGTTAGCCCTAAATAAGTGCATTACAAACAACGCTTTCTTATTTTCGTTTTTGTGGTCGCTAACCGTAACGCTTCAAAGGTTTTATAGACCGATCCAATAAATTGCGTTCGTTAGCTTTCTTTAGATATAATTCCGCATCAGTAGTTAAAAAAAATCTGTTTCAAAGAAATTTTTATCATACAACCGCCTACAGTATACAGACATCGGGCTTATTGCAAAATATCCAATCATATGTCTATATACCGGAAAACATAAGTTTTGTTATAGTATACATGTAATTATAATTGAATACGTTATATATACAAGTAGATAAAGAAATAATTGGTTCGGTTAAACTTAACCACAAGAATTTTATCCGATCATCGTATCCACGAAGTTGTAAAACAGATCTTAACTGCGAATGTTATCTGGAGTAATCCGAATAAGCGATAGGCGCCCATATTCCTAGTGGTCGCCGCGGAAATTTGCGGTGGGGAGGTCTCTTCCTTATTAGTGTCCTCTATTGACACTGATCAGGACCTGAACTATGCCACGCCATACGGAGACGGCACCACGTTTGTGTACCATAATAAGATTGTGAACTTGTACAATTTATTTAACTCAAACTGTCGCTGCGCTTAATTGGCACTATAAATTAATAAAATGTTAGACTTTTAATGTTATTATAACTGTAATCGGGCGCAAATGTGTGTTTTAACGCTGATGTCTTGTAGGTTAATAAATAGTTAAATGTACATCATATCTAGTATATCCACGTACCCCTGGGAAATAAATAAATTCCCACAACATCTCATACATTGACCTCACTCTGTGGTTAGTCGCTTAAAGCACTTGTGTTACGGACGCCAGACAACAGTTGAATCACAAATATGCTACTTAAATACATATATTTAACACCCACAGGACAAACACAAATATCATCATATAAATATTTACTCTGGGTGGGAATGGAACCCACGACCTTTAAAAAAAAAGATACCCGGATTGTCCTTGTTTTAATGTACTTATTATAGGTCAAAAGACAAGCATACAGTCCGCGTGATAGTAAGCGTCACTGCAGCCGCTTGCAGTTGCAGATGCTTGTAATATTACAAGGATATCACCCGCGCGTTGCCAACCTCGGGACTTGAAGAGATTACACACATTTTGTCACATAACCTTCAATACGTCTCTCACCCTTCAAACCGGAAATCCGGACGACATTTGTATGAAGTCTACCTAATGTGAACAGATGGCGGTACGACTATTTGAAACTGCGTAGCTCAAATGCTACAAGGCGGGAATGGGCAGCAGCAGTCTCGACGGAAAGCTAAGTTTTGCGATACAGGCGTGGCCTGTCGTGCGCGGCAATTACGGACAAAATTCCCCTTTCACGGGGAGGCCTAAGTCCAGCAGTGGACGTTCTGCGGCTGCTATGATGATAATGATAATGTGATAATGCATGTAATGTACATTACACATGCAACATAACAAGAAAGATACATGATTAAACTTGCTTTTTGCGCGCAGCTTTATTTTGCATGGAACAAAGTATGTCGTTCTCTGACCTATAAATTATCACTATGCAAAAAATCATGTTTGCCTTCTTGCGTATAAAAGATTTTTAAATATATATGATCAGTTGCTAATACCGACTGTAAAAATATAAAATCTTTCTCTTTATCAAAATTTAATTCTGACTTCTTTAGCCGCTATTGCGAGAAAGCTATTATCCAAACATCCTCACAAACTTTCACTTTGATTATGGTAAGACTAATGTATTTATTTATGAACAATTTTGCTGTAACTTATCTAATGCAGCTTATTTCTTTTTACCACTACGTTTAGCAAGTTAGGACCGCAAATCGTCCAGTCCAATAACATAAAGTAAATTGGCGATGTGCTTTACGTATGTTTTGCCTTCAAACATTGTGAAATAGCCATAAGCCAGAGTAATCTGTAGTATTCCAAATAGCAGTAAAACCAAACGCGCCGGTGTCCGTGTCGCAGGCTCGTGGTGGCTCGCTCAGGTGGGCGCGACCGCAAGCGGCAGTGATGCGCGCTCTTCCTTATTGGCGCCCCCGTTCTTCAGATTAGAGCAAATTAAAGTTTACATCTATATATCATCTAAATCAATCATGATCACAGTGCGTACCAACTGAAGTAGTTTACAAAGTTGTAGGAGAACCTAAAATAACAACTATTTCTTAATAAATCACTTTTTGTGACATTGTAAACGAAACGTCGTTCAAAATATATTTTTTTGCATTAAAACAATGCTGTTTAAAAAAGTAGTTTTGATATTAGTTATGTACGTATAAATATTATATAATCAGTTTCATCGATTAAATATGTAGAATATTCTTCGTCATCATATCAGCCATAAGACATTCGCTGCTGGATTTAGGCCTCCCCAAGTTATCTCCAATAGGGCCGGTTGTATGCGGCATGTGTCCAGCGCGATCCTGCGGTTTTAGTTAGATCGTCTGTCCATCTTGCCCGCGCCCTACGCTGCACTTGTCGGTACGTGGTCTCCATTCCAGAGCCCTACGACTCCATCGGCCATCAGTTCTGCGAAACAAATGCCCTAAATAAATATTTTTTGCCTTAATTAAGATTTCATAATCTTTCTCATCTTAAATCATAATTGTGTATACTAGATGAAAACAGTATGAAATATATACAGTATATATACAAAATGAAAAAGCAAGGAACAAAATTAAGTGGTCTTGAAGGGTAAAAGGTGCGGATATATTTCATTATTTAAGACTACCGGACCCCGACACCCGTTCCTACGACTTCGTATCTTTATTCACATAGACTAAGTCAGTTGGGGAAGTTTATTTTTCAAATATTTATTAAATTTCTATTTCAATTTGCATGAAATTGTAACAAGTTGATCTTCATGAACCTTCGCGTTCATAATAATAGTAAGAGACGTTAGCATCAGTCATTACTTATAATTGAAAAGCAACCGCATTGATAAATAGTAGTTATTATGAGTCGAGGGCCAAATAGCGCAGAAGATTTGTCATGAGCTAATCAAATAGGTGTATCTCTCACGGGTGGGCAGATAGTATCAGTGCCATAAATCAAGCAAGTACTTGCTTACAATTACCGGTTGAATATTAACACTACGAATCATAATTCATATATACTAATACATTCTTACATAGACATGTTTGAAACATTTTTTAATGTATAATGTTTTAAGAAATCTATCAATAATATTGTTGGTTGTTTATGTTAAGTACAGAACAGAAAAACGCCTGTCGACGCTTTAGTTGAGATGAAAATTTATTACCTTTGAAGGCTGTGTACGACTTGTGAAACGGCAGTTAGTCATATGCAGTTTAGTTATACTAATAAATATTAAATAACTCTTACGGCTTAAAAAAATACCAGTGGCCTAAAATCACTTGCACATTTACGTTCTTCCAATAATAAAATGAGTGATAATTATTATACTTATTACAACACTACTACTACGCTATTTGGCGGTAAAAATAAATTTTTACCACATTTTTAAAGAGTGCATTTAATTATTATAATAATAATTAAGTTACATTGATGACCGATGATATATTGGTCAGGTTACTAAACTGTTTAACTACTAAATTACTACAGATTACTAAACGGTAGAGATTAAACTAAAAAAAAAATACTATCTAGTTCATTTACACCATGTAGTCCGAATACATTATGTATTTAAAATTTAACATGTGAATTGTTCTTAATACGAGTAATATAATATGTATGTAAATTATAGCGTACAGGAATAACTTACACTTTAGCTCCGAACATAGGCATTACAACGAAGATTGTGTGAGGTTATAACATGTTGGGGGGGTATTGGCGTCACAAGGGCTAGCATTAAAGGTTCTTAGCTGGAATTTGGTTTTGTAGCTTAATAAAGCAGTCAGCTTTAACATACTGCAGTTACTAAATTATTTTCAGTTACTTTTTTGAAGTAGTCCGGAGCATTATGTACTACGATCGAAAAATAGTATCATCATACCAGCCATTGAAAGTCCACTGCTGGACATAGGCCTCTTCAAGAAAGAGAAAATTATCTATAGCTGACTATCAATAGCTGTAATGATGAAGATAAAACTTAAAATAGCCTAACGAGCTATGGAGAGGGTTGGCGTCTTTTTGAACGATAGAATCAGGAATGAGGACATCCGTTAAAGAACCAAATTTACCTACAGCCTAGAGGATTAGTAAGTGGCAGTGCGCAGGGTACGGAGAACCGACGACTGATCGTGCCGTAAGATTTTGAAACGTAGAATACGCACCGAGTAAGTGCATCGTTGGACGTCCACTAACTTGGTAGACGATTTGATTAAAACACCAGGATCGCGCTGTATGCACAGCATATACAGCTTGTCCTATTAGAAATCTCTTGGAGATGAACATATCCAACGGTGTCTAGAAGCTGTTCTATTTGCGGTTAATATGGTGATGTTGATAAGTAACAGCAACTTTTTTTTATAACTGTTTATAACTGAATGAAATAAATATTGGCTAACGTGTACATATGTGTTAGCCGTGGGGTACCGGCGGAGTAAAAAAGTACCAGCCACTGTGCCAGGTGTCGTAAAAATCGACTTAGGTACCGAAACTGACAGACGGCGGTATATCCATCGAAAACAGCGCAGCTTAAATACTATAGGATGAGGTTGGGCAGCAGCATCCACGTCATGAATATGCACTCTACGATTGCCATCACTCCTAAGTAGCGCGATAATTATAGCCAAAAATACTTCTAATAATTAATCTTGGAGAGGTCCGACAGGGGACCTTCTATGGTTGATATAATGATGTACATACGAATTGTCGCTTGTAGATATTAAATATGTTATCGCGTTGACATCCGTCAATCGAATAAGGCAAACAAAAACCTTGTATTCTGCGCTATATCAAACAATGGTATTTAAGTCAAAAAGTTAAGCTAGCTCTAGCAATACATATAGTATATTATAGCACCAGCCCTAACATGCTGTCTATAAATACCACCTTTAGATTACCTGTGATTTCGGCGCGTAACATAGGTTATTATGTTAATAAATACGGTCATGCGTCGCTGCCCAAATAAAAGGTTTCAACCACCCAAGTCCAAAGGTAATCAATTTTAAACTTCTTGTCTGCAATGATTTGATCAAGATAAACCTACTAAGATATATTATTGACGGATGATTAAGATCCCACAGAAGGTTCTATATACGAGTACATACCTATTAAATTCCACGAACCAGTTCTACAATCTAGTATTTCTTAAAATTATATTTAATTTATCATCATCATTACAACGATTGGAAGTCCACTGCTGGACATAGACCACCCCAAGGAAGGGGAATTTTGCCCATAATTGCCGCGCTCGGCAAGCGTATTGGGAATCGCAGAGCGCAGGTTTCGCGACGGGGATGCTGCTGCCCACCCCCATTCTATGCATTTGAGCTACAATGTCTCGGATGGGTATACCGCCATCTGTTGGTTCTGATGCCTTAGTCGCCTCTTTGACACCTGGTACAGAGGGAGGTACTATTCTAATCTGTCGGTATCTCACGATATTATGTAATAATTTATGATCATTTATAAGGGAATTTCGTGTGGTGAATTAAATGATAAATCAAGTCGTACCTACCAGCTAAAAAAACCTATCTGAATTAAATAATATTTTAATAGGAGGGTTTAGGTAAGCGATACCGGGGCTGACTATAATATTTCCTAAAACTCAGCCTCTAAGCATAAGGGTCACGTGTGAAAAAAGTATTTTTTTTTAAATCTCGATTGTGCGTATTGGGTTTACAATTTTAGGAACCAATCATTGATTGGGTCCATACCTTGTCAACATATTGATTTAACTATGCACCATATTGCAACGAAATATTCTTAGCTTGACAATACTAGAAATACTAACACTATTTTTATAACATGGTAACCAGAGCTGAATTTGTATATTAATATTTATGTCTAACATTTCTAGTGTTCTAAATGTAGGTCTAAAGTTATTATTAAGTAGTTAAAAGTCTAGTCTAGAGTACTCATAAGATTTTAGTAATATTCCAAGCAGATAAAATCTTAGTTATGCGGCCGTTTTAATAAACAGTTAGAAACGCAGTACGGCACGGAATTGGTCCGTTACCGTTTCATCACATACAAACTGAGATTACCTCAACGTTTCTAAAAAGAAGTGAATTTAGAGGCAGTAACGAGACGTGACAGCGGCGCGTGCGTTAGCTTGCTACAGGCCTGCGCGCGCGCACCAGATTACGATTTATTAGCGCTCGTCCACAGCGACTGCTGTAACCGTTGCGAACGATATCGACTTATATGGTTAATGTAAATGTCAAATTAACTCGGCTCACCATCTATCGTTGAAGTCTAGCGTTTAACCGATCGTGTCAACTAACAAAAAGTTATGCGATGCGATGTCTGGATAACAACAATTTAGTGCGAGTTAAATTTTACTTGAATATATTTTTCTTTAATATCGAATTGTTTATGTTGAAGGCGTAATAAGTAACATGATGACCTAAACGAAACCTTTAAGAAGCGCGGCGTCCTAGGTAAGATTAAATTTTTGTCTGTTTTAAAAATACTTTTATTCAGTTTTGAGTTTTCACCGTGCAGTCTGTGTGTTGTAAGGAGTATTTATTTAAAATTTACGCCTTTTTTTATTATACCATAGCATTGTCACGGAGTGTCTTTAAACAAGAATAGTTCATGGATATCCTAAGGTCCTAAAAATATCCCAGTTTTCTCATCACCTATGCACAAACCTTCAAATACCATTAAATGAAAAACAAAATAGTCATGTTACGAGGTACATTTATTTTTAATTTAAATAGTGCCATAGCCGCAGCTGCGCATGCGCCCGTATGCTCCCTGCACTCTGAATAAGCACTTAGCGCAAGCTCCATAATGCAGACGTTCCACGCATGAAAGCGCCTGGAAGCAGGACGGACCAATAAAATATTCACCGACTGTAAACAACATCCGACGGCGAGCCCGTAGGCTTTCGCGCGCGGGTCACGACTCTCTCGCTGGCAGGGCCACCTGATTACTCAGCCATCTTATATTTTATTGGGATTCAGTGGCTATTGGAAAACGTATCAATAATTGTTGGTGGATATAATTTATTTTCCACTTACAAGCGACGTTTATGTTACCTCATTACCATCAAGAAATCAATTCAATTATAATAAAATGATACCAATGCTAGGAAGCCAATGCTATGAGACGTCCTACGCTTTTGATTAATTATATTATTCATTTTTCATAAGAATACAAATACATTTACTATGTAACTTGCTTCGTTATGTTAATGTCTTCGTGCTAATCTAATGTTATAAAAAAGAAAAACTAGGTTGTTTGTTACAATTTAACTCCAAGACTACTTCTTAAAGCTGTACTTCAAAAAGCCTTACATTATTAGAAGGCTCATCTTCACCGTGTAAGATTAGCTAAATTACATTATACTTCCAAAAAAGTAGAGATCCCTACCTAAATTATACAATATAAGAAAGATTTATATTTTTGTACGTTTGTATCAAATTAATTAAAAAAACTACTATACTAATTGAAAACAAATAATTAAAATATAAGAAAGTACATCAAATTATATTTTATCAACGTATTTTGACATAAATACGCATATATTGTAATATTAAAATAACTGCTTTTCACTAAATGCATATGGATGTATACACGATACTTATTAAAAAATAAGATTTTCCATTTTTTTTGTTTGAGGTTTTTTCTGAAATGGTTGTTCCACGCGAATGAAGTCGCGGGAACAGCTAGTTGTTTAATAAATTGGAACAAACATTTTCTAAATTAAAAAGTGAACACCGTTTGTTCAAGTGAAGGAGCCATTCACTCCTGTTCGCAATAAAATAGAATTTAATTTGAAAACAATGGTATATTGTTACATCTTGACTACAAAATAAATGCTGTTATTTTTTTATTTTTGTTTGTTACATTGGGCAGGTATGGTAGCCCTAACACACTACAACTATATACAACAAAGGAAGAAACAAACAAACGACCGGAAAGTAATAATACGTAAGCGTTTGGTTGCCGGCGCTTTGGCATTGAACCACTGCTTGCATAACTTAGAGCGTCGCAAGCAAACTACTCATGAACTGTGACGTAGATAGCTGGAACGACGTCTTAGTCACGCTTCCTACTGGGGTTAGTTTTACAAATATATCTCTGTCTACTTTATATATGAACATTTCGTGTCACGTTGTTTGTCCGGTATGAAGTTTTTTTTAAAGGGATTTTGCTCACTGTACGCAGTTTGAGCTGACCTAGCTGACCTTAGCTGTGTAAGGTAACGAGATCAACGGGATACAATTTGACTGTGCATGCCCTCAACATCTTATACATTGATCTGACTCCGTGGTAAGTCGCTTAAAACACTTGTATTACGGACGACAGCCAACAGAGGAATCACAAATATACCCAGACACAGTACAAACACAAATATCAACATATCAATATTTTAGTATGTGAATCAAACCCACGACTCTTGACTTACAATATCTATAGCAATATAATATATATATGTGGGCGCGTGTGCGTGTGCGTATATATAGATATTTAATTTTACTAAATCACCGCTGCCTATAATTTTTCTGCCTCTCACTCTCCAAACCGTAACACAGCAATGCGATCACTGTTGTTTGGCGGTAGAATTCAGTAACTGTGAGGTTCTAAGCATTCGTCTGCACCCTGCATCTTAGTATGACATTCACCTCTAGCATCTATTACGTGTATTGCCGCTGTAATAAAGCCTGTATAAATTGGTACGTTGCTTTCGCAAAGTATTACTAACTTCTGCGCAGCATGGCTCCGGTTTTATAGGGCTAGATGATTCGGTGGGTGAAATGAGTATGTACATTTCAGGGCTACATTTATTAAGTGCAGTAACATTAGAGGGTATGTCATTTCAAACCTAATCATTAATTGAAGAGTCCATTGCTTTCAGGAACGCCTTTGAAAGATCTGAGTTTTAATAAGTACTCATAGGATAAACAAATTAAAATAACAAGTCAACATAAATACACAATGTTTGTTGTAAAACTTATGAATGCAATGTGAAAGAAACTGAGAGATAGTAAGAGGTGTAAAACATTGAATGAAATAAAAATATTTGCAAGTGATTTATGTATAAGAGAGAAAGTGTTAATTTATATTTTATCAGATAATCGTAAATTATATATTACGAATGCCTATATTATATATTAATAACCAAGAAAACTCAGTTTAATACGTGAGCCTTCAGGCCAGGCGTAACAAGCGCACAAGCCGGTCGCTGAATATGCGTGGGATTTGTTTGTGTAGCAAAAATTTAATTTCGATGAACAAAGCTACACTGTTATCTTTAGCTATTTTTGTTCTATGTAAGAAATATTGACGGGCCTGGTGGCGCCTTCGGTAGTATCCCTATCTTGGGTGTCAAGGGTCATTGCTTCGATCCCCATTCAGAATAAACATCTATATGATGAATATAAATATTTGTATTGTGTCTGGGTCTTAAACATGTATTTGTGTAATTTTTATTTTGGTCATATACTATTTTCCGGCGATGTATAAGCAAAGAAAACCAAGAAAAACATCAGAAGTGATAACGACGCTTCAGGCTATTGTGCAAATGTAGTCCAGTCTCCTTCCCATCCATATTATACTTCGCTGGCTGCATTCAAATATTGATTATTGTTTCATTTTATAGTCATTTTTATTACTAACTGAATGTATGTTTTTCATATACCGTTATTCAATAATGAACAAATTCATAAATTACATTTGTTTAAGCAATTTCTTCAGGAAATATTAAACATGCATATTCATGTAAAGCCGAGGCGGGTTGCCAGTTAAGACGTGAATTCAATACAAAAAACTATATTTGAAGTAAACTAAAAATATAAATAATATGCTAGTATTTAATTATGTATTACGTGAGGTGCCGGGAGAGTAGAATGGTACCCTCTGTACCGGGTGTCGAAAGAAGCGACTAAAGTGTCAGAATCTACAGATGGCGGTATATCCATCCGAGACAGTGTAGCTCAAATGCATAAGATTGGGATGAACAGTAGCATCCAAATCGCGAAAGCTGCACTCTGCGGTTGCCAACACGCTTGCTCAGCACGGGAATTATGGGCAAAATTCCCCCTCTTTTGTAGCAGCCTATGTCCAGCTGTGGACATGAGAAAAATATTTGCTTATAAACCCGATACCAATATCACATGATTTCGTAAACCCCTGATTGGTAATATAATATTGTGTACAGACTTTCAGCATCATATCAAGAGTTGGATATCCATTACTGGACATGGGCATGGACATGGACATTAAAAGAAAGGAGGTTTTTCACCCATAATTGCCGCGCCAGGCAGGCGAAGACTTTCGTAGCTCAGCAACGGGAATGAAGTTGCCCATTCCTGCCCTGTAACATTTGTATTACGATATTTTGAGTGAATATAACGACATCTGTCGGTTCCGGTACTTTATTCGTCTCTTACGACACCTGATACAAAAGGAAGTACTATTCTATTCTGCACCTTATTGGCATTATCAAACACCAACAAAGAATAGGTAAGAAAATAGATAAGGCGATGCAACACAAAAAAAATACTAATACAACATCTGTGTTTACAAAATAATGCATTAAACATCTGACAATATGGTCCCTTAAAACTGTGTAGTTTCATACCTACTAACTAGTAACACATGTTTCAAACAAGTATAAAAAAATAGCTTTATAAAAGTCACGATATTAGTCTCAAAATGTCTTGTAAATGTATATATAAATATCTTTTATACATTAAATATTAATAGCAAGTATGTAAAGTGATAAATATCCCCATTTCCTTTTGCAATATACCAACAGGTGCTTGTACATTGAATATCATTCATACATCCTCTTAAGTAAAATATAGTCCCAACTAATACGGACAGAGGGAGTTTCATCTTATTATTGTTCGACCTCCCTCCTTGCTCCTTCTCAATTCTTTGTCAATTATAACAAAATTAAAACAAACAACGATAAGGTTACTATGCCTCTTTTAACTATAATAGGAACACTAGAAATAAGACGTCGATTTATATACTAAGATTTCAGTAGCTCAATCGTATAGCAATCTTCCGAAAAGATACAGGTTCGAGTCTCGGTTGACATCTAAGACAAGTTAATTAAAAAAAAAAAAATTGTCCATTATTTAAAGGATAGAACCAATTAATAAAAACCTGCGTATTATGTGACCATAAATCTTCGCCTGTCAAAATCTTCGCGGCCCATTGTTTTGATTGGTATACCTTGTTGAAACTACATTTAAGTTACAGATATAAACTTTAGCTCTAGCTATGGCAGAGTAAAATAGTAGTACTTTTTCCCAATTACAAACTAGTAATACGGAAAAGGCGGATCTATTTCGAGATCTAAGGTCCGCACCGTAATTGCCAGGTGTCCGGTGTCCGGGACAAAAGCTTCCAATCTCTGGAAAGGCGGAATAGTGCCTTTCTAGTGGATGCCCGCTGCCCATTACAAAACAATTTATTTACCGTTCTTTTCACCAGTTATGTAGTTTACTTAGAAAATTAGTTATTTCAATTTACTTTGAATTATTGTGATTGTTTCGTCTTTAATGTGTTGGAACGGTAGGTTTATAGTCTTTAGCTCCGATATAGTTTAAATATAGTAATAAAGCTATCTTTTACTACTTCGCATGATGTCAGCGGGGTATTTCGCCTGGCACTAGCATATTTAAATATATTTATCAGACATGATTATGATGTCATTAATAATGAAACTAAACTGCGTTTAACGACTCGGTTATTTTCTGGTAATCATTTTCAAGAGTTGTCGCAAGGTAACTAAAATGTCGAACAAAAAGTCAAAAATAAATTCACATGACATACATTAACTTGACCCCGAGAAGCTTAAAGCTCTTATGTTAAGGCTATCAGACAATAGAGTGTTTGTTTGTTATTCATAACTGACAAAAGGTAAATAATACCATAGGGTACATAACGTAACGATCCTATTTACGTTTAAGTTTTGGGTCCCTATCTCGTGGCACCGGCCCAAGTGTCTGAACTCCTCGCCGGAGCCGTGTCGTGACTCCTTTTATCTAAACACTGTCCCGATACAAAATACTATCCCGAAGTGTTCGCAATAGCGCAATACATCAATAATACAATGTCCGATGAAAGCGGGGATGGAATTTATTCGCCGACTTCGTAATATCTATGTTTTGAATTGTAAATTATGGCTTAGAGAGAAGGGTTACGGTTGCGAAGGGTGAATACAATTTAAATCTATTTCACGGTAAATAAAAGTGACAACTGCAAAAGTAACATATTAGATCCGACGTTCTACGACGATCGAAAAAAAGAACTGTCTTCTGCATTCTTCTGTCTACATGTGCAAGTAGTAATGATTGCTTTAAGTAATGATTTTTTGATCCATTGAACCGCATACGAAAATTTGACTTAGAGCAGCATTATTCGCATTGCTTTGTTCTAGGTGAAAGGGTGAGATTGTAAAATACCGGGTAATATTATATAGTGACACGCCATTGATAACCTTGTGACATGTGCGGTGACGCTTGCAATCGAGCGAACCGTATGCTCATTAAATAAATTCACCCAACATCTTAAACATTGAACTGATTGACTTTTGCATTCTCATAGATAGTTCATAGTAAAGGGATGGGGAGTGCGGTGGATGTCGCAGACATTCCAATTTTAGCTCATCTAACTTAGTGGTTGTTCGTTGTGCAGAGTGTGGTCTTACGTTGTCATGAAGCAGCAGTGGTCTAGAGAGATTGACTTATCCGGTTGTTTACCAGCTAGATTTTCCTTCATGATTAGCAGTTGCTGACATTAGATATCTGCCGTAAACGATTGGCCAGATTTTAGAAAGCTGTAGTGAAAGAGAGCGCTAGTCCACCATACTCGCACAAGTAACTTTTACTCTGTAAATTTTTGGCTGAGGTTGGATTTAGTTCGGTCCAGGCAATTCCGATTATCGTATAGAATCCACTCTTTATCACAAATAATGAAACGATTGAAAGTCCCTTAATTATGTGTCGTGTCGTATCGGTTGAGCACAGTTTTGCCACTAACCCCGAAGCCTGCAGCTATCTCTGAAGCGCTTCCACTATAGCCTATAATTCTTCTTTTTCACTTTGTTCTCCGGCCGTTCCACGGCGTTGGTACTGAAGGTTGAAATTTCCAGAACGAAACCGTTGAAAGCAAAAACGTGACATGCTTTCTTTTGCAACACCAGCGCCGTACACATCATTAATCTTTCGAGCTGTTTATATTTAATTTTTCCGTAATGCAGTAATAAGCGACGACATAGAAAAAAATAATGAGGAAGATAACAAATAAATGCCTTTTTCAAAATTTAAATATTCAAACTAAATGAATTCTTAAGAAAACAGGAGCTATTTTAGATCAAAGTGGACAGTACGACACAACGCTAGTTTCATTTTTAGTTCTTAAAATTTCCATATGGCTCCACCTGTGTGTTAGCAAATGTGTACAAAGTACGTACATAAAAAAGTTCCATGATGCATAGATCTACTTTATCTTTTTATCTGCTCCCCCATTGATGTTCAATTAATATCGTATCCATAAGATAGTCCATAGTATCGTATCCATAAGATAGATAGAGTAGATACAAAACAAGACCAGTTCTGTGCGAAATCCCTTTCTAAACCGTGTTTTCTCACGTTACCGTTGAAAATCGTGATCCGATTTGTCAAAGCGTTCTGTATTTTACCGGGTCCAATTAAAGTCCGATCAACTGCGCTCCGATCGGAAGAAGCTGCTCGGAAATTCTATCTTATTACTGTATTAGAATTCGGGATTAAAACAAAAGTAATTTTTTAGCTAAAATAATGCAATCAACCAAAGAATTTTCATAGAATTTTTGTCTTTTGAAGTAAATAAAATATCTATAAATATAAGGAAGAGGGGTCTGGATACAAAAAATAATTTGATATGCTCTTTGTTATTAATAACAAAAATTAAGTTTAAATAAAATGCTTAAACACTTTATATAACGTGACAAACGATCTGACTAAAACCGCAAGATCGCGGTCGACGCAGGCCGTATACAACCATTCCTATTGGAAATCACTTAAAGAGGCTTATGTCCAGCTGTGGACTTACTGTAACTTCTAACATTTTATTTTCATACATTAAAATGATAGACAGAGTAGATTAGTTCCTCCCCCTGTACCAGGTGCCTTAGCCGACAGATGGCGGTATTCTTCTGAAACAGCACAACTTAAATACTTTAGGTTGGGGATGGGCAGCAGCACTCTGGTCACGTAGTTGTGCTCGGCGATTGCCACCACGCTTGCCCAGCGCGGTAATTATGGGCAACCATCTCCCTATCTTAGGGGGGCCTATGCACATCACACAAAATTAGTAATTCTTGTTTAGGGCCTTTGATGGCCTAGGTGTTTTACTGTATATTCTTTGAGATTGATTTCACCTGTACCTCATTTAAGGTTCGGTTGTCTGATTCGTTTCTAATCGTTTGGTTGAATCCATAAATATCCTCACCGCTCGCGTGCTGTTTATGGCTTGCTCTCTCGGCATTTACAGGAATCCCTAGAATTATCAATTCCTATTAGTGAACTGACTTACTAGACTTTACTATACTGAAACGTACACTCGTTCGTATGACGAGCGACTCGACTTTCAATCGCGTCCTGTGGGATCTTAATGTAGGATATTTGCATAGCGGATTTTACGAAAAGTAGACTGTCAAATAGTAAATTACAGAAAAACAGACACGGATACTTTTGAATATTTAATTTTATTATGAATAGCTAAAATATGAATTATCTTAATAATTGTATTGAAATTTCTACAGCTACTGCATATTGTGAACAAATTTTCTTTTTTCTTTTTCTTTGTAGCGGAATAAATTTTTTCCAAAAAACCAATTTTGTCTATTTCATATATTAATAAATTAAATATATATAACTCGTTAATACTTAAGTTATTCAATATGACTTAAATACTATCACCGTAAACTAGTGCAGTAAAGGAATATAAAAAAAGGTTTTTTATTTACCAATAAATTCCCACAACATCTCATGCATTGACCTGAGTCCGTGATAAGTCCCTTAAAGAACTTGCACAAAGTTGCTCTGGGTAGGAATCAAACCCACGACCCCTAACGCGCAAGATAGGATTACTAACAACTGGGCGATCGAGCCCATATCAAAATATACAACGCCTCTACCATTCCATTCCGTACTACTAGAACTGGATTGACGTGCACATTACTGTTAGTTTCAGTTAGGCCTCACACTGTGTGAGTGACGTTGCAAGCTTGTATTCAAATGATCTTTTTATTTCTTTGTTTTTATGTAGAATAGTACGTTCCTCTATGTCAGGTATCTTAAGAGGTGTCTAAAGTACCAGAACCAGATGGCGGTACATACACAGAGAGCAAAGCTTCCATGCATAAGGAGGAGATAGGTGTACGTTTCCCATTGCAAGGTAACGCTCTGCGATTGCCATGACGTCTGCCCAGTGCGGCAATTATAGACAAAAATATTATTAATATCTGTTATTATGATCATAAATATATTAATAACAGTTATTATTATAAGAATTATAATGAATAAATAGCCGTGACGTACCGGCAGATTAGAATAGTACTGCGACTGAGGTATCGAACCGACAGATGGCGGTATATTCATCCGAAACAGTGTAGCTCAAATGTATAGGGCGAAGATGAGCAGCAGCATCAATTTCGCCAAAGCTGCGTTCTGCGATTGCCAACACGCCTGCCCAACGCGTTAATTATTGGCAAAATCACCCCTTTCTAGGGGAGGCCTAAGATGTTCCGCTTAGAAGGGTGAAAGAAGCAGTGAAATTACTCGGTAGTCTTCAAGTCACAAGGTTGGCAATGCGTTTGTAATATCCATGTGATATACGATGGCCTGTAGGCTGCGGTGACGCTTACCATCACGCGGTCTGCATGCTCCGTATAAAAAACACTCCAAATTGCATGTCAATTTTTTACCGCCGATCAGTCGTATGTCTTACTATAACATATATATACTTACTAAACGCCTTATGAATAGCTGTAAAGGCTTATGGTTATAGCGTTCCTTTTTGGTACAAATACAACATTGTAGAACCAATGAGTCTATCTTAGAAGCCATTTCGTGACCGCTTATCGAGGAGCCGTCGGATGCTTGGTAAATTACTGGTAAAATAGCTAGACGCCAAATGGTATTTGCGGAAACAGTCAAATCAGCGTTTATTTTGTAAATAAATAATTTGTTGGTTATATTCTACCGTCGGACTAATCTGACTGCTGGAAGATGAAAAGACGCGAAATATTTTCTGACAATATCCTGTATCTAGGTAGAGCAACCCAGTCTTATAGTTAGTTAAGTCAAATACGCATACGATCCGCTTAATGGTTAAACGTGACCGCAGCGTATAAACATCGTGTCGTCGCAAAGAAGACACGAGTGTCTTAAGTGTCTTAGAAATGGCTGGCGTGTCGACAATTCTGTGAGCTAAAGTCATAACCCAGTAATTTTGCTGCTTCTCACACTTTAAACGGGGATGCGAAAACACAGCGATGCAAAAACTGCTATTTGGCAGTAAAAATAAGTGGGAGTGAGGTATCACTGCAAACGACCTTTGTACGAGGTCTAGCTATAGAGGTATAGATATATAATGTACATTAAATATGTATAGTAAATTCAAAAAAATGGCAATACAATTTGCATTGTCAGCTTAGATCTTAGATTCTAAAACTCGATAAAATCTCAAGTTGCCTTTCTGAGCTGTGAGCATGCCGTCATATTAATGTACTCGCAACTAACAAAACCGTGAATATACCACAAAATAGGACGAGATGGTCTGAGATAGAATTGTTACATCTAAAACAATATGTAATTTCAGAATCGGACGTCATAAAGTCAATTTGTATTAAGACTTAACAAGTGAAGGACTTTGAATGATTTTTCTAGTATAAATTATTTATAACATAAAATAAAATTAATAAATTTTATATGCAATATAAAAATTGTGATATAGTGACCACAAAGCCTTTAATTACGTATAAGGTATAATAACTACTTATATAACTCTGTCTTATAAAGTCTTATACATGAAAAGTTAAATAAAACTTGTAAAAAAGCAGTTAGAATTCAATATTTTCCGGGAACGCATAAATGTGAGAAAATACGGACGTATAAAGTGTATGAAGTCGTGCTCCTGGCCCAAAGACTACTACATATTGTTCTTTGACTCGCTTGTTGTTTTGTTTTTGTAAGGTCACAAGTTCAACTGCAATCGATACTTATCAGTTACTATGAATGAAATATTTAATAATATTAGTTGTACTTCAAATTCGAATTCGTCTTTTTTATTGACACTTCAAAAAAGGACTTTTCAAATGTTCAAAGTATTTGCTTTTCGCCATCTATCGCACAAATGATAAATTATATCAAAGTTAAATAGCCAAATAGACATTGCTGTATTCCGGAGGCAGTGAAATCACTGGAACATGTGACATGAGTTATTTTTAAGTCACAAGTGACGTCACAAGGTTCTCAAGTCACGAGTGATATCCTTATGATATTACCACACAATTAGGCACAAAAACGTTTCATGTTATTAACGAGAGGTTTATCTGGGTATATTCATTTTGTAATATTACCGCGTGCAGCCGTAATCGAAATTGTGAGCTGTAATTCCTAGTGAGTTTCCGCGAAGGTTCGGCCGGGTATTCGCCGGCACCAGCGCTGGTCACGCCTGAATGTCATTACCATCGCTTACACCGCTCCAGTACCGCTAAATACAAATGTTGCAAGCGCCATATTTGTACGTAGTTGCAGGTTTGTTGGGGATAGAAAAGCGCAGGTACAGTGTACACTTGAAGCGTTTACAATCATTTAAGTTTATTGAAACTTCGTTTTCTATGACACTCAAAGTGTAATGCGCTGCCTGCGTTTGTAAATTTTAATGTTGGATCTCATATCTTACTGTTACTGCAGGTGCTATATCCCCATAACCAAAAGAAAAATTCAATTTAAATGCAAATATATCGCTGTATCTGCTATATGCTTGTACATTTTTACATACATATATATATGCATATATATGTAAAAATTTTACAACTTTATTAAGTTGCAATGTATCTTACTTTGAACATTGGAATAATTTATATATATATATTATCTGACAGACGTTGTCCTGTCATAATTACAATTTACCTCTGTAAATGCGTTGTGGCTATCGCGGAGCGCATCTTCGCGAGGAGGATACTTCTGCCATCCACGCCCTGTATTTAAACTGCACTGATTCAAATGAAAATACCGCTGTCGGGTACCTTAGTCGCCTCTTACAACACCTCGTACAGAGAGAAGTACTGTTCTACTTTGCCGGTACCCAACAACAAATTTAATATTTAGTAAATAAGCAAGCAGATGAAAATATTATTATTTACAAATTTACGTAATGTACACGTATTATACACGTGTTATACACATTATTTATGTAATTTTTATTTATGTTTATTTATATAATCATTTAAAGAATATATTTTCAAACTGTTCAATTTAATGCATTTCCTCCTGATCTCTTTCACAAGTCGGTGTAATGCGTGGCCAGAAAGGTGATTTTAAGCGTGCTTTACTAACATATTTAACTAGTGAAACTAGAGATATTAATAAAAATGTAATCAAACATGCAATATCACTGTAATATAGCATTTTTTCCATATACAACCGTGCAAAATGCATATATTCCGATGTGTAATTATTAATATCGGTATTATCCATCTAAAATATTTTTAGAATAATAAACACTAAATTACCTTTCCAATTGGATGCACACCTAAGAAATGTTACGGAAAGAAACTGAACCTAACATAATTTTTTTATTTTTGTCAGTACGTTATGATTTAGAATGCATCCGACTACAACATTATAAAGTTGTTTAACAAATAGTTTTTGGCAGCAAGTATAAAAATGACGTGCAGAATAACGAACGCCGGAAGGCTCGCTCATTGTTAGCATCGAGGATCCGAGATAAAAAGTGATCCGTCAGATATCAGCAACCTTAGCGTGACAGTGTGCCGACAATGCACGAGAACAACTCTCGTGCATTGTCGGCACATTGCCGCTAGTATCTGTATGGCATTGAAATTATTATATAACTGATTACAGATAACATAAACAGTTTCTGCAAAATTTAGCAAATAGAAGGTTCAGATTCAAACAAAGATCGTTTACAACTTTAAGATAAACTAAACAATGGGTTAACTTGCCACGTCCCCAATTATGTAGTCACAGAAACTTGTACATTTTTTTATGCTACCTATATTACCATTACGCCTGTTTCCCATCGGGGTAGGCAGAGACTATGGATCTCCACTTGCTACGATCTTGGCAAACCTCTCTTGCCTTACCTTCGCTTACTCTCATTAGTCTATTCATACACGCTCGTTTGTTCTTGGTACTTCTGACCTTGCCCTTCTCTTATACCTCTTCTACCTGGTTAAGATATGTCCGCCTCGGTCGTCCTATACCAACACCTCCATTCACTTCCGCTCTATATATTTGTGCAGTCATTCTATTTTCATCCATCCTTTCTACATGTCCAAACCATCTTAACGTTCCTTTCTCTATTATTGTCACAACATCATCTTTTATCACACTATTCTTTTATCTATCTCTCAAACATACTATTAATATGTATTGTATAAGAAGTGGCCTGGCCAATTTGTAATGCAATAGAAACACACGAAAACGCTGGCAAGCCAGCCAGAAATACTCACATGTTTTGAGAATTACGTATTCAACGCAAGTACATGAGCTATAAAGTGTTTTCTCAGAAAGTTCCTAGAATTGCTGTCATTTGCTTTAATATAACTCGCGGTCGGGCATACTTAAATGCTTATACACAATATCTGCCTAAGACCAGTGTAGGATTAAATAAGAGAATCTGCTATGCTGCATACATAATTTTGGTGTGAAATTGTTTAAAATTTAATAGTATTATTATATTGTAATTCTGTGAAACATAGTTACATATATGTCACTACTAATCATTATCAGTTACAATGTTTACCGCCCGGTTATAAAGTACATTTTGAAATTGTGTATTTCATCGTGATTTATTACAATTAAAATATAAATAATATTAATATTCTGGAAGTCATTAATCTTAATTACCTTTTAAAATTTCTTGTACTCAATCGGTAAGCGTTTGATTGTACCTAAATTAAACGGTATTTTAAATATTCATTTATTATATCGAATATGAGATTTCGTTATTTATTATTTTTAGAATTATTTAGTTTTAGAATCTTTAGATATTATATCTAGAACTACGTTATATCTCAATACAATAATTACGAAACCACTACGTTTGTAATAATAACGAAACTAATATTGTGCGCTTTTGCCGTCGGAAGTAAATAAAAAGAAAAAAGTACAATATCATCACCTCTTTCGGAGTAAACTCTGATTGCGCATTCACACCTTTTGTGATGCAATTAATTATTATTGAAATCGAGAACGAACTGAATTTATTTTTAACAATATTCTTTTGTCTTCCCCATTCAATTGACTTGCATGTGTTATTACTAGAACTTGAAATATATAAAGTATTGCATGCGAAAGCACAACCATCTTGTTGAATCTAATGAATGAACGAAAACAGTCTACCAATGTAACGGTTAATTGCTATCCTATGCGAACGCAAAGTTATCCAAACCTATTAGCATTAACAGCTCTCCAGGTAGGCCCATAGAGTCGCTAGCACACTGCCGGACATGTCCGGACCCGCGGCTTCGCCCGTGCCTCGTTAGCGCGGACATGTTGTGGCTCACCTATCTAACCTCTCGTACTGCATCTGAGCATTTATGGAACTAACGGGCTCTTTCATTAAAGGAGATCATTTATTGTATCAGCTGTGATTCTATGGTGCAAAGAGCTTTGTATTATTAAATTAATTTGTTGAATAGTTTATTACTTATATATTACGTTATTTATAGGACTATTTAGGTTAGTTGCTTGTATGATGCTTTAACGATCCCGTGATGTGAAATTGTAAACCATTTTTATTATTTATATTAGCAATTGTAAAAATAATTGTTATTGAAACCAACCTACCAGTTATTTATAACCAACTCGAAAACAGTATGGCAGTCGTAAGATATTTTCTTTATGAAAATCTTTTACGACTTACCGCTCATGATAGTACCAAACGGAAATACAATATTCTAGCTAATGATCCTGTAAGTTTACTCCTTTATCGTAATATGGGTTGTCTCACAAATGGCCGGCGATAACACCTCTATTTAAAGGTAATTATAGGTTCTTAACTTACGTTTACTGCACTCACTGGTGGTAATTTCTGGTATGTAATTTCAAGCAACCTAAACTTCACATTGTAGACGTTCGTCCTTCTTAATTTTAAAGCTATTGCCTACTTAAATTCTTATTCGCTGAACAATTATTGTTTATTACCGCATTTGTATTCTTAGCTCGTTAAGACGATTGTCACTTAGACTTTTAGACACCTGTCTTCGTATATGCTCATACTAATTTTTCTGAAGAAAAAACACTTCACACATTAGATTTTCCAAATTTTACATATTTAAAAAAAAAATCCGTTATCTTTATGGCATCTTATTGTTATAGCGACAATTTTCAATATCGTGTACCGATTATAATTTTAAAATAATTCATCTCGTGAATACAACCGCAAAAAATTTGTCTAGCCGCTGGCTCTGACTTCGTCCAGGTACGTAGTAAAATTGTATACCGTTGATCCCGTGAGTTAATTATATTAGTAATACTTATTCAATTACTTTTAACCACCTTCGATTAGATTATAATTATCTGTAAGTGCCATAAGAGTCTAATCGTTGGAATCTTATGGCACTCATAGATAATTACAACTCAAATAGAAAACAAATAATTTGTAATAATAATAATATTGCTAATAGTTACTATAACTATAGATTGAGATATAAACTATCCTATCTCTTAAGTTGGATAAATAAGGACAGTGGTTTAAAACGGTTCAGTACGGTTTAGGCGTTCATCCCGAATAAACAATGTGATAAGAATTTTTATATATTACATAAGTCTAGCTAACCCGACAGACGACCTGTCTTTTCTATTCTTCTATATTAATATATAGAAAAATATTGCTCAAGTTGGATCAAACTGTGCACAGTAAAGCGAAAAACAAATGAGTAAAAATGATTCAGTTGTTTAGAAGTTAAGAAGGAAATACTTTGACACGAAATTTCTATACATAGCATTTTATATGATATTATATAATCTATTCTTTTTAATAAAATTCACCAGTCTAACGACTTAACGTTTTATGTGAGAAAAGAAACTTTTTTTAATGGATACGTGTGGTGTTGAATGTAGATTGGAGTGACCAGTCAGCAGCCATTAAAGCTTGAAATCGCTTGTAGGTCACGAGGAAACCAGAGACAATGGAGAGAAAATACGTGAGAAGCTAAAATGTGGCCCTTTGAAATGATGACGAGGGATGTGGCAAATTGTTACGCACTCGTATATGAACTTTTTTTAAGACAAAATAATCAACTTCACTAATCTTTATTAACACTATAAAAACAATTGTCTTACCTTTCTTCTAAATTAGTATGGCTAATTACTTGCATAAATAAATAGGCATCCGATAGATTCGTGTTGTCGTCTATCTCACGTTTTTAGTTAATATTATCTACATGAGACCTCACACAACGGTCGTCTGCATTGATCTCTCTCTTACCTACCGTCAAACAGCATTGTTCGCGTTGCTGTATTCTGTTTTGAAGGATTAGAGAGGCAGTGAAACTTCTGGGTGATGTGACATAATAATATTCAAGTCACAAGCTTGGCCTACACCCCAACACCATTAATGATATGCTTGTGATATTACGAGCGTCTATTGTCTACGGTGACGCTTCCTATCACGCGGTCTATATGCTTGTTTGTCGACCTGGTCTTTTAAAATAAAAGTAGTGTTATAGTAGTACCTTAATGATACTATTTTATAAAAAAAATCTGCATAACGTATGGTATATCTTATTACGGTAGCTTTGTATGTACATTACTTAATTATTATTGCTCCCAAAAACTACAATTTTTACATATAAAACCACAGATGCTCGCATACTCAGTGCAACGTTTTTATTGTATCTTACACGATATATGAAAATGAATATAGTTTCTTGACAGTATTTACAGTATTGAATTTTAATGATTACCTTCTATATCTAAAATAATCGTAAAATTAGTGCTTAAAGTTTAAGAAAATTGTGCGTTGATTCAAAATGACTTTAGCACCTGGTAACTATTACATGGTTGTGTCTGAAGAAGAACATTCCAAATCTACAAACCCCACTCTATCAGTTATTTATAATAATATATACTAAATGCTCACAATAACACATTCATTGACCTGGCTCCGCGATAAGTCGCTTAAAGCACTTATGATACGAACATCAGACTGAAGAGGAAACATAAATACAATACTTAGAAAACATATATTCAACACCCAGACACAGAACAAACACAAATAACATCATATATATATTTGTCCCGGGTGGGGTCGAACCCAAGATTTTTGGCGCACAAGATAAGATTACAACCATCTGCGCCGTCGGGCACGTCGTTTCGTTTTTTAGGAAATAACTAACGTCAGGCTAACCTAGGACCCCTTATTCAAGTTGTGTATCTGCAATCGATTATATTTCTTAATAATTGTAAAATTTTATCCCCAATAAGTAACGTGGCTATTATAATACATGCAAAAATATAATCTAGTAAAACCCTATTGTTATGCTAAAACATTAGCAGTCATTATAACACGATTACAATGTGTACTAAGCACGAAATTATCTTTTTTACTTAGCTATTACAAAAACATAACACAATGTAATGCCTTTGTGTTTTTTTTTACGTAAATTATTTATGCTATGTCGCCAGTTCACGTAAATCAAATAATAATTACCCTGGAGAACCAAATCATTTTTGTTTTGATTCTCTAGGGGTGACAGTATTAACTGAAAATTAAAAATGTTATCCACTTATCGTAATAAATTTACAAACATTTAATTTTAGTTAATTTAATTAAGAATAAATGAATTTTGTCAATTAGAAATTAATGAATTTTGTCATAAGAAAGCTTTTTAAACTTATTTTGTTGTTAGTTTAAATATAAAACAATGAAATCGATAAAATAACTACAATTTACATTAAATAATTCTGTAAAGTTTAATGTTATGTAGTTTTAATGTTTTATAAAACCTGTTTTCTTGGTGTAAAATTAACAGTATAGATATTAATATATTGATAATCAATCTCATGTAAAACTAACTATACAAACCGAAACTAAAGTTACATACATTAAAAGTAGAGATAAGTTAAGCGAAAATTTATATGTAAAATTTCTTAGAAGCGCATAACTACTTCAAAACCTACAAATTATTATTACGGTCACACTTCTAATGTACATTAGAAAAATAAATCTACGTTTACTAAAACAGTTTACTTAAAAGCTTGCTCGTTTCGTTAAAATTCTTTTGCAGGTTAATTGTAATGCACCGGCAATTATGAGTAACTACTCATGTTTAGTTTTCCAGTAATTCCAGTTAATTATGAAATAGATTCTTGAAGATTTTTCTTTAAAATACATTAATATTTTTTGTGTGTTATTATTTTACTATTTATTATATAATATATATTTGTATTCGGCAGTTATACGGGCCGCGCCCACTTACTTAACGAACGCAGTTATCTTTTAACATTCGTATCTTAAATAACAATAAAATACAATAAATTTAAATTTCCGAAATATAAATTTCTTTAGAGAATAAATTCTTTCAACCTATATAAACTACTATTTAGCAAGTTAAATAAATATACAAGTATTGTTAGTAATGTTAAAATAATACTTTGTTACTTAATTTATATAAAAATACCTACCGTATTTTTGTATAGCTGTAGGTAGAATAAACAATGGCAATACAGAGTAGCTTAAATGCAATGTTAGGATGGACAGCAACATATCCGTCGCTCGTCAGTTGCCATAACTCCTGCTCAGCACGGCAACTATGGGCATAATTGCTTATATGCATAAGGCCTATATGGAACATGCATAAAGGCAATTTTGCCACCAACTGTAGACTTTATATGGCTGGTATGATGATGATTTTTTTTTAATTAGACCAGGTCGACAAACAACCATCGATAGTAAGCGTCATTGTAGCCTATAGACGCTCGTAATATCACAATAATATCACTACAGCGTAACTTTGTGACTTAAAGATATTATGTCACATTACCGAGTAATTTCACCTCCTTGCTCACCCTTCAAACCGGAACACATACAAAAATACCACTATTTTGTGGTAGAAATGCTTTGTATGAGTTCCACCTCATGAGATGTTTTTCTATCTTATCTCGGGAATAAGAAATTAAACAAATTAATATTTTCAAGAGAACCAGCTATATCCATACAGATCTAATACATAAAGTATGTCCAGACATATCTTAGATTTCACTTATGAAAATATTCTATGGTCATATCATAAATGATGTCGTTTAAAAAGGCTCGTTACTAATTGTATATGGAAACGAGCACACTGAAGCACTCCAGTTACACCCAGCCGCCCAATAATTTTGGAACATATATATTCTATAATTAGCTTGAACTATTAGTTTTACCTTTAGGCTGAAATTACGCCAGCAACGCCGTAAGAAGTCGAGTAATAAAGTAGTTAATTGATATTGCACAGCCTAAAGCCCTAAAGACCGCTGTAAAACTTTCCGACTCGAATTTCATTGCTCTTCATTAACCATTATGACTGGCTAGTTGATTTCTAGAAACAGATTAGAAAAACTTAAGCTGCGTAGACGCACCGTATTTGCATTACCTTTGAATGTTTTGTTATTATGGATACAACTGTATGTAGTAAACTTCAGCTCATTCACTGCAGGAAATAAGCATCCCGAGAAGGGAGAAATATGCCCATGATGGCAATCGAAGAGCGTGGCTTCGCGATGAAAATTTTGCAGACCATCCGCACTTTATTGCATTTGAGCTAAGCTATGAAAGGTAGAAATACCGTGATCTACTGATTCCGGAACCTCTGTCGCCTTTTATGACACCTGGTATAACAGAGTTTCTCATACTATTCCACTCAGCCGGTACCCCACGGCACTTAGAAATTGTAAGGCATTTAAAAAAATATTTTTATATTTATTTTAGGCCGAGTATATAAATTAATATAATATTATCTCGTGTAACATAATTCAGTTAAGAACCATGTGAACGTTACATGACATATATTATTAAATAATTGACCTCTTTATTAGTAAGTAAATATCTATTTCAAGAACATTTTGTTTACTCTTAATTTTTAGCTCTGTAGCCGGCGGTTTACCCACTGTAAAACTAATGATTATTTGCTTAGAAAGACAATAAATCGACAATTAAACGTTATAATAATTTTTATAACGTCGTTGAAAAAACCATTTTATATTCATCAATTAGTATACCTGTAATTTATTTAATAATGATAGTATGGTCTTTAGCTAACTCCGTCGACGAGGCAGGTGGGCTGGCTATTTATTTAAAAAATATTTTATTTAAAATTAAGAATTTTTTTCATATGAAAGGGGAATATCTAATTATTTCTTTGTATACACATGCATTTTTTTCTCTTTATGTAGACCAACAAACGTTTGCACAATACAGTTGTGGTCAAACATGTAATATTTGTGAAACCGTTGACAGATAGAAATGCATAATATCTGATTTAGATTTATTTGATAGTAAATAAAAAATCTTTATAAAGGCAAGAGGCAAATGCTACTATGTGTTGTAATTTTTTTTTTCATGCTTATCAGTGCGAAAATAGAACGAAAATGATTTCCAAGTCTATGGCTAATTTAATATAGCGACATACAATAGTATTTTTAGTGATTTTTCAGGAGTATTTACAACTACAACTAGTATTAAAAAGAAGTAGCTTTGAGTGAAATAAAAAGTCATGTATCTCATATTAAGGGACTGGACTGGATTGGACTTAATAAATAGGTATATTATTTGATAACAAAACTACTTTTTTAACGGCTTTTAAACGCGGTTTATTTAATATCTTTTTAATTTAAGCGTTTTCATAAATTAGAAAAGATGTATTTTAAAGTCATTAAAGAAGTAATTTTATTATGATCGCTTACATGTTAAAAAACATTATATTATTTGACCTTCTGAAATGTTATTTTTCTAATAGAATTGGATACTTGTAGTGTTTTCTAAAATAATGCCTTATGTCGACAATAGTTATTCCCTAGTGGTGCGTGTACCCACGACTTCGGATGCCTCAGGCTCCACATCGCTAGTTGCTACTCGACTTCTTTGCGCAGACATTCATTTCCTATTAGTCGTGAAAGCGTGGAGCCTTTGCACCAGGTATGCAACCGATAATACACACTACCACCCGCGGAGTTAAGTCGTGAAAAAGCAGTAAAAGATTTCTATTCAGAACTTACTATATTTTTGCGCTTTTCCGTGAGCAATTAAAATAATCCATCGAAGTCATTAAGCGTTTCAAATGAGCAAGCAATTTTCCCGCAGCTTGGTGCTTGCATTTAATTTGTGTAGATTTATTTTTAATCCCTATTTTTATTATTTATATATAAGTGGACTATGCAATTTAACCAGCAAAACTTCATAGAAGCCGATTTAAAAATACGGAATAAAAAACAGATACTTGACTACTAACTAACAAATTAGTACGTATGTCTATTAGTTTCTCCTAAAAGCAATACAAATATGCAGCAAATATTATTGGATATGTTTAAGAATAGACTCGAACAGTGAGGTCCTATCCATTAGTTATTCAGTGCAGCAAACAAACCGCATTTGTATTTCACACGGGAGCACAATTTATCTTAGCCGCCCAGTATTGCCTGCATTGCATAGATTTATAAGGATCGGGGATTAATCAGAGGGAGAAGGTACTGGAACTGCCACGTATCTTATCTACATAGGCAGATACAAGACATCATGTAATGCGGGCCCGGAGGGCGCCGAGATACAAAACCCTCTGTGCGAAATGCATAAACAACGCACATCCCTGATCGTCCTATAAAAGATCCGATCTGAGGCCGCAGGCCGAGTAAGTGCTTTGTGGATACGCTCCACTAGGGCTACCGACTTTTATCGACACTTATAAACAATTATTTTGTAAATTTGTAAATATTTACTTAATAATTCATATTAATGTTATAAATACTGGTTTTGTACTTTTTTGTAACGATTAGGCTCCAAACTTCTGAACCGATTTTGTAAATGCCTTTACCAAAAACCACATCTTTATTAAATCAAAAAGGTTATATAACATATTCAAAAAATTAGAAATACCTGTATAAAATATGACAATGGTGCTACAACAGTAATAGACAATTTCGTTCAACATATCAGCCATATAAAGTTCACTACTGGACCTCCTATGATAGGGGGATTTATGCCCATAATTGGAGCGCTGACAGACTTGTTGGCAATCACAGAGCGCAAACTTCGTGACTAGTATGCTGCTGCTCATCCTGACCCTGTAATATTTAAACTTGCTTTAGATGGATATACCACCATCTCTGCTCTGGTACCATAGTCGCCACCTACAACACCTAGTACAGAGGGAGGTACTATTGTTCTCCACCGGTACCCCACGCCACAAATTTAATTTTTCATTAACTGCGAGTTCCATAGTTAATTACATAACAAGCTACATTTTGACCATACCAGCCATTGGAAGTCCACTAGACATAAGCTTCTCCAAGAAAGAAGGTTTATTGCCCATAATTGCCGTGCTTGGCTTGTTGACAATCCCAGACCGCAGCTATCGCGACGGGAAGGCTCCTGCCCATCCTCACCCTGTGCATTTGAGCTGCACTGTTTCGGATGGATATACTGCCATCTGTCGGTTCTGGTACCTTAGTCGCCTCTTACGACACCTAGTGTAGTGGGAAGTACTATTACTTATACTATTATATATTATTTCTACTATTATATATATCATATCGGTACCTCACGGCACTATGTTATTTACTTAGACTTATTTAATTGTTTAATACAAAGCAGTTGATATAAGTACTCAATTACTCCAGTTTTAGTTTTATGGCACCTAGTGTCTAAGAGGTGGTGACACATTGCTCACAATGTTGCTTGTGGCAAATCATACTGCAAAATCTCTGAGTGCCTTACATTACTGATGGTCTGGTTATGACGAGAGACTAGACATCCAAAAGTATTAGAGCTTTGAACAGAATAACCAGCATGTAATATATTTTTTATCGTTAAATTAATAAGGAATTTTGACAGCCCTACCCTAGCGGAACTTTCAATAGCATGGTCTATTCTATAAGCTTTCAGGAATAATCTAGCACATAATGGCGTTAATGCCTCCATTTTCTTAGCTTTGAGTCAATAGCTTATTGTTCTTAGGCCAGAACAGTTTTCTTTAGCGATTATTGTTTCTGTTTTGCTCAGATTAATTCAATTTTAAATTAATAAATAAATTTACCCTACATAACATACTTTGACGTGTCTCCGAGAAAAGTAGCTTTTATGCGTTATTTTATTATTTATCAAGTATAGACATGAATATACTATTTCGAATCTGTTTCGTTTGATTTATCCCTATATCCGTAACAAACAAAGTATTGCTAGCGATATAATAAAACGATATCTTAACATCTATACAAATAATATAATGTATGAATATAAATATTATAATTACTAACTAGAGAATTGATCTTTATAAAATTTCGCACGTAGACAGCTTAAGCCTTAAACTGTTCCCAGGACGCGGCATAAAGTCCACGTGAATGACAATCCTCTGCACAATTGACTTCAATAAAATAAGTTTTACGACGCCTTCAAAAGGTATACGACATCAATTTTCAGGGCGCCATGGGCACTCTGTGCGCCCTAAATATGTTGATGAACTATTGTCTATCAAAACTTGAGTCGTGATTCATAAAGATCGAGTTTATTTCTATGTTGCGGACTGTTATTGCACACTCACGATTATGAAAATCCTTGATCAGTATAATGTAGACCAATAAGAAGTAGTGCAATTAAGATAAACCGCGTTTTAAAGCCGGTAGAAAGATCGTTTTAATAATATTACTAAAGATAAATAAAAATTATATTGCTAAACTGCGCAAAACTAGGGAACAGTTTACCCATTTACGGAATGTTTTAATGAAGAGAAAAATTGTGATAGTATAACTTTAAATTATTTATTCTGTAAGTGGCGGTTCTTGTATTTTTTATATTTTCATTTTTCTTAAACAAAATAAAGCTTTTTTCTGTCTAATAGTTGATGTAATTTGTCAACGTCAATCTTCAAAACGAGCAACGTAACTGGATAAAAAGGATAATAGCTGCCTGGAAGAAGTAAGATATTTGAAGCTGTCCTCCTTATATCTTCTTATATCTCTCCCGGTGGAAAACCCGGCAAAATAATCCAGCCATTTTGAAAATGAGACGAAAAATTTTTTTGTTTATTAGCCCGTATATATGTTCCATTAAAAAAGTTTATATTTTGTGTGTCTATAAAAACAATCTAGTCTCCAAAAATAACGTTTACATTAATAACGGAATTTGTCTTAAAAATATTATAGTCTACATTTAATACTTTGTGGTGATGGCAGTCATTGTATCGAACGGTAAATTTTCCAATGACGGCTCTGCAGATCGACTCGTGACGCCTGTGATTTCGTAGTTAATATTGTCTTTCAGATGCGCCAGAGTAGTTGGTTTATTGTTATAAACTTAAGATTTAAGATAGCCCCACAAAAAAAATCTATTAGAGTTAGCCAGGATTGCGTGAAGGTCAGTTTATGTCACCTCTCCTCGTAATTAATTTGTCAGGAAAAATTGCACGTACTCCTCGAGACGTATTGGACGTGTGGGAGGGTGCCCCGCCTTGTTGGCGCCGTGTTCTTAGTTATCCAGATTCTATCTTGAAAAGTTCTGCAGATCACCGAAAATTGTCTAACAACTCCACATAACGCTCTGAATTCATTTTAATTGCACATCCACTTGCATTTTCAAAAAAGAAAGGACCAATCAATGCCGGCATCGCAGCTCACACAGTCACTTTTGGTGAATGAAGAAGTACAACACAACACAGTAGCGGCAATTTTGCTTGTTTACGTGTCCATTGAGATGGAAATAATCTTCATCTGAAAACAAAATGAACGTCCAGAAGCGTTGAATTGCCTGGTTGACAAAAACTATGATGGGTTTAATTCTTCCAACAATAAAATTTTATATGGGTGCAGAGTTAGGTCTTTTGTGCTAATGATGATCTACGACATTTAAAGCACCTGCGCGATCCGAATTAAAAGATTGGGATCCTCGCGAACGGTCTAGTTTAAATTCTCCACGTTTTCAGCTGTTTTTGGTCGCCCAGATTTTGGTTTTTCTTGAGTTGAACCAGTCTCTTCAAATTGCTTGATCCATTTTCGTATGAGATATGCGAATGGCCTTCGATTTGACGAAACTGTCGGCTACTGCAGAATCTTCTCCGTGCTACAGTCACTGAATAATCATTTTTGTAAAAATGTCGCACGCACAGTGCGCAGTCCGCTCCCAAGAAATGTTCCATAGCGACTCAATTCCTAAGAACCAAGCTACTGGCATACCTTGCCTGCCCCTCAGATTTAATGCGTTAACGTGTTTAGCTAAATGAATTCCTAATTACTTTCGTACATGCAAAAATCTGTTATTTTGTGATTACATACTTTCAATGTCAGCTCAATTTAATTTGTTAATTTGTCATGATTTAAAATTACAAATTCCTTAAAAATATATTTATCAGATAACACTTGTTTCGTTCTAAATTAGCAATACGTAATCTTCATTGTTTACAATTTTCTTGACATATCAGTCAAAACTCTGTATCATACATAATTTATACTTTAGAATTGATAAGTAATTTAAAAGTAATTTGGACTAACTCTTGATTGTACATCATAAGATTTTTTGTAGTGTTTACATAAACAATAAGAAGTGCTTTAAAATGAGATTATTTTGAAATCTGCTCGTCATAAAAAGTAGACGCATACAGACACACTGAATAAACATGAAAATAAAATGAATAACACATAAGGGAGTCTGAACATAGACGGAGAAGGTGGCTTACCTAATAGGCTAGCTAGCAAATGTGATTCATTACGACTTTATCTCAAAGCAGTTAAGTGTCAGTTTTGAAAAACTGTTGATAGAAATTGATACTGGCTCATTCTTGTTGCTTTTTTTAGTTACTGGTGTAATTTTAAGTCCAAGTTGTCATAAATTAAGGACACAATGCGGTATTTTTGTAACATAGCCTTAAGTGGAGCTGTCACTAATATGAAATTTCCACAATTTTATATCGAATACAATTATTTAACTTTTATCTACATTCACACTGCTTTTATATTTGCAAATATAGTTAAATCTAACTGAAAAAAAAATTAATAATTTAATTGAACACTGTTTGAATATTTGGTTAAATAATAATAATCAAGTGCGCGATTATAAAAGTCAAGCTGGACAAATATGTATGTCAAAATCATTATTTCAGTTAATAGTGAACTCCAGTTAGAACTTCTAATTTTTTTTAAGCCTAAATCGGTTTAGACATTTTCACAAATTTGTATATATTAGTATATATACATATATAGATAGTGTAAGATTCAGAATTGTTTGGTTTAGGACGGTGACGGACGGTGACGGTATATAAACGCTCGTTACATTATCAAAATAATAAATAAATTTACACAATACCCTATATTTAGTTCATGAATATACAGTATTCAGAATTTACCAAAGGGCCTTAAATCTTGTTTACCTTGATTTCTAACACTAGCATTCACTATTCTTTATTGAGATGAAACGAGTCAGTCCTTCCTGCGAAATCGCTCACATTGGTCGCAATATGTGGTTATGCATCTACCGCTCATATTGTGCCGTCTAGTGTACCACAAGGCTCTAACATTGGGCTACTATTTTTCTTTATTTTTATGGATGACATAATTTCAAAATGCTCTGATAATCTAAAAATATTCCATTAAGAGCATTGAAGATATTATCAATGAGTTAGACTTGAATTGGGGGAACAAAGAAATAGTTCCGGATATCATACTATAGAAGAATTACAATTAATATAATCATATGCATATTTTTAACACTCAAATATAACACAAACATAAACACAGGTATTAATATACTCTCTGCTATTGATATACTTCAAATAATGGACAGTAAAAAAATAAAACCTTATACCCTTAGTCTAGAAATTAGACTGAAATTAATGATACATTACATTTCATTAGTAATAAGACGTTTCGTTATCGTATTACGCTACGACATTTTATTATTTGTACAATTTTACGGCATAAACGTATCTTTCTATTTCATATACGTTTAACTTGAATATAAAATGAGAAAAGCGTGAATAATATTCTAGACAACTATCCAATTTAAAAGTCTTTATATTTTTTGCGTATCATTTTCAAGTCACTATACGATACCGTTAAAGTGGTAGCAGAGTGCATCTCTTTACTTTACAAGCAAAATGCAAATTGCAACTTTGTACCGATGCTTATCGAGGACATTTTAATACCTAATTATGGAAATATAGCTGTGCCAGCGACTTCGTCCGCGTGGAATAGTTTTTTTTGGGTACCATACCTCTTTACCTTAACTTATATAAACTTGGAATGTCATGTTTTATTTATATCCAATGAATGGCCTGAAAAATAAGTTTCAAGTTTCTAGCTCTAAAAATAGCGATACTTCCAAACAACTTTCATCCCCCTTTTCGACCCCTTACAACCCTTTTTTCGAATAAAAAATTAGGCTATGTCCTTTCTCAGCGTCTAAAGATTGTTTGTGCCAAATTTCATCAAAATCGGTTAAGAGGTGTAAGCGGGAAAGCGTAACAGACAGACAGAGACAGATAGACAGAGTTACTTTCACATTTATAATATTAGTAAGGATATGCTTATCTGAACTAAAACAACTATTTTAAATTGTTATGTACATTAAAAGCAAATATATACGAATAGCACTAAAAGTAAAACTAAAATTCATATTTATAGCAAGAATTCGTATTTATAGCTATAATCAGTGTGCTCTTGGTTATATACAAACATAAGTGCTTTTTAAATATAATTTTATTATATCTAAAAGACTTTAATACATTTTATATGCCAATTGAAATTGTCTGTAAAATTTAAGATAATTAAAAAACGAAAGGAGTTATAATTAAAAAACATATTTCGTAGTATTTTATTTTTTATTACTTTTTCAATTGACAAAAGCCGTCTTACAAGATCGTAGTCTTAATAATATAAAATTATAAGACAAAATAGTTTCTAACATAACAAGATAATTCATTAATAATAACAAGAATTGTATTGATGATCCTGGCTGTTAGCGAAAAGTATTTTGGCGATAATCATTTGCACATATGTCATCCTTTTTATATCGATAAATAATGCATTATATAAGGAATGTTCCGTTGAATAAGGTCTAATTAGAGAAGCGACCTTATTAGACACGTAAAAACTAGCCCTTAGGTATCCTGCTCATAACTGGTAACAAGAAAAGAGCCCTCAAGAAACGTATGCTGTCATCACTCGACTTTCGACAGCGAACACAACTACTGTATTTATTTATTAAGTAGATTTTTTTCACGTATTACCTAGGAGACGGTTACCTAGGAAATGTCGTCACACATCTTTTATTTTATTTTTTCTAATCAAGACGAAAAAAAAGGTAAAATACAAGCAAAATAAATTATATGATGAAATCTTTTTATGCTCTTTAGCCAATTATGATATTTTATGTGGAGGCTGAGGAAAACTCGGCCTTTTTGGCTTCTATTTGTAAGGCGACAATTAAGAGAATTTCTTATATATGGTAAACTATTCGTGGATCCCAATATAAATGTGCTATATAAGCTTAATGACATGAAATTTTATTTTTTTACTAGAAGATCAGTCTTTAATAAAATAAATAATAGGTGGTCGTTGGTACGAAATCGTCTCTCCTATACATAAATATAACATGTTCAAGTCAAAACAGACGATTTCTGGTAACAATGTAATGCCCTCGTGCATTGACACGCTGATTGATAAGTGATGAAATTACCATTTGAATCGATCCTAACACATTTTCCTGGAATGAGTTATCATGAATTATATTTGCAATATATATTCGCATCAGCTCGATTACCGTTCGCCTTAAAAATCCGTTTCGTAATCCAACTTTCTTCCATCCGCTCCACATACCGAAACCTCATTTTACCTTTTACTTTTATTCTATATTCCAAATAGCCATTTCCGATCAATATAAGATGTAATTAAAATTTAACTTTTACAATTAGAGTTTAACAAAGTTTCATCACGTAGCGTAAATAAATATGACGTCATATCTTTTCAACTTTAGGCCATTATTAGCCTCAACTCAAAGAGTTTGTATATTTGGCTAATATGGTTTCTGAACAGGCGTAGACAGACTGGGATGCCGCTGCCTACCCTCGCCATCAACTAACTGACCAAACGCTATTCTGTCTTCACTATCAGTATTGAATTCGAAATGTATAAATAATGATAATATAAATCTCACCAATAGATATTATCATATGATCCATGTTCTTAGAGCAAATGCCAACAAAGGTGCCAATTGTCAAAATATTTGACAATACCAAGACCAAGTGGAACATGAATTCGTTTACACATACTTACTTCTATATTTTTCTTACACTAACAAAGATTGTGGTCATACAAAATCTATTAAGTTCGAAACAACACCTTACTCAGGCACAAAGCTAGTTATTCTTGGTAAATACTCCATAAAAAGGCACGTAGGTAAAAGTCAGTGGGAATGCCAAGGCGATCTTAAGACGGCGGCTATCAGTGATACTGCCAACGAACTCATTTAGAATGCTTTAAAAAGCGGACGTGGCCGTTTTCCGTCGTATCGTCGTAATTACTAAATGTCAATCAAAGCATTGCATTACTTAATACGATTAATTTACAGTTGTAGTGTATAGTTGCATGATCCGACTCGTTGATCGGCAAGTTCTTTTTTCAAACAGCCATTTCAGCTCTTCGATCATTTATTATATTATTGATTTTGCCTGTGTTTTCCTCTTCGTGCAATATGTAGAAATTCATCTGATAATTATACAAGGTTAAAATCATTATTTTACATGCAGCATATATAAAAATGTGATCATTTAAATGAATTATAAAACAAGCGGTTTCATTTAAAACTATACGTATAATATCCTTGCAAGTAGTCTTCGACATCAACTCATTTGTATAAATGAGTCTTACTTACATTTCTTTGGATTAGAAGAGTCCATCGCCCTGTTATGTGTCTGAATGATTCATGAATCAAACAGTTTATTCATTTACTTATACATGCGTTTTTTATCAACATACTATCGACAAATACGCATATCTGTAACTTAATAACATTATGTATAAACAAATCTCATTGCATACACTAACCACGGATTCCCCAAGCGGCTAACTTCGGCCCACAATTTCGCCTTTTATTAGCAGTGATAATCTTATGATTATTCTACAACAGTAGACGTTTATCCAAGATCGAATTAATATACGGCACTGACCAAGCAAACGTTTTTTATATTTATTGTGAGCCATTCACAAATTACATCGTATAATATTCGTTAAATGTGTGTGGGCTGCCGTCATTTGGCTTGAACTATGTTATTATAATGAACATAATACCCACCTATTACCGCAGTGGGCACAGACTACTCACCGTTCTTGTAATTACTGCCCACTAAAATTACATCTCGGGGTATAACACGTGTTACTAGATGTTTATTAAATATTTTCGGTTTGTAATTAACTCGGTTGGTACTAATTAGTTGTGGCTATACCGTTGTATTTCAACGCCGCTTGGTTTTGTAACACTGTATAAAACAAAATCAATTTATGAGTTGCATTGTTTGTTAACACTTTATACATTTACTCTCATAGACATTGTAAATTATATTTTTGTATGCATATTTTATTTTACCGCCGTGAGCTGGTTGAGTAAAATAGTACCTTCCAGGGGAACGACATCTGGTACAGGTAACAGGTGTCGTAAGAGGTCTACCAAAGTACCAGAACCGACAGATGGCGGTATATCCATATGAAACAGTGTAGATCAAATGCACTGAACGAGTATACGCAACAACAACCCCTTCGCAAAATTTGCGCTCTGCGATTGCCACCACGCTTGTCCAGCGCAGCATTCATAGGCAGAATTCTAGTTTTCTAGTTATTTTAATATTTAATCGTGAAATCTTTATAATGAAAACAACTTTAATAACAAACACTACTACTGCATTTACATCTTTCATTTCTAATCAAGCTAAATATAGAAAGGAGTAAAGTAGAGTGTATCAGAAGACATTTCTTAATGTCTTCTGTCAGGAAGACATTTTTGCAATGCACGAATACTTACCTTAAATTGTTACAAATCTTTTGACTACCCCTATAAAAGATCGTCATACACTTATTACCTACTTTGACTATAGCATATTTGAAATAAAACATTTCCATTTCAATTTATAATTAACTACATATTGATGTATTTTATTTCCTTTATTATGTCTACCAGCATCTGAACACAATTACAAAACAATACAAATATTATGTATGTACATAACATGGTAATTGACACAAACATTGAAGGCAAACACTGCACGCGTTTAAATCAGCTAGAACTTAGTACTTTAGTAATTGAGAAGGTAATTGTAAATATATTATCAAGTAATATGCCTGCATGAATATTTAAGACGTATCAAATTAAATTGGCGCCGAAATCAGTTTTAAGGAGTGCGATTCAAAAAGAAGTTCAAAAAGAGAGGATGAGGAGGATTGTTTTGGTATCTAATAATATAAATAATTTACATTAACATCTCATACCTTACTCCGAGATAAGTCAATTAATGCATGGGTAACAAAGTTATATTACGGATACTTGCGACAGAGGACTTACAAATATTATTTAAAATAATTAAAAAATTAAATACATATATTTTTATTAGTTCTTTGTTATCTAATAGGCACACCAAACCTTAAAGTCTATAATAGCGTAGTAACTAAATCATGTTTATTGATTTTACCCATCGCCAATCAATTCGCCAGAATTACCTAAGAGTTAGTACATCTCAAATGATGTCACTCAGATTAGCGGTCTCAGTGACAGGCCCACCTGCGGCTACGAAAGAGCGTGCTGCGCGTGCGCAGAAAACGACGCCATTACCCACAAATCGACTTCATTTGGGATACATGCAATTTTCTCTGGTCATACTGTATTTGCTATGTCTTCATTTGTTGTTAGAAAATTAATCTCGGCCGTAACATGTAATTTTACGCCCATAAACGTATTCGCAAATTGCGTAAAACGCTCGTTTTAATTATATAATTTTTAACCTGGGGCTATATATTATAATTATAAATATGTATTTTCTCCTTTGATGATAATAATTTTGGAGATGAAGATATTTATAAAATAAATGGACTCAGCATATAAAACTGATTTACAGTGTGCAGAGTATAGCAAGATAGGAAATGAACCAGCATAAGAAATAGTTCAAGATCAAACAGGCAGAAAATTGCTTCGAATTTATAAACTTTTTTTCAATGCAGTTTAACAAACTGATGTGAATCTATAAATACGGCAAAAAGTTTAATGCTATAAAAACTGGTGTGGTTTTTCTATGCCTGGGAGTTCGGGTTCATTTTCAAGAGACCTTTTAGGCAAAATTTTGCAATAAAGTGGAATAATACAATGCGGATTTAAATGCGAAATCGTAATTTGCGATTTTGTAATCTGATCATTATCGTACAGGCAATGAAACATTAACATTCATAGCCCGTAGTAATAATGGAAAATGTACTTGGTAAATCTTATTTTTATTACATCATTTTATAATTTAGAATTGCCTTGGCGTGAGTTCCAGGCGTCGTAAGACTGGTGACTAAGGTCTGGTAACTGACAGATGGCAGTATATCTATCCAAGACAGTGTTGCTCAAATGCATGGTGGGTAGTAGCATCCTCGTCGCGAAAGCTGCGCTCTGCAATTGCCAACACGATTACACAGCACAACAATTATGGGCAAAATTCCCCCTTTCTTAGGAAGGCCAGGTCCTGCAGTTGACTTCTAATGGCTTTAATGATGATAAGTTGCAATTTGCAAGAAAACAGTTAGTTTCAACGACAACGAACAATTATATATAAACTGTGCTACCATAACTTGAACAGAATTATGAGACAGGAAATAATTCCAATTGTGCATAATGAGGCGTTGGTACATCGATAGCTATACCTTAGCTTGGAAAAAATAATGAGTTGGGTTATACCGCGTTGAGTTCCCCGTATCGATATAAATCGTTATATGATTTAGGTATCAATTTTCACATCCATCGCTAATGAACATTGTTAACTTCGCGTCATATGAGTGTATCGCCATCACAATAGCCCACCGGAAGCGATCCGCTACGGCGTTCATTCCCAATTTTTTTTATTCGTTCAGCATTATTATAACATATATCAAAGCTGCCGTCTTATTTATTTTCATAGTCGCCGTTATTAGAAATGAAGATGTAGTTTTTGCGATCCAGAAATGGCTTATTAGTTCGTCGTGAGTAAGGCAAGAGTTTTTGTTCCGCTCGTTTCTTGCAGCTATCCGCCGGTCGATCGGATGCTTTGACTAAAATGTCTATAGATTGTAATGTATGTGAAAGCAGAAGATTAACTATAAAATGTAGCTTATGAGTTAGGAAATTGGACACATGCTCTTTTTTTGCGGCACATACGAGTAAAAGCCTACTTATGAGTTTTCCAAAAAGACCGGTTCAATGCGGATTTTACCAACCACAATCGTGAGATTCTAATCAGAACGTGTGACCACCTTATTGAGCCAAGCATTTTAAGCATTCGGCTTGATTTGTTGACTTTCAACAGCCGTAATCATATCTTTGAGTTCATTTGAATAAAATGTATGTAATAATTACAACATTATTGTAATATATACATAGCCGTGAAGTACCGGCAGAGTAGAATAGCACCTCCCTCTCTTCCCTCTCTACCAGGTGTCGTAAGAGACTACTAAGTTACCAGAAACGACAGGTGGCGGTACATCCATCCGAGACAGACAGATCAAATGCACATGCGCTTCGTGATTGCCAACACCCAGCGCGGCAATTGTGGGCAAAATTCCCGCTTTGTTGGGGAGGTCTATGTCCAGCAATGGACTTACAATGGCTGTAGTGATGAATAATTAAAATTATTAATAATATATTTTTAATACATAATAAGATCACTCACTGTTTTGAATAATAAAACAATAATGAGTGAGATCCAATCATGCGTCCATGATACTAATAAATCACATTATTCCATTATTTTCTTCGTCAGTTGGACGTGTGTTCTTATGTGTTATTGTGTCTACATCAATGAGTGAGTGACGTGTACTGTCAATATTTTTTTGTACGTTCTAAGTAGAATTTAATAACTCATTTACCACCTACCTGCTATAGCTATCTGTATGTGCCCGTGTTATTGATGTTTTATATTCGGCTATGAACAGTAACCGTTATTCTTTATAAACTTTTCTATTGTACTATTTTTGTAAACAGATGATGTTAATATTACGTGAGAATTTCCGTTTGGTTTAAAATAACTCTATTTGGATTCTATGTTGCTACTAGGGTAAGGTTAGCCTTAAGGCAGAAATCTGATTAAAAAAGTGTGTATTACATAAAGCTAACCTTCTGTTATAAGAAACCAATAAAATGATTTTACAACAATACCTAGACACATATTTTATTTCGTGTTAGTACAGTAAATAGACTCGCTTAGTCAATCATCTACATGATAGGTGAGGTTGTCATTCATTGCGCGTCTGTTTCAAACGAGATAACCTTACCTAGAAATGTGTATGGCCTAAATGACAATTCAAATGAACACAAAGACTTGCTGCTTCGCCGACTGTAATAGGCAAAACATGAACTATCTTCTTACTGTCCCATCGTAAATTGTTTGAACTCAATGCTGTTTGTTCATTCTACAATCAGTGAAATATTCTTGGGCTATAGACGTACACTTGAAAGACAAACTTATTATTTTCGATAAGAATACAAACCGGAGATTGGTCTTAACGACGTGGACGAAAAATTTTCCTACATAAGAACTTATTATATAATTAATGATATTTCTGCGTTTCTAAATGATTCTTGTAATATCTCCCGACATCTACATATATAAAAGGAGAAACTGGCATATGTACTAGGCCGAAACTAAAAGGTTTAGAATCTTAAAATATTGCACATAGATTCCTTTTATAACGTAGGGGAGCACTTAGAAAGGATTTTAGCAAATTCACACATAAAACGTAGGCGCAAAGTTACTATACAACTTTGCTATTTTTAAAGTTATTTACATGAAATTCAGTATGAATGTTTTTCATTAAAAGTTATGAAATACTAGTAAAATATTTTTTCGAAAACACACTTTAAATGGATAAAAGACCCCCTTTTATTTGCAATGTTTATGAAAGTTCTCTAATTTTCAAAGTTATTTTTATCAAATATTTTTTTATATACAAGAAGCTGCCTGGCTATTTGACTAGCATATCAACGCAGGGCCTAAACATAAAAAATCAGTATTACGTAGCCTACTATTCGAAAAAGGATAAAGATTATATAACATCAGGCTAGGGCAAATAACAGCGGAGCATAAACGATACAAGATTTGTTTTAAAACTTAACGCGGGCGGCGTAGTGTTACTTATAAAATAACCAGATGTCAGGCTGAATTAAATAACATTAAAATATCTTCAAAATTTGATCACTATCAAAAAAACCAGCCGACTGCGAGTTTTGGCCGACTTGCACAGTCTAAAGTACATGTTGTACATTGTCCATGAAAAGTTATTGAGATACTTTCAATAAAACTTCATAAATATGAGACGTTCAATTCGTATTACAATAGTCCATTATTCGATGAAACTGATTTGATTTGGTCACGTCAATCGGCTCCGTCAACACAGCTGTCCTTTTTGTCGTATTGTTGAACTTGGGGAAAACGATCGTCAACGTCTGTATCATGATTTCTATTTTATTATCCTATTTTTATTATCTTACCACGAACAACGTTATAGATAATTGGCACTCATGTTTGTTTGTGTTCTTCGATTTGTTTTACCAGCGATTTTAATAATAATAATAATAAAATCCCACAACATCTCATGTATTGACCTGACTCCGTGGTAAGTCGCTTAAAGCACTTGTGTTACGGACGCCAGACAACAGAGAAATCACAAATATACTACTTAAATACATATATTTTACACCCATACACAGAGCAAACACAAATATCATCATGTAAATATTTGCTCTAGGTGGGAATCGAACCCACGACCCCTGGTGCACAAGACAGGATCACTACCATCTGCGCCATCGGGCCCGTCAATTTGTGAAAGTTAAATGCACATTGGCGAAATAAACATGCAAACGAAATAAATTTCAAATGATTTTTGTAAGTATTATGTAGTAGAAACAACGCTTACATTATTTCATTCTTACTTCACCTTAATTATATTATATGTGTTGTAATTCATACTACAGAAGTTGAGAACAGCAGCAGCATAACTTATCAGTATTCATATAAAGAGATGAAATCAGTAATAAATATATGGATTGTTAGACAACACTTTTAGACCCACAACATTGGCTATTAGTTTATTAACAAAATAATATATGAATTAATGATTAATTTACTTGAACGACCAACAATAAAAAATAACAATCTAAAACACATTTTAGTAGTAAAATACGTCTACGACTGAGTCTCTCATAAATAATATTAGTTTGCAAGACAATAAATTGTATTCAACTTTCTAACTTCGCCGGCTGGTCGATGCATTAATCAAACCTTAACAAAGCAGGTCTATTTATAATGAGCCTATTGGCTTTTGAAATAAGCAATGTTTGGAAAAATTAGTCGCACACTTTAAGATTTGTTACATTTAATTAAATCTAATAAATATTACTGTTTAATATATGTATTTTTTAATATCATAGATGTTTAATAAATTACATTATTTATTTATCACTGAACTTTATATATAAATACTGAAGGTATTTTATATTAATTTATCCATAACATTGAGTAATTCGCACATCATTAAATATTTTTTAAAATGGTTCAGGACGTTATGGCATTACGTATTTTTGCAGTGCAAGGCGTAATTTATTTTGCCCGATTAGTTCTAGAGTCATTAGCCGACGGACATGACGACGCCGAGTCATACCTAATTGTCGCGAAATGGTATTTTTTTCATCTGGTAACATTATGTGACGAACATAAAAAATGTTTCCAACCACGCTTACCGCATTCCAAGAAACGTGAAGATTTAATTTCACGAAGACCTTCAAAACTTTTTCTGACTACAAAAACTATGTCTATACGTGCTGAGTATTTGATGATGGTATTAAAAAATAAATATATCTCACAATATGGCTGACAACACAAGTAAACGATTGCATTAACAATATCGATTCTTTCTGCGGCTTATATTCACAATCGTTATGTATTTTATTTATTTCAAAATAAATAATACGTTTAGTAATTATTACTTTTTATTAATAAATTATAAGTTTAATTTCTCCGATGACATGGACATGAGAGCATGAGATTTTTCTTATGAGACGGAAAGTCGTCCTCAATCTATTCGTTTGTCAGTTCAAAGTCGCACTTCGCTTTTGATTAAAGCCGCTAATCTGAGACCAAACATATACAGTGTTTTGTACGTATGTAATTAATAACTTGCTTGTTCGCAGGAGCCCAAACGGACCGCACGGAGCACAGTTATGCGCCTGCACAAGAGTACAAAGAAGCATTGGTGGCGATACGAAAGCACACGGGCGCTGTAAGTTGCCCGTCAATAAATTGTACTAATGTTATGAAGAAAAGTATTTTTCTATTAAATTACAGATATAAAATGTGAGTCAATTTTTAACACTCAACATCACTAAGTAAATCTACCACAAACAATCGATCTTGAATATTCAATAAACAATATCCTGCTGTTTCTCGCTTTCTAAGCTCCTTACTTTTAAAAACACTACTGCCATCCTACACAATGAGGTTTCAGTGTAATACTATCTGGAGTGGACGGCCGAGGAATCAAAAGTGTAGAAACCTCATCCTCATAGTGATGCAAGAACTGAAGTGTCAAGTGTACCACTTACCCAGTGCATCATCTGGAATGCAATTTATTTAATTATGTAGTATAAAAGAAATCTGCAAATAAAATATTGTACGTAAATATTAAAAAAAATATATTACTTAGTTTACAAATTAATTTTCTAACGTAGCCGGTTGGTCGATACATAAATAAAAAATTAAACAAAGCAGGTTGATTTATAACGATTTAATTAGTTCAAGCACTAGTTAAAGTCACATACATTACATACATTGTAATAAAACTATTACTAATACTGGAATATTATTATTTAATTTATGCATGTTTTCAATTCTCAAGACTTATTCAGCACACGGACGCGCCCCATATGGTTTACGAACTTACGACGAAATAGGAATAATACTCTTCAACGTAAAGTTACATTTAAGCACACTGTCGATTTTACATACTGTTGTACGACTTCTCCAAGGATATATTATAAAATAATTTTCATTCACTTTGGATACCAACGAGGACCCACTTTCAATTGAGAAGACCGAACAGATTTTCATAGATTCATCTATTTCCTATGTACAAAACATCATAGCACATACCTTACCTAACACCCAGCAAAATTATATTTAAAAATTATACATTATCCAACCTACATCATTTAAAATAATAACACAGGCCACCTTGTATACGCATATTTTAGTATTATATTAAATGGAAGGTATTAAGTTATATTTCGGAACGATTGTCAAATAGATATTTAATTACGAGTAAAGATAAATCTAGGCCAATAAAAACTTCCATAGTCAATCCACAGTAATAAAACCGTAGGATTACTAGAATTTCTCGCGATATTAAATTGTACCCTACAGATTTAATTTAAATATTAATTATAGTCCCTAATCCTACCATAAAATGTACTTTTGCTTCGCTCTCTATAACGACACAAATAAATTATTTACTGTGACATTAATATTCTGTATAATCTTACTAGAAAACTGTATGATTTAATTTACTACGTCCTTAAGTAAGTACGGTCTGCATGATGGTAAGCGTCACTGCAACCCACAGACGCTAGTGCACTAACAAGGTCTTTGTGACCTGTAGTGTAGATATTATATCACGTAGCCCTCAATTTCACTACCTTCTCCCTCATAATTCAATTATCATTTTTCTTCGTATAATGTCAAAGTACTCGTATATTTTAAAAATAAATACACAGTTGCACTATACAATCTTGGCTAGTATATATTATGTAAAATTAAAAAGAAAACTGTTATTTTTACTACATTTTTGAGTGGTTCAATCCCCACTCAAGACAAACATTTATGCGATGAAAATTTGTATTTGTTCTGGGTCTTGTAATATAATAGATAAGCTACTTAACGCGGAGTTATATTATGTTAAGTGAATTATTTATTTTGTATTAATTCATATTATAATGCAATTCCTGAGGTTTGAAGCAAAGAATTATATTTACAGTAAAGGTAAACATGAACTCGGGTGGAAAGCAATTTTGCCACGGGGCCTTAGACATTAGTACTAGATACGCTGCAAGCCCTCGGTAAAAAACATAACATAAAACAAGTCAAAAATGCGATTCAAATGAATCCATCCATCAGTCCCGGCTCAACCTCTAACGAGTTCTGTCCATTGGGATAACTTCCGATCGACAATGCCACTGGTTAGTTAGCGCCAAATAAATGCAAGTGCCGGTATAGTACAATGATAAGATTTCCTGGGGCCATACGATAAGTTACTATGATAGGCCATTACTGTCCATTGTCGGTTAAGTACTACTAAAGAACACTCTACACAATGAGATGCTAAATCACGAACAGGAAACTGACTATTTATTAATAATTAAATGCAGCTTTATATTATTCATTCGATTTTCGATATAATCCTTTCATAGTTTAGAGTATAATAAATAATTTAATTACTTTTATAACGGCTTTAAAGCGCGGTTTATCTAACCTTTTACGTTTTAGTTTGACGTTCTCAAGATTGACATAAGTTGAATGTTTTTTGTTTTTTTTTAGTTCCGGATTTAAATGTTACAATTACTGCCTTAACAAATAATCATTTATTTTAGCTTTTTAATTTTGTACGTTCGCGTTCCCATAAACTATTCATTACACTAACAACATAAGTTTATCTCTTAATATCAGTGAAATTACGAGTATATTTGTGTGTAGTCGTACAATAAACACGTAGTCTCGTTGTAATTAAGGATTAGCAACCATTTGCTCACTTAAACTTTAGCCTGTCAGAGACATGATGGGTAGATTTATATTTTTTTAATTTGGTGTAAAGATACTTAGAGAAGGTATGTGTGCAAATTTGCATTTATCCATGCAGTTTTTTGCGTTTATATATATAGTAAATATATAACAGATGTACATACATTCTTTAAAGTAATATAAAAATAAATCATTTTGTAAATTTCCTTTCCTACAATTTATTGTCATTGTTAATAGCATAACCAGAAACGGTACCTTTTTGTAACATAACAACTACAGATCAACCTGTCCAGTTCTGTCAGTATTTCTTAACTAATTTTGAACTCAATATCCATCGTGCAGGGTCAATTCTTGTCCGTCTATTGCCTAAGTATACGTACGTCGCTTACACATAATAAAACTTTCATGGTATTTTTGACAACTTTAATACAGAACATTCCAATATATGTTGATGTACCTCATAACCGACAGCAAAAGGTCACATAACAACGGTTATTTGGTCTGCACATCCTAAATCATAGAACAGCTTGCATAGTTTGTGTAACGACCACATTAAAGTAGCGGACCTAAACATTTTAAAGTGCCTTTAGAAGAACGAAGTCATCTTTCTCCCTGGTGATTCCACTTTATCGCCTGATAGTAAAGCACTAATAAAACTACATATATAAGCGTTTCTCAAAGCTCTTGAACCGATTTTGCGAGACCGGTATTGGTAATTTCTTTTTATAATGAAACAATTTGTTGTTGACTCCTGGCTCCTTATATTATTTTAACCATAATTGTCGTCCATATCTACGTTTACGTAGTATTAGAAATACTTTAGTATGATTATCTGACTGTATAATTCACGATAAAATGATAGGATCCCAATGCAATTTGGCTTGAAACTTATTTTGATCCAAAGATATAAAGTAAAGCGGAATAAGTCGCGGGTGACCTGGAAATTTCTTTATTATTAGTGTACGTATTTGCCAAAATTAAAATCACCCCAGATATACTCCGTCTCATACATACAAGCTTTACAATTTTAGTTGCAGCTAATATTCCTGTGCAGTGTCAGCCTGCGTACGCCAGAACTTCAAGTGTGCACAAATTCTATAATTCAGTCAATTTACTTCCAGTCTCACAAAAGCTGTAATCCTTGCTGTAGATTATACCACTATTAGATATATGTGACATGGTTATTTTCAATATAGAAAGATATAAGGTTGTGCTGTAGGTTTCGTACGGATTTTATAGCTATTCGCATGCCGGGTCATTCAGCTAGCCTCTACACACAGCTATATGCTTTTGTGTACGGTTTGCATCCAATTTCCAGGCCAGAGTTAACTCACCAACAGTAAGCCGCAAACTGTTTGCCCAATGTGATTACGATCTAATCATACCTACTGAGCTGAAAGCGTAAAATATATTCAATATCAGTTCATAATAATCGCATGATTAACATTTTCCTTGAAAGAGGAGTCACACTGGGAATACAGAAGACAGACATAAAACGAGCCTTATTATTATCGACCGTCTTGGTCTCAAATAACTAAGTCCTGACTAACAACGTTAAGCGTCTTTCAGTAACAATATTTACTTTTTTAACTTGCCTCTTAAACTAATACAAACCCAGTCCCTATCACAACTTTGCTTTCGCAACGGGGATGCTGCTGTCCATCCCCGCCCTGTGGATCTGAGCTGCACAGTTTCTGATGTCTATACCGCCATCTATCGGTTCTGATACCATAGCTGCCTCTTACGACATTTGGTATAGGGGGACGTACTATTCTACTTTGCCGATATCCCAACATTTTGGGATTGATAACATCAAAACTAGCCATATTTATCCGAGCGAACGTACATCATTGTTATAAAAAAGCTAATTAAGAAAGTGTATGGTTTCTGTGATCACATGTTAATATTAATGAAACTAAGAAACTATAAACATTTTCATGCTATACTACGATAACAAAGACAGAAACGATTATTTATAGAAAATGCAACCGCATGGAGGAAAAATTATCTTTACGATCATCTTTTATCGTATTGTATGCAAATGTTAGAAGTACCCGTGTGTGTAACGTTTAATTGTGTTATTGATCATAACATTGCAGAGGAACAAAAAAATACGGCGAAAATAGCCTATTATTTAATTAACGAGGTGAGCCAGCAGTTTTCTTTGTTGAAGGTATCGATGTCTTAATTAATACTTAAGTACTTTCATTATAAAGCTGTGATGCTGAAATGAGTTAATTGTTCATGATATAAATAGTACGATGGCAATTAATAGTATGGAACGGATGTAGAAGTAAAGTGACTTTAATACTAACGAGGTGAGCCAGCAGTTTTCTTTGTTGAAAGTGTCGATGTCTTAATTATTTTTTAAGTACTTTCATTATAAAGCAGTGATGCAAAAGTGACTGAATTGTTCATGATATAAATAGTACGATGGCAATTAATAGTATGGAACGAGTATTGAAGTAAAGTGACTATAATACTCATAAAGAATTATATAAATAGACAGTTTGCAGTACGTTTCTTTGCAAGTACTAAAATACAAATAATCACTAATGGTTTTACTTCCCCTTAGACCCTAATTAATTAAAATAGATCCAAACAAAAGCTTAGCTAGTATCTCACGAGCTAGGTATCAATTTCTCACCTTCTGTTATCACGCAGCATACATGCTGAAGCGAAATTTTACCTTTATTCAAATAATCTTAAATCACATATGTCTACTACCAGGAACGCAGCAAACCGCAGCGTACTCTTGAAGCAGAGCCCGATGACTCCCAGCAAGAGTCGGAACAAGAGTACTTGGACGAACTGCTGGTACCAGAGCCGTGGGAACTAAACAATACGGCTCGCGCCGGCGTCGAGCTGCTTTTCTTCAACCGCGTACCCAAAGTTGGCAGCCAGACTTTTATGGAGCTATTAAGGCGCCTCGCTATCAGGAATCAGTTCGGTAAGACTGGGAAATGTTGACTGGAGTTAGTGTATGCTTTTATGCAGTTATATAGTCTGAGTTCTTAAGTAAAACTAGCAGCGCCCGACGGTTTCACCCACTAGGTTCCCGTTTAAGTGGAAAGAATAAATGTAGCCTGAGTTACTCCTTATAATATCAGCTATCTGCCAGCGCAAGTTCAGCTAAAATCGGTACACTTGATTCGGAGTTTACCTCTAACAGACAGACAGTCAAAAAATGTAACGCTTTTTTGTAATTACTACGGTACTTCCTTACTAATATTTCAAACGCGAAAGTTTGTGAGTATGGATGAGAGGATTATGAACGGCCGAAGAGATCTGGCAATTTAGCACAGGAATTATAGATATTCTGGGGTAACACACAGGCTATTTGCTAACCCAAAAATATGTTCTCGAAGAATAGGTCAGGCTTTTTATTTTCCTCTTTGGCATCAGTACGATATTTTGCACAATTTAGCTGTCAGAGAGCAACATAGACTTTACTCCATTATAACTAGAGAGCCTTAGGGAAGAGATATATCTAGGTATTTCGTAAAGTAAAAACCTTACAAACAAATTCACGGGCGGAAAGCTAGCTAGCTATATGCCTATTTTAAAAAGTAGTTATTTCAACCTGACATTTCATTTAAATATAGGGCGATTTTAACTATGTTTTCGTAATATAATTAAAGTTTAGTTTTCCTCGGTTGGGCCATGCCTTTCACTTTTAATTATAATGTTATCCTAGCGTTTTAATTTTTAAATTAACTGGTGCATTTGAATATACAACAATAGCAATTTTTATTTAAACGGAAAAATATAACGATTGATTGTCATATATTTTTGCCACGCCGTAAGTAATTGCTTATCATTTAACACATGTATAACACTCGATGTTTAGGTTTTCATCGAGACGCAGTACAAAGAGTGGAAACCATCAGGTTGGCGCCTGCAGACCAGCAGGTTTTGACAAGCATCGTGTCTGCACACACGCCGCCCGCTTCCTACATCAAACATGTCTGCTACACCAATTTCACCAGGTAAAACACTCCACCAGTATACACATACCATGATGTTTAGTTATATATACATTTTCTAAACGGTTATCTGCTCCTTAGTTAAATTAGTCTGATAGTCGTTTAAAAGAAGTAATTGTAAAATTGTACCACAACACTTCATATTTACATACCTTAGCAGCTTTCCCAACGATTGTTGTTGGAATGCCAGATGCAAGTCGTAGAGCCTTTTGACTGTAAACGATCATTTACATTAAATCCCAAAGGTTTTAGTTTGCCATTGGGTACGGGCAGTGTAGAATGGTACCTCCCTGTGTACCAGGTGTCGTAAGAGGCAACTAAGATACCAGAACCGACAGATGGCGGTCTATCCATTCTAAGCAGTGTAGCTTAAATGTATAGGGTGGGGATGGGCAGCAGCAAACCTATCGCGAAATCTGCGCTCTTCAATTGCCAACACACTTGCCCAGCGCAGCAATTACGGGCAAACTTCCACCTTTTTTGGGGAGGCCAATTATCATAAAATCAAAATATTACTACTTTCATAAAAATATATAACGAATTATTAAGCTATGGGTGCGAACTATACACCAGTATTTCTTTTTCACAATTTAATCGGGAACTCTTTTGACTAACCTCATAACCTGGAGTGTAATTTATGCGTGCTAACCACGTGTCAAACAGGTATACGTGACAGCATACGTGATGAATGTGTCGGACTAAAAGGATAATAGTTGCAATTACAATAACTATCGTCTCCCTCCTTATTCGCTCTAATTACATCTCATAGCGCGTGCAACTGTAATACTCGATAAACGGTCTATTGTCTATGATCATAAAAATAGTGCGAAGATTTGGCACAAATTGAATACATACAGATAGCTCCCAAAAAGTGTAAGTGTATAAAGTACCTAATTTACCTGAAACACTCACTTTAAACATTTACTGTATTTTGAATCAATTACAAAAGTTATAAACTAAAATGAGTTAAGAGCAAATTCTGGATATGTTGAAAGAAAGGTGATTAGATTAATATATTTTTTTTCAATCGAATATATATATATATATATATCTTTAATAATATTAATATATAAACATAACATCTCATTCCATTACTTCGATTAATATGTTATAGATACACGGATACAGATGAACAGTAGGGAATTATAAAAAAATAAAAAATATGTATAAAGATATATTTATTAATATTTGTTCAAGGTAAACTTCTAAACTGTTGAACCTATTTTATTATTTTTTGCTTACTGTCTACAATTTTATCTAACTTGAAAAATTGGATAATCAGCTAGTATATATAACATATAGAACCAATATAGATGGTTATCAAATATTTGTCCTGGGTGGGGAATCAAGCCTAATGCTATCTGGTCCATCCAAAGATATGATGATACTCGTATATAATATACTTAGAGATAGTAGTGGCAAGCCGTTAACTGGCTGGCTTTTTAATTATAGCTTGCAAGTTTAAACTAAGCTAATTTATGAAGTAGATTATTGTAGAGCTTTATTTAATCAATTCTGCCTTTTTTATAATATTTGTAGAATTTCGATATATAAGTATAACTATATTTCTAATAAACTCTAACTCTACACTAAGTTCTAATAAAAAATATGTATATTTTAATATCTTGTAAGATTCTATGCGTGTAATACACGATTCAATTTACAAAAGGGGGCCATCTCTACTTATTGCTTTTCTTTTTTAGTTAGTTTTTTGTTTCGTACAATGGGAGAGAAAGTTACTAACCGAGCGTGTTCACCTGATCGGATGACCATTGTTCATTGGAATTTAGCCTTTATCAATTATGATCTGCTTATAATCAATGATCATACAAGCATTACTGTAAAGTGTTTGATCTTATTGGAACAAAATTGTGTCAGAGAGAACATTGATTTTTTTATGAATGCTTCTAAGACCTACAAACTCCAAAGTATATAAGTATATTTTTCACGAATGAAACATACCTCCAAACCGAGTTTCTGTGATCATTGCCTATGTCCATCCATAAGGTTCAAGCTATCTTGCTTTAAGAATCGGTTCACCGTAAAACCACAACATTTCGCATTTGAAATTTTAGCATAGATAAAGATATGTACTTTATCTGGTACGGGCTAGTAAAGAATATAAAAAATATAAAAATGTATCCTGCACGTTACGGTGAACAGCTGGACCGATTTCTCTTATCAGTTTGTTAAGTCGGTTATTCTTAGATGAATATGAAAAAAGAAATTAAGAAAAAGATTCGAATACTCAAAAAAAACTTACGACCTTTTTTTTCTAATGTAACGTAACATTTAATGAAAACAGGCAGATATGTCAAATAATAGTAGGTGGACGAAACGTCGAACAAAAAATAAAACGTTAAATAAACCTTTCTAAAACCGTTAAAAGAGTAGTTTTATTAGAATTGTCAATTGTTTATTAGTTGGCGTAATAGAAATAATGCGCAAATATCATTTAAAACGATCATTTCCAGTTCCTAACCAGAACTGACCCACGAGTCACGAATTTTCCCTACTGTTTACTTCCGATTCGTACCAAATGAGACAACTAATATTATTTTTATTGTCTCGGTGGTTGTGACTATAACTACGATTCCTTCCCAGTTAGAGGTCCAACAATGGGGGTTCTATTAATTGTAGAAGGGGTATTAATAATTATATCAATATTAATTGTGGTTAAGCCAGTAAATAATATTTTTATGTGGATATTAAAATTTTGCGAATTGTATCTGTAATTGCATCTTTAATGATCAGATAAGACGTGTCTCTGTTGTGCGCCAGAGGTGGTGACTTCAACACCCACTTACCATTGTGTCTTGAGTGTTACATATCAGTATTTAAGAGTTATATCTGAAGTTATATATATCCTCTACTGTCTGATGTCTCTAACACAAGCGTTTAAGCTCTGAGTGAAGATAATTTCTTTTGTATATTATATTTTCTTCTATTGCGATTGTCAAGGTCAAAAGTACTTTAAAACTTATTAACAAAATGTATATTTCAGATACGGCTACCCGTCTCCCATTTACGTAAACGTGGTCCGGGATCCGGTCGAGCGGGTGATATCCTGGTATTATTACGTGAGGGCACCCTGGTACTACGTGGAAAGAAAGAGGGCTTTTCCGGACCTACCGCTACCTGATCCAGCGTGGCTCAAAAAGGTAAAATCAAATCAATAATTTAAATGTGCTTTTACACGATTTTATAAATTTGTCCGTGGCCTCGATCAAGTACTAATTTAATAAAAACTAACCTATAAACAAATATTATTCCTATAATTAAATATTCATTTATTTTACGTTAAAAATAAAATTCACCGTTGAACATATTCACTTCGATACTTGGACTTACCTCATGACTAGATATGATGCTTCGTAACCTGAACATAAAATAATAATCGTAAAGGGACAAAAAAGAAAGACAATTTTACATTAATAACATTATTAGGAATAAGCATTAATAGCAAAGAGTAATAGGCAATAAAATCTGGAATTCTGATTAAAACATTTACTACTTTAATTAGGTTTCTCATGTTCAAAAACTGAACTTAATTTATGATCAATTTAAATTACTTGAATTACTGCACGCAAATCGTCTCGTAAATATGTTCTCAAATGGCTCAATCCATAGGTACATAAGTGAACAATTGACTATTTCTAGCCATCGCTACCAGGATAAAAAGCGTTTGATTGCCTTTTTTCTTTGAGGGTCTTAGGCGGGTCAAGTCACGGCTTCACGGGCAGTCTTGGATGATGCTATTCATTATCTCGCGTTGATCGCCCTGCGCCAATTTGCGATCGATCTACCCACAATCGATCACGTACTTTGCCCGTTAACTGGAGTTGATCCTGTGCAAAAAAAAACCGTGTAATCGCGGTCGTGAACGTGCTGTAATGGATCAAATTCATGTATTTTTACCACCAACCGAACTATTGACTGTGATTTGTAAAACAACTCGTTCATTTCGTGCTTATCTTTAACATTTTTTATCGATGCCGTTGATTACTTTTTTACACTCACAATAACAAGATCAATATCGTTAACAATGACCAGTAGTTGTGTTACTCACCATTTTGGGCAAATAAGACGAATCAATATCCCGGATAGAGCTTTTTTTTTAAATTGATGCCCGTTAGAGTCAAGAGTTCAAGTTTTGTAGTCACGACCGCTCGATTGTGAAGCGCCTGTGACATGACTTGGAAAAAAAATCAATGATCACGAACGATCAAACCAGATGAAAGTAGCAAATTAAGTTGGACACAGAAGAGCAGACCAAAGATTATAACTGCGTCTTTTGTTCCAACTTTTGTTGAAAAGATCTCTATATACTTACGCACGTTCGCATTTTATTGTCCTGTTTATTGTGAAAATAAAATGTTTTCGTTCTTAGAGCCAATAATTTTGCATGAGAACCTATCACACGTAACTGATATTACGATCGCCACAGCCGGCCCACTGGCATTCAATATTTATGGAATAACCACAAAATGAACTTCGTATTCAATGTTCCAGTTTAGAAGTCCTAAGGCATTCCACATCTCGGAACGGTACACACTACAGCGAGACATCCGATACTCTTAGAACCTCGCTTGCAAGCCTGCAGCTATTGAACTGACAGCCCACATTATAGTTAATGGCTTATTGCACAATAAGTGCGCAGATTTTTCCTAGTTAATTATTCGCCTATTGTTAAATAGTGTTTACATGTATTAGTTACACGAGTGCGTGGGTGCCCAACAATGTTAGGCGGCTTGTTGGGAACTATGCAAAAAATAAATTAGTTTTATGGCAACAAAAAACATGACGGTTTAATTAGAGTTTGGGAATAACTGAACGCAATCTACTCGCCAGTGTACGTTCTATCGCCTTAGTGTGTAAGACACTCACGTTGGAACAAATCTAGACGTTGTAAAGTCTACAAAGTTATTTTCGATTCTGTTGTGGACTGAAAAAGCGCAAGCTATTCTGGAATGTGATTATACTTATCGATTGGGTAGAGAAATGACACTGAAGAATCGTTTCGATCCATGGTCTGATTTCGCGATGGTCCTACGAAAATCTAGAATTACCTATAACTTCAATTCATCGTACCGGCAGACTAGAGAAGTACCTCCTACCTTTGCAGGGTGGCGTAATATATCAGAACCGACAGATGGTGGTATATTCAAAACAGTGTGGCACAAATGCACAGGGTGGGGATGGGCAGCAGCGTCTCAGCATCGATTTGCCCCGCCCGGCAATTATAGGCCAAATTCCCCTTCTCTTGATGAGGCCTAGTCAAGCAGTGGACTTCAATGGATGATATGAAAATGTCTTAATAAATCTAATTATATTTTACCATACGTTCTCGTAAGGTGGAATATGGAATTAATATTTTTAGCGTTTCAAATCATCGAAGTAAAAATGTTTAATGCTTTAGATGGTCATAAGATTCTATCATATACAGTTAAGGTCTACCTAAAACTAGTCTACTGGCACCAGACGGGCCTTAAAATTTAATATTTGATATGATCGTAACGTAGAGATCAGAAAAGGACCTGCATAAAACGTGCCGTACCACAAATCAGTGTTCTGGGCACTTTATATGCAACGGCGCTAACAAACCATTGTCATACCGCTAGTTCAGGTTCTAGCTAATTCAAGCCATCTCAGGTAGATTTATTATTAATATCTCTCTTTTACCTCTCTCACATAGTCGTAAGCTACAGATTTAAGGCTTTACATTAAATTTTAAATATATTTTTTAGAAAAGTTTATATACGATACTTGTAATTTTATAATAAAACCAATAACAAAAAATACAATTGCCTAAAAACAAATTGTTACATTTACGAACTCGAGGAGAGAACACGAGCTTAAGTTTATATTATATATGTCAGTTGTGTTATTCAAGTTTTTATTATTCATATTATGTTTCCTTAGTCCTTTAATAACCCTTTATCAGGAAGTCATTTTGTAATAGTAAAAATAGCCCTTATCTATTAACTAATACTTAGACATCCCTATATATATTGAGAAAGCTTAAACAAGATGAGTCTTCGTTTCTTTCAGTTAAATAACTTTATACACTATTTAAGCTACAAACAAGTATCTTGTCATGTTTGCTATATTTTTGCCATGATTGCTATGTTTGATTAAGATTTGCGAGCAACAACAAAGAATTTCGGATGGTTTCTTCGCAGTAATTTTTGATTCTTGACGGAACTTTTTCTTGTTTGAAATAACAATTACAAAATAAAATTAAACTTACTAACGTTATCAAAAATTCATTCATTTATTTATCTAAGCGTTTAAATATTCTACAAGTGCAAAGTATCCGTTTCAATGCATCTCATGGATGTAATGGCAATACAAATTGAAGCCAAAGTTCACGGTGCACAGCGTGTTCCTTATTGATGCACAAAGTAAATCCACAGCTATTTGTTCTGCAGGACTTCGAGACGTGCGTTCTGACCGGCGACCGCGAGTGCCGCTACATCGAAGGTGAGACGCACGAGGGCATCGGTGACCACCGCCGGCAAACGCTTTTCTTCTGCGGTCACGACCCACAGTGCACGTTAGTATGCTTAATTTACTTACGTTGGTTCACATAAATATTTCAAATTATATGACAGTGGACCCGGAACTCCTTTTTACAGCTTTTTTACTTTTCACAATTTATTGTTTCAAGCACAAGGCCATTGGTTTATCAGTTTAGGTTACAAATGACAATGATTATCATCTGGCCACGTTTGCTAATTGCAAGGTAAACTTTAAGGCAGTATAATGAAAACTACTTTTGGCTTTGAAACACGCTTTAGTCTTAATTTTTTAATTATTTAATGGACTTTAAAGTCATCAACTCGTATTGACAGACTAAAAAATTTTTAAAATGGTTGCAAAGTAACATCCTACCTATATAGGTCCAAATAGAATACACATCTCAAGACGCGTTCTATGTTAACACAATAATTTGTCGACTGTTAGTTTTTTCGATAAACTCAAAGGAGTCAAATCATCTATTCTAAGAAGATTAATTTTAATAAATGTATTTGGGTATTCCTTTTTATTTATAATAGATTGATATTTTTTATAATAATAAATACATCACATCTCTTGCTCATACTGATGTGAGATTTAATAGATTAGACACTAACAATAAATTGTGTAATTCCAGGCCGTTCAATAGTCTGGAAGCTTTACAGCGAGCCAAGCGTGTGGTGGAGCAGCAGTATGCCGTTGTGGGTGTTCTAGAAGACATGAACTCTACACTACTGGCTCTCGAGCGGTACATCCCTCGCTTCTTCTCAGGCGCATTACGTCTTTACTGGGGTTAGTATCAATGATCTATCATCAACACCATCATATCAGTCGCTGGACGTCCGCTGCTAGATATAGACCTTCGGTTGTATGCGGTCTGCATCCAGCGCAATTTCGGTGTGTTTTTATATTGTCTGTCCACCTTGCGTAAGCGTCCAAAGCTACGATTGCCATCGGTTCTGCGTAATAACAGCCATATCCACTGCCAACGCCAATTGAAATAAACGTCAACATCTTCTGTATGAAATTCTAAAATTAACTATTCAAGTAGCAAGTTAATTATAATTGATAAGACATCTTCAGGTGGCCTTCCTTCCTTGTATTAACTGAATCTAGTTTAAATACGCAAGCTAAATTTTGATGTAAATTTGACACTACAGAGCAGAGCGCCGGTTTTTATATTAGGTCCTTGAATATGAAATTGGCGTTTTGTACGGGGGAAATGTAGAGATCATGTTTTTGTAAAATATATTTAGTTAATCAAATGTGCACGGTTGTTGGTTATACACTTTTGTCATCTCATAGGTAGTTAATTGAATCCTTTACTAAAATAAATATGGGGCGGGAATCAATAAACTCTTTGAAGGTGGTTTGGCCTTCTACATTGGAGTTAATTTTTTTTCCTTGTAAGAAATTTTCCAAATTCTGGAAGAAGTGGTAATTTGTTGGAGCAAGGTCCGGGAAGTACGGTGGATATCGCAGACATTCCAATTATTGCTCATCTCAATTAGTGGGTGGTTTTTTGTGCAGTGTGTGGTAAAGTAGCAGTGACCAAGAGTGATTGACCAATATCGGTTGTTTAGCAGTTCTTCCTTCATGATTTGCAGTTGCTGATATTAGATATCTGCTGTAGCATAACATGATAACACTATCCTAATCGTTTGGCCGGATTTAGAAAGCTGTAGGGAACGATACCGGCGCTAGTACACCAAACTCTCACAAGTAACTTTTTCTAAGTCAAGTTTCGTTCAGAATAGGATTTTCCTAGGTCTCCTGGGTACAGCGATTGCGACGAGCGCTTCCGATTATTATCGGTGCAGTATCCACTTTTCATCACAAGTCATTTTTTTAATTTAGAACCCTTATTATTGTGTCGGTTGAGCAAAGTTAGACGCGTGTTTTCGAGTTCGATTTACTCAACTCCTCATGAGTTACTCATCGTTAAATTTTTCAATTTGCTTCAAGTGGAGTAGTACAGTTGTATCACTTACCCCGAGGCCGGAAGCTATCTCTGAAGTGCTTTGTGATAGATCCACTTCCACAATAGGCTTTAATTTTTCATTTTCCACTTCGGTCTCTTGCCTACAAGGTTGGTTCTGAAGGCCGAGATTTATAGAATGAAAACATTGAAATCAAAAACGTACTGTGCTTTCTTTTGCGACACCAGCGCCGTACACATCATTAATCCTTCGAGCTGTTTCTGCAACACTGGTGCCACGGTAGAACTCTTACTAACAAATAAACCGATTTACCATGTTTTTCATTGTGCGGTAATTAAGCGATGCTAAGGAAAATAATAATGAGGAAAAAACATATGAATGACTGTTTTCAAAACTCTAATGTACCAGCTAAATGAATTTATAAAATTGAAATTGGTATTATACCTAATATATACTCTGTAAAAATTTTACGCAATCTACAGGCAATGTGTAACCTGAGATGGTATTTTTAATAATGAAATATAAGCAACAATATAAGCAGGCAATGAAGTTACTGTGCCTATTCATTATTATCACTTTGGTCTATCGTCCAGCCATTGGAAGTCCACTGCTGAATATAGGCATCCCCAAGAAAGGGGGAATCATGTCCATAATTGCCGCGCTGGACAATCGTGTTAGCAATCACAGAGAGCAGCTCTCGTGACGGCGATGATCCGACCATCCATCGGTACGTTAGTCGCCACCTGGTACAGGGTACCACCTGCTACTATTCTTCTATGCTGGCACCCCAAGCCTACATGTAAAATGCCTATTCATTATAACAATATCCTAGTATTTTACATTGTGACTAACGTATTTTAAATTATAGTTTAGTTATTGAATTAGGTAATTCATTTTATTCATAATACTTGTCTGATATTCAAATAAAATCGGCTAATTAACAATTTGCTATAAAAATATTGTAGGCGTTATATGTAATCCAAACTTTTTATGACTCCTTTGGGGTGCCAACACAGATCACAAAAGTACTTACTTACTTTAAACTTAACTAACTTATAACGAGTGTACAACATACAACTAACTATACAGTACAGCATGGAATAGGTTCGTTACATTAACGCGGCTAGTATAAGCCAGTGAAATAACTTACTACCTTTTCGCTCTTAGAACCTACCCACTATTATACCATTATTACCAAGAGATCAGTACTGCTATCTAACGATATTTGTCTATTTCCCCACGGTACATTTTCTGATTACATTTAATCGCAACAATACACTCTAAAATTAAAAAAATGCGTAATATAGTAACATCACTGCTGCAAATAGACTGTCTTGCATTGACGAGACACCAGAATAAGATATATGTGTATCGGGTCCTTTTTTATGTTAAATTCATCATCATACCAGCCATTAGAAGTCTACTGCTGGGCATGAGCCTCTCCAAGAAAGAAGGTTTATGCATATGCATTTGATCTGCACAGTTTCGGATAGATATACCGCCATCTGTCGGTTCTAGTACCATAGTCACCTCTTACGACACCTGGTGCAGTGGGAAGTACAATTCTATTCTGCCGGTACCTCACAGCATGTTAAATTACGATTTTCATTCTTTTCCTGTTCTGTACATGCTGTGTTCATCTATAAATGTTTGCAGCTGTAACACAATTTAACATTATTGTAGTTTATACCCATATGTATTGATTATTTTTGGATTATGGAATAACTGGATTTTTATTTTATTATTCTTAAGTTTAAAACATTATATTTTGATAAATATATTAGGTAGCTAGGTGTATTTAAATAAAATATATAAACTGATTGTAGCCATTGTTACACTGCAATTATAAATATATATATTATATGTATAATTGAAGATTATTTCCTCAATTCAAGATATTGTGGAGTATCGCCAGGGTAAAATAGTAAAATAGTAAAAGTATAGTAAGTAACTCCTCCTGTGCCAGGTGTCGTAAGGGGTGACTGAGGTACAATAAATACCGGTAAATTCACAATTGTAGAGCGTAGCTTCGTAATAGGGATGCTGCTGACAATCCCCGACATGTTACGATCTCCGATGTTTCAGGTGAATGTAAATAATAATAATAATTTCCACAACATCTCATATATTGACCTGACTCCGTGGTAAGTCGCTTAAAGCACTTGTGTTACGAAAGACAGACAACTTAGACTTACAAATAATATACTACTTAATTACATTTATTTAACACTAGACGCAGAACAAATACAAATATCATATAAATATTTGCTCTAGGTAGGAATCGCACCCATGACCCTTGGCACACTAAATAGGATCATTACCATCTGCGCAATAAGGCCTGTCAATTATAGGCATCCTCCTTAAGGGGGCCTATGTAGAGTAGTAAACTTTCTGGGTCTGCTTTGATGATGATGAAAATACAGTGATTAATAGGTTTGATCACAAGAAACTCACGAACATAATTATTTTTGTAGAGACTGGTAGTGATTTGCGCCGAATTGATAATATATGTGATGTTTTCTTACGAAGAAATTAAATAAGTATTAGATATTTTAATAATATATTTCTTTGTCAAATTACAGAAGAACTGAATACATTGAACCGCATCAACCGCAACGCGTTCAAGCCGCCAGTATCCGAAGCCGTGAAGCAAATCGTGCGCGCCAACTTCACACGAGAAATCGAGTTCTACGAATTCTGCAAACAAAGGCTACATATGCAATTGAGGGCATTGAGAGACCCTGCCATTACACTCCCCACTACTAGGACAGTAAGGAGAAGACGAGCGCAAAAGAGATTTGGCAGACTCTAACCTACTTTAAGCTCTATTCCAAACATGAGTACTGTGTACAACTTGCCTTAAAAGACTCTGTAAGGCCTAAGAGACTTCTCAATTGAGCTGCCGTTGTATTTAATGAATTCTATAGTACTAGTGTATTCCTTGGTAGCTGAAGTCTTTCTAGGGTAATGAGCAGAATGAAGTAAAATGAGATTTTTTAAGACTAGTTGCAGGTTCTTCTCTATGATGTACTATTCAACTTGTACTATTCAGAGTTAGTACTTCTATACTTGTTTGTAGAAGTTATTTACTTTGTATCTTTTCCAAGATTTTCAAACAACCTTCGGCCTACCTAAGTATAATTAACCATTCTCCTTAAATGCAAAATATCTACTTTTAATGATACAAGATACTAAATACCGAGCAATATAATTATTATGTCCTGGCTGCGTGTAGCTGATAGAAGATAGATCAATTAAATAAAAATCCGATATTATGTGCCAAGAATGTGTAAATTAAGGCATTGTACTTAGCTGTGGATACCCAAACATTAGAAAATGTCTTTTAAATTGACTTAATATCTGTGGGGTAAAGTCGATTAATGATAAAAAGTCACAGATAAAATATAACAATACACTATCATTTTTCTATTTAAACGTAAATCAATTCCTACACATTTAATTACACATAAATATTATAATTAAATGGAAATTTTATAAAATTAAGACGCTTTTGAAATATTTAGGCATCTGTCTTAAATTTTACCAGATATGTTATTATACATCCGACATAAGAAAAGAAATTAAAAACAATAATTCGAATTCTTTGTCTGTTTTGTATGTAATGTCGATATTCATTATCCGGGTCGAATTAGACAATTTGCGGATGCTTAAGTATAAAATGACCGCGAGATTTATATTTTTAAGTGATATTTAATATAAGTTAACAATAATTATTTATACGTGACTGAGACAAAAATATTGTAAAAAGTAATATTGGATTTAATTATTTATTTTTACAATTAGTGAAACAAGTCAAAAATAAATTGTCAGTAGGTACCTACGAGGTTTTGTTACTTTGCTTCCGGGTGATCATAAGTTTCTTAAGCAGCATAAATTCTCACAAAAAAGCTGGTACTGATTTTGTGGCTTGAATAATTAGTTTTCCATTAACTAATAAGGTGCAAGTAGTAATAATAATTTCTATATGGACATACATGTTGTCCGTGTTTAATTTCTTGTGACAGCTCCACGCGCTTTCTGAGAGTCTGCTGCGTAGGTAAGTTTTTATTGTTTCCCAGTTTATATTTATTAGTAAATATTACCAATTATGTATCTATCTCACTGCGTACTAGCTGTAATTAACAAATATTCGCCACAGCACCGTATAAAAATAGATTACGCTCTCGCTCGATTACCATAACTGAGACGAGGTTGAGACCTGTAGATAAATAACTTTCTGTTAGACTATTTTAAATTGTTTATATTTATCGTAATATGTAAAATATAAGAGACTAGTGTTAAGGTTAATTATATTTATTTCGATATCATCCAATAAATGTGATATGTTTCGCCTTAAAAATAAGATATATTAAGCAATATGTAGCAATATTGTGTAGTTTCATTTCACTTACTATCTGTTGTTGTTGTTGTTAAAACACTATCTTGGTAGTTACCCAGGAGAGATACCCTTTTGTATGACTAGTTTTTTGCCCGTGTGGACTACCTTCTCTATTTCGAATATAATCAAACGTTGCTTTCGTCCTTCTCTAGGAGTCTAAGTAACAAGCCAAACTTTGTTAAGTTCAGCCATGAAGATTGAACACACTCACAGACAGACAGGCACATACCTATAACCGTAATTATAATATAAGTGTGTGTGTGTGTGTTACAATACCTTAATATAAGATCATTACCTTACTATGTGAGTATTTTTCTTAACATTCCACATTGTATAAAGTCCTTCGTCTGTCACACATATAACGGGGCCCACTTCTAGTTATCGGCATATAACTCATTCTTTGCCACTCGCGTTTATCGGCACATGAAGACCTTCAACAAAAAGTGGAACAACCCTTTTATATATAAATACGTGCCCGCGACTTCGCGTGGTTGTCGGAAACTCTATTGAGATTACTTATGATTGCTCACGTTGGTTTATGTTATTGTATAATCGTGAATACGATTTTTTTTTATAATATGCAAAAAAATAATTATGTTGTTAAAATAATGGTTCAAAGTACTTCGGCATAAATTATATTTTTACTTTTGGTAAAATAACGCACGCTGTTTTCTACCGTTCTGTAGTGGGCCGACCACGCGTCTGAGCCGCGCGGCATGGTACCTCGCAAAGATACACTCGCGAGTGGTAGTGTCAAGCACGGCGGTGGGGCGAGGCCCACCGCCGTGCCAATTTTCTCCGTTTTTACAACATTTCTCACTGACGCTTGACGCTCCTATTGGTCTCAGCGTAATGTTATATAGCCTAAAACCTTCCTCTATAAACGGAAAAAAATGTTATTCAAATCGGACCAGTAGATCCTGAGATTATCGCGTTTAAACAAACAAACTCTTCCGCTTTTTAATATTGGTATGGAAGTATAGATTAGTATAGATTATGTGTAGTTCTTTATTGAAAAGTGGAGCAAGCCTTTATAAAATGTTTAATAATTTATGTTTCTATAAAAATGAGTGTGTGTGTGTGTGTGTACTAACTATATACTACAACTAAGCCACACTTACAAATGAGCTAAAGTTGGTAGATAACACAACAAATCGGTCATCTACTACATTGATGGGAAAAGATTGACTTAGTACTTCAATAGTCACAGCATGTTTTTGTAGCATTATTTAAAAATATACATTAAGTAACTTATTTATTGGCATCAAAATTAAGCCTTTGAGCTTTATTCCTAAAATATCATTAAATAATAATTACCCATCTCGTGTTCTCGTCTCGTGAAAAAATAAAAGGCCAGGTTAAAATTATGCAAATTAATTTATTAGGTAGGTAGTAATTCAATAAAACAGGTGTCAAATTGTAACAATAATATTAATATAATATTGATAGGACAGCGCTTTTGCGAATCAGTTCGTTAAAATAATATGGCCACATTTAAAGAATTCAGGTACATACAGATAGAAAGAACGGCCTAATAAATATATTTATTGTATATTGCTTATAAGTAATAATAATTTAGTTCAGTAATTCCTAATAGTCTTGTTGATTAAAATCTCGAAACCGAAATAACATTTATCAATATCAGTTCTTGTGTCGGAAGTATGTCATGATTCGTGTTTTAATATTATAAAAATATAAAATATAATTAGGTAAATAACATCGATATACATATCAAGATAATATAAAACAGAAGTTAGACGTTCTCCATATATGTTACTTAACTCGTTCATAAGATTTTATATAATCCTAACCCGACTATTAGGCCGGTGCACTTACATTAAATATTTTATGAAATATCAATAACAATCTAATAGGGATGGATTCTATCTCTTTTTCCATTAATCTTTACATCTACTCTGTCTACAGTTTCATAAAGATATAATTGTGATTACAATCTTCTAACTACATTGGTGATGTTTTCGTTTATAATAATTGCTTCGACATACATTATAACAACATAGAACTAATAAACTAATAGTTTTGTAAAAATTGTATTAAAATATTAATATCATTCATAATTCATCACTCATACTATGTACAAGGGAACGGTGACGACCGCCCGCACCGCCTGCTGCGCACGCGCTCGGGCGCCGCGCCTACTCCGCTTTATTGTCCTGTCGGACGTTCTACTTCTACTCTTACTAAACAAAAATTCGAAAAAATATAATTTTACATCGAAACATCGTTTTTGCAAATGGCACTCTTGAACGAGTTGCTCGCTCGTTGTATATTGTAATTAATAATTATTAGTCTACTCCTAAACTACTTTATATCACAAAAACGCTTTACAACTTTAAGCCTCAATAATTCAGGATTCCACGCTTACTCTTTGACTGATCGCGATTGGAACAGGCACAGGAATGTGACCAGTGGCGGGCGCCCCACGAGCGTCCCGCCAGGACCAACAGGGCCCGCTCAGCCCCGACCGCGCCTGCCGTTTCAGTACCGACGCTTTCACCTTCCCGGTGACTCTTTTCTGCGTCAGTAGAAGGACGGGTGCCAGTCCACGGTCGGATGCAGCGGGCCCGCTGGCGTGGGCGCTTGTACATTCGCACCTAGAGCTAAGCAGTCGAAGCAATAATTTACTCCACTATTATTGTCCCAAAACTGTTGACCTTTACATTGGAATCTCACTGCCAATTCTAATCTTTGTCCGGATGATATGCAAGGAGCGTACAGCACAAACTGAAACCGATCAGAATATCCGTCACACGAGCCCTGAACATATGTGGTCGGTAAGTCAGTGTAGGTCTTCCAACGGTTCATAGTGTATCGTACGTGCACTGTTTTATGAAAGTCCAAATTACGCACTCTCACAGAGCCACATATGGTGACGTGAACACCGTCGCATACTCGCGCACTCTCTAGGCAAACGTTTTGTTTTTCCAATTGTTCTGTTAAGTCTCGTGGTAGCTGGAAGAGGGGTACCAATGTAAGAGCACCTAGTCGTGGTGGACTTTTTACCGGAGGAGAATTCTGCATATCACATCCTGTGAGATCGTCATAAGCAGATTTTGGAATAACAGGTATTTCATCCATAAAAGTTTTAACATCGGCCAAGTCAAGACCCAAAACGTCAGCAAACCTAACAATCTTTTTTCGGCCGGGCGTGCCGGGTGGCGTTTTGCCAGTTTTTAGCGACGAACAGCGCCTTACTCGCTGTGGCCTGTCGTCTTCAGAGTCCTCGGGCTCTCCTTTGACTTCTGCATTCAAAAGAGTGGGTTCAATTTCTGGCGTGGGAGATAATTCTTTTTCAATAGGTACTTCACTGGTTATGATTTCCAAGGGCTCTGCAATTTCACCATTACATTCTGCAGATGGTATTTGCTCAGTTTCTGCTGGAATTTCTTCGTCGTTAAGTATTTCCACCTCAGTGAGAGATAAGTTTTCTACGCAATCAGTAACATCATTATCTAAGCGTGGCTCATTCTGGAAGACATCATCAACTACATCGGAGGGGTCGCTTTTAGCGGACTCAAATTCTGAATCACTGTCCAAGGTAGTGGTACTGTTAAGAGGTAAACTTAATCGGTCAGTTAAAGGCGAGGCATGTGCAGCATTGTCAACTTCATCGAAGCTATTCTGCCGCGCACAGCCTTCAAATGTTATTGCTGAATAGAGGGGTTTGTCGACGTGTCCATTTTCTCGAGGAGTTGGTTGTAGTTTCACTGGCGAGCAATCCGTATAGAAAGTAGTGCAGAATTTTAATCCGTTTTTCTTTTTGTCGGGTTGTTGCAACATGAGCTTCACTTGTTCCTTGACTTCGGGGTCGGAGTCGACATCGTAGAAAGGCGGTTCCGGTTCATCGGTGGGGGACCGTTCCGAGAACGGCGGGTCAAACTCGTCGACTGGACTGGATGGGCTCTCGCACTCGAGTTCGAAGTCGTAGAATGTGTCCAGATCGCGCTGGTTGGAGGTGCTGTTAGAGGTGGCAGGCCTGTGCGCGGCGTTATCACGAGTAAGCCAGCTATTCTCGCATTCGTCGTCTTGAGCGGCACCCAAGTTACGGAGCCTCGAGTGCAGGTCGCGGGCGAAGGCCGCCGCGCGCCCGCGACAAGACATCGGCAGCAACGACGTGAGACCGCACTGCGACCCGGCGCGATCGCCGTTCATCTGCGTCTGAAACGAATTGGGATACTCATCAATATTCGATATCAATTGATAATGTTTTTTTAAGAATAACTAACTTATCCATTATTTCTCAATGTAAAGACTCAGGGCATTCATGGTCAAGGAGATCCGGTAGGCCTACGATATTTATAGGTTTGTGACTAAGGCAAACGGAAAAAATTTCTCATTCACAAATAAATAAAGATTTGCCTCGTGAAAAAATTCAACACGATTATTATGTGACATGAAAGTTGAATGTCAAGTGTGAACGAACTTGAAAAGATAACAAAATGACATGGCTTCGCTATGACCGGCACGCAGCAAATCATAATATCTTAAAAACATAAATATCACAAGATAAGAGAACAAATAAAACATTTTACTACTTTAAACATGAAACGGGGAACAGTGATTCATTTCAGCTTTTATTATCAAATGAACAATCTTCATGTTTTGCATTAATTGATCAACAATTCCACTTTACTTTATAGTAATTAACATTGACCGCTTTAACAAAGTTTATCGTTTTTAAACGATCAATTATTATTTTCTAATCCCAATTGAAATATGCCTGTAATTCGAAAGCTCGTATTTCCTCGTCAGTTTAATATTTGCGTGGCCAAGTCATCGGCCAGCGTCACGCGCCCGAAAGAGTTGGCACGCATGGAAGCATCAGCCCCAACCCGCTATTATTGCTACACCACGTTGAAATAGTTTAAATTTCATGAAAAATATATAAAAATCATCATCAAGCATCACTATCGCTGGTATCGTCGCATACAAATAAGGATTATTTAGTACCTTATTTTTGCTTGCTAGCGTGCGTTGTCAATACTATCTATAATAAGCTAACCCGTCAGACGTTGTCCTTTCTTAACTATATATTTTTATCATGCGAAAAAAGAAACTATACATTGAAATAAAAACTATTTTATCTCTCAAGTTGGATCAAACAGTACACAATAAGCAAAAATTTTTTAAAATTGTTTCAGGACTTTGGAAGTTCATCCCGGAAAAACAATGTGACACTAGTTATTTTTGAAATGTCTTTTAGGATATATGAAATATTATCCTCTAATAAAAAAAAATACCGAGAAGATTGTAAAATTAATTTAACTTTAGATTACCTAACGTCATACGCATATAGTCCTCCCCATTACCGCATTCGGGATCTAATCTAATCCCGCCAAATACATTACTGGCATGTAATTAAATTTATGAACAAGCTAGGCGGACGTGTCATTGAACGTGTTAAAGAGGGCGTATGAAAATTAGAACGACCTATTTTCAATCTTTCGCAGACGACAAGGCTACACGACAGATTTAGGAAAAGTGAATTTCCTTCAGATGTCGACCCAAGGCCGGGCGCATCCTGGAGGTCGGTGGCCTGAATTCGGAACGGTGACGTGACCTCATAAGATAGTTGATAATTTCAATAAAAAATATCATAACAACATGTCCATACTCCAATTATATCTGCTTAATATATAAAAGAAAAAAATTATCTTTCGAATTGTTACAGATTAAATTACATGATTGTCAGACTCGATTAATTTAACATATAAATATGACAGTATTTATTATGTTTATATTTTTGTTTTAATTATGTCACAGATAACATACGCTGACTTTCACTTGACTTTATTGCAACATTTACGTCGAATGCTGGGTTGATTATTTTATTGTGTGTCCCAGAATTGAACTAAATTGAACCAGCACTGTTAAAATAAATTGCGAGCGCGTGATAAATTGGCCAAATATGTAAGAGGTACAAACACGAAATATCTAACACGGCTATTACAAAACATTATCTTGTAAACTGGAACATTGTCTTTGCAATACATTATACATCTTTCTTATCATATCACACATATTAGAAGTAAACAATATAACTACATTTACGGTGCACTTACAGCAGCCAGTATATGTTATGGTATATTTAAGTTCGCGCCATTCCCCTTAACCTTCAAACCATTTTATTGCTACCACGTGTTCTAATGACCAAATGCACCTTGTTTGTCTGTCTTAGACGTAATGCATTACATGACGGGCGCAGATATCTTCTGCATTATTCATGTAACGCTATTAGATAAAGTGCCAACCCGATCGTCAGAGGCGTGGGTAGTCCCTACTAAATATAACCAATGTAATGTCAACAGTTTTCAGACGCCTTTGTCCAACTAAATCTTTAAAGTATGGTCAATAAATCTTTATACGCAAATAGCTGAGGACCATTAAGAAATGAAAGTCAAAGTATCGCCTTAAAAATCTTTTAAGAATACAGCGAATCTGTCTAATGTTTATTGAATAGTGAATGGAACTGAGTCTTCAAAAAAGAACGTCTGGAAGAGACCAACATTTATATTAGATAGTCGTGTCATCTCATTGCATCGCCTTAAAAGGTCTGCAAGGAAAATAAACGCAAAAATGTAGTAGAGAATTAGAGTTCCTTATCAGTCTGCGGGCATCATATGACCACATCAGTTTTACGATCTGTACATGTCTTCAGAAATTGTAAACTATTTGCAGAAGAAAGCCCAATCGGACATAGTATATACCAAACTTTTCAAGTATCCAATTTGAATGATATGCATACGTATACGTATGATACGCAATATATACTTGAAACAAGTGAAAACTCCGTGACGCAAGCCACAGGCCAGGCTCAAGTGTCAGTGGATGTACAGAATTTATTTACTGCCTCCAGATATAGAAGTACGGTGTTATTATCCAATCGGGAGCGGTCACCGATCCAGCCTCGGCCACGCCACTCTTTATCGTCCATATATATCCCGTGCATCATTATCATCTGATTTGTGAGTCGCAGTTTAAAATTGATATTGCGTCGATGTATGCTATGACGCGATAGAGTCTTGTATTTATAAAGTTAACTCCTTTTTCATACGGTCAAAAACAATATCGAAACTAAAAGGTACAAAAAACATTTAATTTGTTTACTTTCGTCTGTATGCAATTATGAATTTCTGTAATTTATCTATGACTCCAGTACAGATAATAAAATATTTGTAAATAATATTACAATTTAGATAGAGTTATGGTAAATATTATTACAGAAAAACCAATTATTGATGTATAAGAGGATAATCTAGAAAGTTACATCATTCGGATATATGATAGTATAAAAATAACGTCTTTCACGGCTCACTAGTGCAAGGTGACACAAAATAATAAACATAAACAGAGAAACCAAAACATAAATTATGAACACTAGAGAAAACAATAATATTATCCACTAAGTTATACTGAGTACATAATTTACGATCTAAAAGATTCTTGTAGAGAAGCTTCTTGGGGATTCCCTTCATTTAACCTTAATATTCATTGGAGAAATTAACTACTACTTTTTAACCCGCAGAAGGCTTTAAATTAACTTAAGTCATGTTCACAATAATAAATAAACTATATGACTATACAACAGTTACATTATGAAAAAGCAAACCAAATAATGGCAAACAGATGTTTTTTTTAATCCATGATAGTGGCAGGCAGGCATAATACATAAAAATATACCATCCTGTGTACTACGGGCAATACCGCTTCACCAGCCTCTTTTACATACCATAGAAAGGAACCATAATACTTACATGACGAATATAAACCGAATTTAAAAATATTTTTCAATTAGATTGAAAATGTTGTATCTCATATTCAGTGTGACCATAACAAAAATATTAAACTTTATTTAAGAAAACTGAAATTGATTTATAAAAATACCTTGCCCATTTTCATAAAAAAATGTCCTCAATATTTGTACTTAGGTACTAAAAACACCTCATAATTTTCCTATATAATTTACATAGATACGTAGAGTACAATATACTATAATGACAAAATCATTCGATATGACATCATGACATTATCGGCGAAGTTTTAACATTATCTTGATAAACAAGATTACCAAAATATTTTCACATCGTAACTTAGTTAATATTCTGATTAGAAACACGCGTAAATAATAAAGTCTTTGTATTTAGCTTACCTAAATATTAATTAATGAAGTAAAAGTAGTATACTTTTTACCACAAACACATCCACCACAATAAAACCATGTCATTATTAGAATTTATGCTGAAAAGCTATAATATTTATCATCATCATTATCATACCAGCCATTAAAAGTCCACTGCTGGACACCGGCCTCTCTAAGGAGGTTTTTTGCCTATAATTGCCGCGGCGCTGGGCAAGCGTGTTAGCAATCGCAGAGCGCAGCTTTCACAACGGGGATGCTGCTGCCCATCCCCGTGTGCATTTGAGCTGCACTGTTTCTGATGGATATACCGCCATCAGTCGCCTGTAACGACACCTGGTACAGTAGGAGGTACAAATTCTACTCTACCGGTACGTCACATAAATAATTAAGTTTAATTAATGAAAATTCGTGTAAACATTTCTCTAAGTCTGTTAACATGTTCCCAGATACATTGCAGGCAGTGTGCTAAAATAAAACAATATTGCATACAGGTATATAAATTAAGTTAGTATATCTTTTTCTATTTTGTATCATAAAACATTTATAATTTAGTGCAATGATTTAAATAGGAATTGGTGTTAAGTTTAACATGCCAACTTAGTGGGTTATCAAAATTGGAGTGTGTGAACTATCTCCAACAGTTACATTTTTTCAGTTATTTAATATTAACAAACAATTAATTAGATAATGGCACTCATAAACAGTGTTAGAATTACAATAGTGACGTCACAAGAGGCTCAATGAAGAAGTTCGATAAGACGCGGTCATTGAACCATGATAACGCACGTCTGAGCGATTGTTGAACTGATATTGCTAATATAAATTATAATTTGCTTTTACACAGACAGTACTTGAGTAGGACTCAGTTTGTCCAGAAGGGGTAGATTGTTCTATACTTCGAAGGTGTTTTTATCTAATATCGTAAAGATATTTTTTCAATAAATTGCAATGTATTAAACGACGATATGATATTAAGATCCGGTTTAATATGAAGTAAAAATAAAATGTTTCTCTATAATACAGCCTGTTTAGGTTTTAAATCTGTTGAAACTTCTAATTCTTAATTCAAAATATACTAATAACTAATGTAGGTATTAAAATATGACAATCAGAGTGGGGACTTACAAACTTAGTAAATTAAAACAGGTTATTTTATTAAATTATAAATTTTAGTTACTGTATGGATGTTCGTAACACTTTAATGATAAAATAACTAAATGCATTTGAATAAAACTTCAATGTATTCGCTTTACTATAATTTCTAACGATATGTTGTATTTTTAGGCTGACAGTGAGTACCAATTATTACATTATGTCATAAGCGATAGGTAACATCAAGTTTCGCTAATCGATAACACTTTTCGATATACCCACTACATTACGTTTGTTATCATGTTGCTAACACTAATAATATTTTAGTCTATTAAGTAATCCAATGTCACGCTCTTGGGGATATTTTCAAACGCGAAAATAATCAATGACAAAATTCTATAATGTTCCGTTTTTACGAATCATCTTACACTACTTACTTTGATTACTGTTGATAGTTGATATAGTTACAGTTTTGTTTACTTTCCATCAATGATCAATCTTGCATTATTCATCAATATCTTACATTCCTTATAAAATAACTGTATCCGTTGGCAGATGATAGTAATCCTATCTGGTGCGCCAAAGGACACGATGAATGTAATTGTTCTATTTATATTATCTAATTGTTATATTTGTAATCTCTCTGTTGTTTGATATACGTAACACAAGTGCTGAAAGCTCCTCATTTTTAAGTCAGCTTAACGTTGTGTGCATTTATTTAAAAAATCTTTATCTTTATCAGCATAGCTCAAATATAAAACAGGGCGGGGATAGTTAGTAGCATTCCCGTTTAAAAGCTACCCTCTGCAATTGACAAAAAGTATATTTTCTACTGTGGAGTGATGGTAAACAGTTGATCCATTCTACGCAATTGTTTTCATTGTAATCATTAGTATGATTACAATGAAAATAAGTGCTTTTAATCTGAACATTAAAACATGTAATATAAATTTATGCCAACATATACAAGAACAATAACAGACAAAAATACCTGCTTCAGCCAGTGAAAAGAATAATATTTGTCGACTTTGAATGTCATCAACCTCACAAAACAAACCAAATGAGTACTCGCTTACGTTGAGAATTTTAAATACCAAATTTACAACTAAGTACATAATGCCGCTCTTCGATTACATAAATTAAAAGATATATTTATAGAAAAAATACCTTTCATAAAAATGTTTCAAATTTGAGTTCTCAGAGATATTTTATTGAAAGGACAATATTAAGACCATTGTGTTACTTAAAACAAATAGCCTCTTTAACAGTAATAATAATCTAAAGTTTCATCAAAAACTGTAAAAATATTAAATTGGTTAGGACATATTTATCGTATCAAAACATTTTGTATACTTTAAAACATGTTTTATATACTTTATACACTCTATGTTTTCGCCAGACTGGTTTATTTCTAACACTATTAGAAAATATTAAAAGATAGCAAAGCCTTTGTTCAAGGTCGTGAGACAAAATGGTATTACCGACTTTTTGGGATCTCTTATGTGTGCGACGGAATTTGTAAATTAAATGGAATTGTAACCAAAGAAGTGTGCTCGCAGAGGTCGACTAGCGGTCATTTCGTTTTCCACTTCCATACAAAGACTTGAAACGTGGATAAGCCAGCCAGGCATTCGCTCTTCAGCGCAATGTCATATTATTATGTAATACTATATACATATTATTATGTAAAGTTTTCTTTTATGTGGTTCGTTTCAAATGTACGCAGATGAAAATTGGTGTGATATTGGTATGATAAACAAGAATAGTATACTTGCTTATGCTTTATTTAAACCTGGATAAGTATGATTTCTACTCTTATAGAACTACGATTTCTACGTAAATTACCTCGATTAACTATAACTTTATGTTAAATATACGATACTAATTTCTATTAATATTAAAAATGAGAAGTGTCGATGGTTATTTACCATTAATCTCACCTGAAAAATAGCAAATGTATTATAATGAAGCTAAAAACTCTATATTAATTATTTTAATGCTTTGATGAGAAGCCGCACGCGAGGAAAACAAGTCCTCAAGGCTAGAGATAAACATATATAAATCAGAAAAGTTTTTTGATTTGATAATGGACTCTACATATTAGTCAGTTAATTCATTATTTGGTTGCAAATTTGTTACAGAATTTTCACTGAAAGAAATAACTGAAAGAATTTGACACTGTAGTAACGCACTTTTATATTTGTTTTCATTGCTTGTTTTATTCTATATTTACTTTCAAAGTAAGGAAAACACAATAAAAACATTAATCTCCATCTGTTTCTAACGCTCTGTTATTTTAAGACATAGTTCCTTAACTAAACATAGTAATAACCTTTAATAAAAGTAGGTACCGATTGTTTCAATAAAATTATGAGTTTATAGTTAAACTGACGCCATACAAGTTGATATTGTTTAAATTATCGTAACTTATCAATATTTATCATCTCTATCTTTAACTATGTATGTCATCTTCTTGCTGGTTATCAACAATGTATTATTTATCTTTTGTTTAATAATAAAAATGATAAGCGGTTTAAAACCTGAGACATTTCTATCTCAAACATGCAAAATAAACTATTTGTAATTAACATGGGAAAAAATCTGTTCTCATTTAAAACACCACCCAAATTAGTAATTCCTTTATACGAACACATTTCATTTAAAATCCACTTCAAATTATATAAACTTCTTGCTCACTTGAACCGTAAAACACAGTATCTAACTTCTATAAACGATGAACGGATTAAAAAATATATATAAGATCCACTGAATCAACCACTCGGATCATCAAAATTAAGGACACGTTATCCTCACAACGAATCGATTAGAAGTAGTCGAGCTGTCACGTTAGACTTATTGTGCGCCGCGATTTTGTCTGTGGTCGGAAATAGTCGCACGCGCCTGTGTTAGGGCTGCCACCTATTCCTGCGGAAACCCGAATTTATGTAAAACATAAGAGTATAATAAACTAATCCGACTATATCTATTAACAGTCCATTATCCAAGTTATGATTATTATCTGTATATTATTGACATGATAATGATAGGGTCAAAGTCACTTACACACGGTGAAAATGTACTACTCCAAAAATATTTTCTTAATACTTTCCTACTTAATATAACACATACCTATCGTCTTTTGCTTGATTAGAATAACGGTGCAGTAACATCGCACATATATTAGGATTATGGCATTTGGCCGTTATTTGTTATTACTATTGTTTACATTACATAGATTTCACATATAGGGCATTTTATATGAAAAATTGTTTATTTCCACGAAAACATAGTATATGTATAAATTAAACTAAGAAACATAACATTATTTGGGTGGACTGGAGCCTAAACTAGTACATTCCTGTATTTCAGGACTCTAGAATAAAATTAAGACAATAAGTTTAGTTAGTTTGGCAGTTATTATTTTAATCGCACTATACTACATTAGTTATTGTGTGTGTTGGCACAAATGTGGAATTTAAAAAAAAAACTTACGTAACTTTGGTGAATTTCGATATAGTAAAATTTAAAAGCCAATTACTTTTACAGCCCTATAAGCAGTGTATAATTAAATATATCACGCGCTTTCGTCCCCTCCCCTCGCAAGCCCGCGCGGGCGCGTCCCTCCGACGGGCGTACAAACAACCCGATAACATTGCACTCGGTTATCGAGACAAAACATTTATTGCACTCACATGTCTTGAGGTATGTATGACATTACACGTTTGTATAGGCGCTTGACGTATCAATATTTCATCTAGACACACAATTAAAGTTTGTTGGAACATAGCTCCTAAACATTTTAATACTGAGACTACACTTGGGATTCCGTTTCTGAATGGTAGTCCCTTTTTAGTAACTAATTGGCATCGGCAGAGTAGAATCATACCCCTCTCGTACTAGGAATCGAAAGAGGCAACCGAGGTACCGGATTCAACAGATGGCGGTATGTCCACCCAAAATATCGTAACACAAATTCAACAGGGTGTGAGCAACATTCCCGCCGTGAAGCTACGGCCTGCAATTGCTACCGCGCCTGTCCAGCGCGACAAATGCAAGATTGCTGTTTTTCTTGGGGAGGCATATACCCACTAGTCGACTTCCAATGGCTAATATGATGAATTCAAATATATTTTTACGGTTCATTTCACTCAGTGCATAATTCATGTATTTGTAGATGGGATCATTGAGCTACATTACTAACTCCAGTGGCCAGTTCTCTCTAATGTCAATACACCCAATCAGTGTGTCAATTTCTCTTTATATACATACACATAAGTGGATGTACAACTCATAACATCGACTCAATATTAGTACAACACATAAATTAATTTTTTTAAGTCAGGGATTCTGAAAATGAGATGGAGTTTACGATATTACCCATAAATTGTTAGTAGTTATGTCGTTTTTTACTTCAAGTCTAGCAAATCTTTTAAAAGCATCTTACTACTTCAATGCTGCCGTATGTTGCTTAAGTTAATAAGGTCCATTTTCGATCTTTTCTAATTGAATTTTCAACTTTATTTGTAACTGCTACTTACGTGTTATTGCACTATCATCGACGATATGCACTTTATGAAGTACATTTCGTACATTACTATATCAAATTATCGTATTCTCTATAACCGGTGCCGCTGCATTAGTGAACATAAAAGTTATATAAATTCAATTTTGATATTAATTATGGGAGGGACATAATTAACTTGCGTGAATTTGACATTGAGATCGGCAAAATAGCTTCAAAGATTACAATCCATTATTCAAATACAGAGTTGAGCATCTTATGTATGAACCAAAGTCTGTAAATAAAAAGTTCACCGTGATGTAAAGAAGTTTGATAACCCTTGTTGTAAGCTATAATAAAAATTCCATAGACACTAAATCAATCACTTTTGGTGAAAGCAGCTGCAATAAGTACAAGTTACATAGATGTTGTCTGCGTTAATATATGTCTACACAAAAGTTGATTGTCAGGCTTAGACCGGTTTCAGAGAAAACTCGGTGCTTTCTCAGAGCGACATTTGGCGTGAGTTTCCATTAAAAATTTCATATCGCAACCTAAGTAATCAATAAATATGTTTCCAACAGGAACAAATCAAAGAAAAATCGCGTCCCTATTATAAGTGTTTTCTAAAACTATCAATAACTTAAGTCAATTAACCGCATTCTACATCAAATAAACATCGTACATATATTGGTTAACTACAGTAATTTACCTATCAACTGATTTATTAAGATTTCAATTGAATTCAATTCGGTTTTTAAATTGAAACCGATTGGAAATCATACGTTAAATTGTCCACGACGAATAAATCAAATTTTTGTCGATCAAAGCGTCATTTGCTCGCCGTCGGGGTTATTTGAAAACAGTCTCGGATTGGTCGAGACAATGATTGAATGACTGTGGCCACTTTTAGTTGTTATACGAGTATGTTTGTAAACGCAATTGAAAGTTATCGCTTGGGCATCACTAAGTGAAATATATCAGCTTCTTTGAAATGGATTGTTTTGGATAACATTAATAGCAATAAACAAATTTAAATCATACCATGTTAGGTCCAACCCAATACAAATTATATCTATGTATGCGCTTTTATACTTACTATTATATTACTATTATTTTAGAATAAAACAGTTAATATTATTTCAAATTTAATTAACCAATAGTAGCAGATTTAAAACTATTGAATAGTATGTAAAGTATTTGCTATCTCGCGTGCATGCCTTGTGATGGTTTCAACCATAAAATCCGAAGATCCCTAGAGGATCAAGATATTCCTGTGGCATTTTCGGTTATTATTGATAAAATTAAAAAGAAAATGTATGTATACATAATGTATGTATACTCTATACGAATGTAGATAAAATGATGAAGAAATATTCACATTCAGTACTGCACGACAATCATCTCGGTGGAACTAATGTTGCGTCTGACAAAATAATAGAGATACTTAATAGAATCTGACTTGACAGTAACACAGAACCATATTAAATAGTGGTTGATTTTTTCTGACCGCGTTCCTATGTGACGCAATAAATAACTATTATAACCCATTACCATCATATAAACTATGTGAAATTTAGTTTATTTTGCAGTAAAACGTCCGGAACGAGGCTGTAACGCTCTTTTTATGTCCGATTTCCTCAGAATGTGCGTCAATAACGCTGATGCATGTCTATATGTAAACACGCATTGACTTTCGTAGAAAGATTACATCATCGAAGAAATTACTAACATAATCTTTATCAATGTTACTTGCGAAGATATGATTAGTCTGCTGGATCGATGAAATGCATATTTTGAAGCATAATTGCTTAATCCAAAAATAACATTGTTCTCGTGTAATGTAATCGAGTAAGACATTTACAAGACTGTGCCATGTGGTACTATTCTAGTACCTCCCTTTGTAAGAGGCGACTAAGGAACCAGAACCGACAGATAGCGGTATATCCATCCGAAACAGTGTAGCTCAAATGCACAGGACGGGGATAGGCATCCCCGTCGCTCAGCTAAGCGCTGCGTTTCCCAACTTGCTTGCCCAGCGCGGTAATTTTGGCAAAATTCTCCTTATCTTGGGAAAGGCTTATGCCCAGCAGTGAACTTCCAATGGATGATATGATGATTATGAAGAAGACATTTAAATGACATTTAATTTTTATTACCCCTGAAATGTATCTATACTCACACTTTCCTATTTAGTAGGTAAATGTGACGAACTCGCATAATATTATCCGTCAAATCATAGTACACTTATAAATGTGAGGAACAAAGCGCACAAAGCTAAAATTAAAAAATCACGAAAATCATTATCGTACTTTTCTTTCTGGTTGTCAATTCCCTGAATGTAACTAGGAAACAATGGTAGTGAATCTTGTGAGATGATAAGATATGATTGTCCGGTACTGGGCGGACGCATGTGTAGTGTAAGGTAACGCAATAGCATAAACCCGTCCGGTATAAAGGGCCGCCGGTCGCCCTTGACGGACCGGACGGCGAGAAGACGACGATTCTTCAACGTACACACGTAATCGCACTTTCACACTGACTGACATATTAATCTTTAAATTGACTGCTTTCATAGTCCAGTCGTGGGGCACCGACAAAATAGAATAGTACCTGGTGTCGTAAGAGGTAACTGAGGTACCGAAACCTAAAAATAGCGGAATACAGCACAAATCAAATGCACTGGGCAGCAGCACCCCCGTCGCGAAGTTACGCACTGCGATTGCCATCACAGGCAAAAAACCTTTTTTGGGAAGAAAGCCCTGGTTATCGTCTCCAGTGGACGTTCTACTTGCTATGATAATCAACTTTAATCCGACTTTAAGACTTATCTACAACCAACGTAATTTCAGAGTCTCGATCAAACCCTGTCACCGATGAGGAGTCTTCGATGATCTGAGTCGCCTAGGGCGACCGAAAATTCCCAGGCACAGCGTCACTCATTAATAAACGACCTGGCCTCATTTTCCCCGAGGCGGCACTTGATGTTACGTTATAGTCATTCAGAAATAGGTTCGTGCAACCGGGAAATGGATTTTGATTCTTATCTATGCAGTCGTAGAATATCTTCTTACTTAAATGAGTTCGGTTGATGTAATTTAAATATGTATGACAGTTAATTTACGCGGACTAGACTTTCTCGCTTAACTGATATGTTAACTTGAAGGAGATATCCGAAAGGCTAAAGTTAATTAGCTCATGTTTTTCCTTATTTATTTAGCTTATAACACATAAGTTTACACATTTACGTTTGAAATTTGAGTTGGTCAAGTTGGGATGTTATATTTATAACAGACATAATTAAAGTATTATTTTAAGGCGATCGCTCACCTCACACTCATCACGTGTTCGCAGGTTTTAAGGTCACCCATCTGGCCTATGACCTGCGGTCCCGTCCCGATAATAAATTAGACTATTTTTATCTTCATGACACTTTATTCCACATAAATACATCCCTGATAACAAGTATTTGCTTTTCTTAATAATAAATAGCCACGAGGGACTTTCCATTGTCCACTTCGAGTTCGAGTCCAATTGTCAATGTGTATATGGATCTCGACACGTTATGTAATTTGAGAGTGAGTAAATAATCTCGCACGTAAACAAAGTGGACTCATCTGAGGCTAATTAAAACAGTAAGAAGGTCTTATGATAACTTAACATGCCTACTACGACCGTGTATTTGTTAGTGTAAGTAATGTAGGTATTTCATAATGTAAAAATCACTTGAAAAACATCAACTAATAAAATATAACGTCTTTATAAGACGGTCTACCCTTACTTCGATTGGCTTTAATATCTAAAGATACCTGTCAAAAATTCTACAATATATAGGATAAAACTGACTGACAGCTAATAGATTTGACAGTTTTGCATAAGTTGACGGTACTCTATTGCTATATTATCTGCGTCTAAGCTGTTAATCAGCTCAAGCTTATAAAATTAGTAGTTTTAACTCGACACTTATTGAATTTACTTTACTTTCCGTTTCTCTATCTATCTATCTATCTTATAAAAGATAATTTTAATTTGAACTCATTTAAGAAATTTCATAGAACTTCTCGAAAAACAGTAAATCTGACGTCATTATAATCCATAAAAATTTAGTAAATGCTTATGCCTGTTGTTTGTTACGCGTGTCTATGAATAGCATAAATCCTTGACAGATAAGTTACTTACTGTAAAGTTGGTATTCAAGTTTACAGCAAAAATCTAGCACAATAATTTTGCAGAAATCTAATTCTTGTACAATCGAATAACCAATTATTCAATGACTAAGAAATTGAAAGAACTATTCTATTTTTATAGCGATAATTTTCGTGTTCAGCTATAGTCGTCGCAACCTTGTGTTCCAGCAGTCTGCAAATACACCGAGGTGAACGACCAGAGACTCGCTCCAAGCTCCAACAATAAAATATCTAGACAACACATCAAAACCGAAAACAGCCATCGCATATTACATTCGAAGACAATGGATATGGGTATCTACAATGATTAGTAACATATTTCCCCCTCATCTCTGTGTAAATACAATGTTCGCGCTAAACTTGATAACTACCAAAAGGAATTTTCAATTACTTTTTACCTACAGATATCGTGAAATTTTAAGACATTTTACTTCTAAAAATACAGAATCCATTAAGAATATTCATTACTACAACCTTTATAATATCAGTAACATTCCAACAAGATAGTCCCGTACCACATTAATATTGTTGCAGTTAGTGTAAACCACACTTGCACCGCCCGTAGCGTGTACTTTAAAGGAAGACACTTAAGCGGCTCATGTAATTCAAGCCAGTTGGCCGACACCCATGATTACCTGCACTATAACTCTTAGCACTACACCCCGCCCCGACTTTGCCTCACCGTCGCCGGTAATAACCAAGCACCCACAGCCCAGGGATCGGCTTATAATTTTCTACAGGATAAATATTCCATAGACGTACAATGCTGGAATTGGTAGTAATAATATATAGTGGTCATATAAAATAAATTCCACCTCTGGATGAATGTAAAACTTTTATCTAGAGACCCTAAAATATGGGAAACAAAAAAGATGGGTTCTGAAGATTCGGTAACTCAACCTCAAAAATAATAGTTATAATTATGGTGATTTGCGATCTACTTTATTTTAAGAGTTCATGGTACTGTTGGCGAAACTTTCGTAATATGATAATACCAAAAATAATCATTACTTCTTTTAATTAAACAAAACTTCTTTCACACATAACAAAATATTTGGATAAAATGATTAAATGGGAAAAAATGTGATCTTTTGTAAATAACACAAGATGATTTGCAAAGTCAAGTCCGCTTACTTAGAAATTTAAAAAAGAAAACGAAAATATTAATGTGTAGTCTATTGTAGACGTAGTTTTCAAAATTTAATATTAAAAATTAAATACAGGATAGTTCGGATGACCCAAGAACTTTACTCACAAAAAGCAAATATCTATTGTTATTGAAGAGAAGACAGCAGATTTTACTCGATTATTTGCTTTATATATACAAAACACTTGTAGCAAATTTTATTTACGTATATTTGTATCCAAAGTCAGAACGTTTACTCAAGCGATACCTAACATTGACATTCATATTTTACTGTTAGAGGCATATGTAATATGTACTTATCTTTATATTTTCCAAATTCAACCGGCGATGATTAAAACATCGTACAGATGCTTGTTTAATTTGATTTTGTATTCCCATTATTGTTTAGCGACAATAAAGAATTTATTATTATTACCAAAGATTAAAAATTAAAGTATACCGCTTCAAGAAAATATTAGGTGACTTTCGAGCGAATCAAGAATTACAGCGATCTTTAAAAGCATGTACGGTAAGGTAGTTTGCATACAAACTTGTAGATCAGACTAAACACTGTAGTTTTCGATGACATGATTATGGTGAGTTATCAGTATTATAAGTTATATTATTATTATTATTATATTGACAAAGATGTTGTGTGACTAAGAGAATATTAAATGTGTTATGAACTTATGACCGTGTATAGACACTGCTAACGCGTACAAAAATAATGCTTGCAGGCAATAACCATGCACCATTTTACAAAACTTCACTGATAACGAAATTTTGGAAATGTATCCTCATACCTCATCTTTACCCATAATATTTGTGTAGGCGTCGGGTGTTTGTAGAAATTTCGTTATATCTGATTACCATAAGTAATATAGGAAGAAGGCCTTTAATTTGGATCTAAAATTTTTTGATAAGGTGTCAGATTCACCAGTCATTGAAGTACAAATGTAAGGACTATAATAAAACAAAATAGTTAAGAAAGGACGCTGTCATAAACACTATGTTAAGTCAATAAGACAATTAGATAATGAACGCCGCTGCTCTACATTACAGAGAATATGCACCGACGCACCTTCATTGACGGACACACAACAATAATTGTTAAAAAGTTGTAAACCACCTTCCTTACAAGGTCAAAACAAGCATGAAATGACGAGTCAACAACAATTTTCTTGCCACAAACCGCATTGGCATTAATGCATCACGATTTCCCGACTTGTTGCATTAGTGAGAAGAAAGTTACATGTATTTTCAGTTGCAGCGATTCGATGAAGGTTTAGCGAATAAAATTGGTTTTCTATAGTAACGATCAACCTTGCTGCGTTATCTAATACTACATATTCTGGGTTTCTATAGCGAATTAGTGAAATACATAGCCATAGTAAGTCCTTATGGCAGCATTGTAAGAAATTACAGTTTCTGTGTGCAGGTAATTAACAAGTCATTGGGATATCGGATAAACTCTTGTTAAGTTATTTCAGGAACATGTCAGTCAAATACGCGTATATCTGGCAATAAAAATATGCCCGATAATAGCTATCTAATAATTCTATCTGTATAGTAAATAATATTTGCCTTTTCTCTGAGTTCAAACCTAAATAATAATATCAAACCATCGTGGCACTTCATCGAACTTGAAGCATATATATTCTTCTGAAAATGATATTTGCTAATGGGAAATTAATCTCGATATCTTCACGTTGGAAAATAGTAAATAACAAGGGAGCAATCTATTTACTTCTGTTAATGTTATTGCTAATTAATACACAATTTATGATAACATATCCGAACCTATTATGAACTTATTCTAAATTATAATCACGATTGGTCTGCCTGGGACGCATCCGGAATAATCTAGATTGAAGATTCAAGCAATATAAGCAAGATTATAATCATAAACAAAACCATGTCATTTAATTATTATTTGACGTTATGTAAAGCCGGCATTCAAGTTGTCATAGCAACTTTAAATTTGTAATGAGATAACGGTGTAAAGGTGACCTGTTGCTTGAATAATATTTCCATGACAAATATTCTGGATGTAATTTAGCACATATTACTAGTCAAATATTATGATTACCTTAAAAAGGTTGTTACCTAAATAAAATCATTTTTTATTTTTAATCTCAATTTATATAATATATCTCAAATGAAAAATAATAACTGGCAACAAAAAAATCATATAAACTTTTATTGTATTTTTATTTTAATGATATAAAAGTTACCTTTTTCATTAGCACAGGAATCTGGTGCTCCAGAGACATCTCAAGGCCCGGGGAACTCATTGGAAGGGCAATCGATCACTCTTCACTGCTACTCTCACTGCCACCCTGTCTAGTCCCGACTAATATATACTCAAACTATTTTAACTACAATTAAATAACACTTAGATAACTGCACTGCGAGACGTGAATATTACACGGCGAACGTTATTTATAATTATTTTTAAACTTATAAAAGTTTTTTTTTAATTATTTACGGTGTTTATTTCCGATCGAGGGTAGGTGAAATAGATACGTGATAACGCAATGCGCGGCCGCCCGGCGCTTGCGCAGCGTTCGAATGAGCCGACCGCGCGTCCGACACAGACCAACCGCGCCACCACCCGACACCAATTTAAGATACAAATTCTATATACTAATTATTCACTTAATTAACTTTTGTTTACACACAAACTTAGATAATCCGTCGATCCGGCTGATAAACGTATATTAGTTAGAAGTGGCATATTTCCGATATTGTTTACGTATAAATAAATATCACGCAAGCGCCGCGTGATGTGCATGCGTTGTCCGTGTGATGCCTTGGCGCCCTCAACTCTTCAAGAACGAGATGCGAATACAAACATAAATTGCCAATTTATGAAATCGAATGATGAAAGTTGCAAGCAAGACATGGCCGAAATTATCTGGTTTCTCTTGAGCAATATTATAAATACGAACAAACATAAATGCAATCACTGGTACTTTCCCATTATCTCATTTCTATGAATGTTTGTGTCGTCCTGATCTAGTTGTCATTAAACTCATAAATAGTCATACTAACAAGAAATTTCTATATTTAGTCAGTCGTAAATGCTCTTTCTCAAGATCTAGTGCCATAACAATGATATAATATAAAAACATGGCAAAACCCAAACGGCCTTAATTAAATACATGTTCATTTAGAATATAAAATGTATTTATACTTTTAGTAAACGATTTTAGGTAAAAATACAAACCGGCCTTAAAAAATTAATTATTTTTTTAAACTGTTTAAAAAAATGAAAACAGAGAATGCATGAAAAGGAAAGAAGTATTTTTGTTGATCTCCATAAAATTATGTCTCCATTATTAATTGTATTAATTTACATATTATTCTAGTTTTGTACAGTTTTAATTGGAATTGTATGGTAATGAACCAAAAAAAATTGAGTTCTCAGCAACGTAGACACCTGCAAACCATCACTGTAATGAAGTATTGATATCATATTTATAAATTAGATTTCGTCACTATGTCTATATTTACCAAGTTAATTGAAAACAACATGTGATCTTGTAATGACAATATATTCATAAACTAATCAATTGAATGTTCAAAAAACCTAATAGATCGTGCGTGTCGCCTTTAACCTACGCTAACCTGTGCTGTTGACTTTTATCTCGGCCTAGTTTTGACAGATTAGTTCATGAAACAAATTATAAATATGAAGGGCTTACTTATCTGAAGCTTTACTATTCAACAACTCATTTTCAGCTTGTCCGTGTAATTTAATGCTAAAAGCTAAAAAAATTTAAAGAAAGTAGTAGCAAATAAAAAATTAAGGTAATAAATTAGAAATACCTCGAGAAATCGTTTAAATCAAGTAAATACCTGGACCATCTATTCCCTTCATTTTTTAAATCGACAAGCTAACTCCTCGAATGAAAATAAATGATCATTACCTACTTGTGAGATGTAGGTACATTTAGATTTGCCGAAAGAAATGTTTATTTTTATTCACTCGTTTAAATTTATCGTTATTAGATGGTAAGCCTATTTCTCCAAGAGTACCATAGTATTAAAAATATCAGATATGAATGTATTACATAAATTTACTGGGAAGGTCACGAAAGACCTATATGTTATCAGCTCCTTGAGAAATATTTGCGTATTGATATATGTAAGTTAAGAGAATCGTTCGCTAGGATAAAGGTGCAGGCAGGCACGGATTTGTATTCGTAAAAATGAGAATCTATGAAATTAAGTATAACGACACGCTATGGATACTTAAAACCTTGTATTTTGATATACTAAATTGTACGTATGCTACTATCGTTTACCAACAACACCCAGGCCCAAGGTATATGCTGTGATGTTTCTTGGCTATATTAATTTGTTTTGTAAGAAAATCTGTAGTCTCTTTTTTAAGCTATCAATGTTAGTAGGTACCGGTCACCGGATCAAATCCGGTAGAAGCTGCAACGGCCGCTTTTACTGCATCAAGTATATATAGACGGGTGCAACGCTCGCCACCGGCCTTCCCTGTACCACATTATCTATGCGACTCGATGATCCCATTATGAGTTGAGCTACGCGTGTTCAGTGGTAGGTACGATGCGCAAGCGATTTGGTCTCAAGGGATCCGAGACGTGCCACGTTTATTGATAAATGTGGCCTGAATATTGAATTCTATGTGTTCGAGCGAGTAAAGATCATTTTTCTAATGTTATACGTGAAAGTTTGTGAGGATGCGTGGATGAAAAATTTGTATATAGCTAGGTCAGCACCTAGGTTACAACAACTTGAGAAGACTAATAGTTTAGGAACCTTAAGTTATATACTTATACCAATCGTGTACCACCCCAGTGACTTATAACACTAAGGTATAAAACATGAAATAATTCTTCAATATCTATATTTGTATCATTTGACATATTTAAAATCAATGATTGTTACTAACTTTTTATGGTTATGTAAATTCTTTGACATTGTATTATTATAGATATTTGACGGGCCCGATGGCGCAGATGGGAGTATTCCTATCTTGTGCGCCAAGGGGTCGTGGATTTGATTCCCATCCAGAGTTAATATTTATATGATGTTTTAGATTTGTTTTTTCTGTGTCTGGGTGTTAAATATATGTATTTAAGAAGTATATTTGTATTTCCTCTGTTGTCTGGCGTCCGTAACACAAGTGATTTAAGCGACTTACCACGAAGTCAGGTATCAATGTGTGAGATGTTGTAAGAATTTATTATTTAACTTTTATTTTAAACTCAATATTTACAAATTGTCAAAGTTGTAATTAATATTACTTTTTATTTTCTCCATAACCATTTAATTTTGTTGACCTTCTTTAATTCTTATTCACTGTAATTTTGTACGTGTTTGCCTTTTGAGTTGAATTAAAGTAACATTTAAGTAGTCGACGAAAAGTCAGTTAAAAATTATCTCCGGCGTTTTTAAATTGTCTTTTCTCAGAACTTTTTTAACGTGATAAAATTTTACATACACACATAACACCTATGTCCCATCGGGGTAGGTAGACTATGAATCGCCACTTGTTACAATCTTGGCATACCACTCTCGCTTCCCTTACTCGCATTAGTCCATATAGCTCGTTTATTCTTGGTACTTCTCACCTGGCCCTTTTTAATACCCCTTCTACCTGGTTATTATATGTTCGCCTAGGTTGTCTTATACTAACTCTTCCATTCACTTCCGTTGTATATATTTTTGGAGTCATTCTACTTTCATCTATCCTTCTTACATGACCAAACAATCACAAAATTCCTTTTTCTATTGCTGCCACAACATCATTTTACGCCACATCGATCTCTTATCTATTCTATACTATTCTTTAAACTATCTCTAATACTAACACCATACATACTTCGAAGTGCTCTCATTTCAACAACATTTATTCTCTTGGCGTGTTTCTTCTGCCATACCAAACAGGTATGTCAGTGTTGACACACCTCTATGAACAGCGTGTCGTGCCCTTTTTGGCACATTTTGGCTGCCCATAAAAGCATGTAAGACTCCATTAGCACCATTTCCAGCTTTCACTCTCCATTCATTATCTTTTATAGATTTCTTTTACTAGCATATTTCTGGAATGCTCATGTGTTAGCCGCCAACATCACCATAGTAATAAGTATAATTAAAATGTACCACTTCATTTCCATATATATTATTAACTAACTTGTTTCCAACGTATCATGTACGCCAATTAAAATAAAACCATCATATAATCAATAACCACATAAATAACATTAAAACCGCCTAGTTCCGACGCGTGGAATGTCTTTAATTTTAGGGCATGACCGTATAATGTCGGTATATCTCGCACGCTGCTGCGCTCGGACCGTTATCGATCACTGCATTCAATTTATTCATAGAACTTTCAAACTTGTTCACCTTATTAAATTACCTCACAATGGGTACATGACAAATATTGTATTTAAATTGAGTTGGGGAGCTTAGAAAAGCACTTTCATATCTAAAGGTATAATTATTTTGCCTTCACAACAAAACAAAAACTTTAAACTGTATCTGCTTTATGAAGTACAGCTATTAGAGTTTCATTCATACAGTTTCAAACTGCACTTAACTTAGTACCTATGTATATATTCCTGATACTTTGTTTATTTGTATATATAACCATAGTTTGAATATAGTAATAAGAAAAGTAATCATGTTTCAACAATAAACCATAGCATTAAAGACGATAAAATGTAATAGAGAATTAATTAATCTTTACTTTCATTTCATATGTGAAAAAAACCGGTTAAAAAAAGCAAATAAGTTTAAATTAAATAACTTAATTCTAACCTATAAAAATAATAATGTTCTCTAAAACATGGGATTGCAGTATATTAAAACCTTCACAATAATGTAGCTTATGAATTTGAATAACGTATAATATATAAGTATATAATCTAAAACGATACTGGCGGATGACCAACCGCCACTTCACCTCGATATTAACTACAATTTCTAATGACATGTTCGGAGACGATGTCGCAAATTGCCTCTGGTACTTAACATAACATTATAAGACCTTAACTAACCACCGCTACATTATTATACTAGCCGTTCGATCAAACAGTTTTCCAGTAATGAAATCCATTCATAAACAATAGTACGTTTCAAGAACTTGGCCTCTCAAACAATGGCCGGGGTTTAATCTTAATGTCATTTCTCTCAGAAAAGGTCAATAAAATGGTATAGTTTGTTGATAAAGCGAATGAGTACGCGGTACCTTAAAAGGGTTCGGTAAGGATGGAACGTGAGTCGCCTGCACGGAGCAGGCGAAGTCAGGGGTCTCGCCGTTACTTAGTAAAAAGGAACAGCCTTTAAGGTCTGCGGATCGATCTATAGAGCGCATTCCATCACATATTGGTATTTATGTTACTTTAGATTCAAAGCGAGAGTTTTTTACTTGCATCTCACCCACCATCAATAATAAATATTCAATTGTGCTTGTTCTATGTCTGGGTGTTGAATATACTCGTATGATTAATCACCCAGGTACATATTTACATATAATAAGTTTGTATAATTTTGTAATTTTTTTTTGTTGTCTGATTTCTACAAGGGCTTTAAGCGACTTATCTCGCCGTCAGGTCAATGTATAAGATATTGTGTGAATTATTCATTATTATTATTAAAGAGACCCACGAGCCCCTTAAATATCTAGTAATTAGAATAAAATATAAACTATAGAAGGAGAAGAGGCGATGCGTGAGTGAAATAATGTCTTATTGATAGCAGAACATTCGACCGATTGCCCCAGTTTCTAAAACATACTAAAAGTACAAATCGAAGTCGTCACAGATGAGAAAATAATAATTATTTAAAAATCAGCGCCAGAATTATTTGCAGTACAAATCGAATTTACGGCGTTATTGTGGCATACACGAGTGTCTCCAAGGCATTAGAATTCACCGTAAGCGCGAAACACGTTAGGCCGATATAAATTCCAAACGGCCGTTACCCTGGTGCAATATTGCCGAGGTAGATCTGCCCGATATTATGAACTCGGTTATCACTTGCGAATAAATGTAACTCACTTAGTAGAGAAACACAAAACTACTTTCCCACCACCACTTCAAATATATTCAACAACTGTAAAGACAAACCATGACTTCTTTCATATGACCAGTACAATATAGAAGGGATGCGATTGCCAGCATTAAGAATAACGGAAAGTTCTCGATCAGGTTTGCATAAAACACGAGTTATATTTGTGGCCGGATGATAAAGAGTCGGGAGACACGACATATCTCGGTGCTTTACTGCAGGCACAGATACCGTCCGCTGTGGCTTTGAACCACCCGCTGCCGCCGCCCGCGAAATAAGAACACAACAATACGCCGATAAACAACACTTTACGGCCTTTCTATTTTGTTTCTATGGTAGATTGTGTTATTGATTTATCAGCATGGCAGAAACTGCATACTGCAGCCGTAATTCACTTGCTTGCTTTCTGATTTATATAAAGTAGCAACCAATGAACATGACTTGTGTAATTGCACTTTTCACTTACTCATTCTAAAGAATCAAAGAACTAATACTTTTTTAATATTATTTCTTTTATATATCTTTTATAAAAAAAAATATTTTTAATTCAGGAAATAACTTAAATTATTATATATCATCGTTTAAGTTCTAACACAGCGTAAGTCAAAATTTTAGATAACTTTGTAGAATTGGGAAAACATCGCTCACGTTTCATAAAATCATTTTAAAACTACATAATTGGTTGTGCATTAAGTTGGTGCAAAATAGATTTCGTTTAAACAATACACGGTATAAAATGTTTACTGCAGCATTAGAAATGTAATATCGTATTATCATTGGGCTTAATTATAAAGTTGCCTACTTTGACATACGCGGTGTTAGAACTTATGCGAAGATATATATATATTTTGGTTGGATGCAGAATTTCTATATGGCCGATCTGATATTTATGATTCATTAAAATGAAATTCCACATTAGACACTAACAATGACAGTATCTTGCCATTGTCACTGGTACATTTCAGCATTGATATCAGATAGCGGGCTCCATGACTTATTCAAACCGCTCACAGCGGTACTGCGATAAGGGCCTGCACTAAACCGGCGTGGATTCCTCGAATAATGATGCAAATTGACTCTTAATAGCACAGGCACCTGGGGAGGTGTAGAAACTAGTAGTTTCCAATAGGGCTGCGTATGAAAACTGAGCTATTCTACATCCTATTAAACTTAGAACCTACTACAACACAATGGAAACATCGTTATTTTTGGTTCTACGTTTCGTTCGTTTGGTTCTATGGTTTGGTTAGATTAGAACCAAAATTACCCGAATACACGACGAAATAGATATAAAGATCTTAATCACATCAACCGACAGGCACAATTACCCGCCAACCTTCACCTTTCGTTACCCTGTTTATTTACGTTAACTATGACTTACGCAATGTTTAATTTTTTGTCGAATAAAGAAACTTTAGTAATGAATGAAACACTTATACCCTTATTTTGTTGCATCACGGATACATTTTTAAGGTTTAGTCGTTGTTAGACATTCCTTGCATTGCGTTACCTTATAAACTTTTTCTGCTCCTCATTGTCTAGCGGGACAATATAATTTGATTTGTGTTTATAGTGATTGTTTACTGTGGCAGCTATGGCTGTGGCTTTCGCCGATGCTAGGTACAGCCAACGTTGCATTGCTCGTACACTTGGTGCACCTCGAACAACGATACGGGACGCCATCAGACGGTTTTGGAAGACGGGTTCATACACCCGGAGACCAGGTCAAGGCCGACATAGCTGCACTTCATAAAGAGATGATCTTTTCATTGACAGCAACGTCTTCGTTTCATTGACAGGAATCGCTTTTGCACCGCTAAAGAAACTTGTACATGGTTTTTTGAGGTAAGATATATCAGTGTGAGTAAACGTACGGCAAGAAGGCTGGCAGAAAGCTATCTTAAAAGCTTTTTACCCTCCTCGTGTGTCAGAACTGCTCCATTAGCACCGTAGAGCTAGACTTAGATTTGCGCGAGAATAAACTGATTTGACTATAGAGGAATGGAAGGTCGTTCTGTTTTCAGATGAGATCACAATAGCCTTAAGAGGTCTAGATGCGCTATAACCGATACCGTGGGTTACCATGGAGGGACCATAATAATTTGGGAAGGTATTTCTTTTCTTGTTGTATTCAATAGAGGCAGTGCAAATGCTCAAACATACATAGAGAAGGTTCTTCGCGACCTTATTGAAGGCAACTTCTGATTAATGTGCCATACCGCAAGATGGGTCTCCGATTATCTTAATGAGGTCGGGATTCGCATTTTATCATGGTCAGCACGCAGTCCCGATCTTAATCCGATTGAGCACATTTGGGACAACCTCAAAAGACGTATCCGAGCAAGAGTACCACCGCTGTTACCCGAGAAGAGCTTAAGACGGCTGCAGTAGAAAAGGGGCACAACATCCCACAGTCGGATATCCAGGACATAATGGATGGATTACCAAACAGGTAACAAGAATTTATTAAAGCAAGAAGCGGCAACACACATTAATAAAATTTTGATTAAACAAAAGGTTAGATAGACCTCTTTTTTCAAAACTGAAATTTCTAAATGTTTGTTATTTTTTACTAAAATCGATTTTCGCTGTAGTCGTAGATAAATAAGTTTATGATAAGGTTTTTATGTATTTTTACCGTAACGGTAGCATTTAACATACCCTCTGACCAAAAGTGCTCTAAATTTGTTGTATTCTGACAATTCAAGAAATAACAAGGTGGGCGGTCATTTGTGCTTGTAAGTTTTAAACAGATTTTAGTCGCATGAAAAGTTTGGATTTACTAAAACGTAGTAGTAAAACACGATGTATATGTCATCTCAAAAGTGAATCCGAGATTATTCTATATTATGTCATTTTACTTACTTCAAAACCTTTATTACTCATTTTATCTACAAGTGCTTAGTTTTTATTCTTCCTCTACCCTTTCTTGTAGCTTTTTATTCTGACAGTTGCAATTTTGATGTTTAAGTTAATGCTGAGTCTATAACATCAACCCTAGTAGGATCAGGACAGGGTTCGGTCCCGGAATGTGCGGGAACCGGTTGCACGCAACGCGCGAGGGGCGCCGCTATCCTGTGTTGCTCTCGCGACCCTATGTCATGCCATCTTAAATAGGTGGTGCATTGAAAGATTTGAAATATAATTAATCTCTTAGCTATTTGTTCGTTATGGGTGAAGTTGTTTGTTTACTTTCATTTCACTCACACGTACATATTTCACTTTTTATCAGCAACTTTATCGTAATAGTTCTTATAATCTTAATCTTTAGTTATCTGTAATAAGTAATCTGTTTGTTACCTTTCATCGACTTATCGGCTAAACAAATTTTAATAAAATTGAATGTTGATTCGTTAAGCCCGACGAAAAGACATAGAGTTAAGTCCATGCAGATGAAATTGTTACCGGAAAGCTAGTACTACGTATAATAAATCCCCAAGATGTTGTCTGCTACTCATTTTTCAGAAGGATTAACGGATTTAGATAGAACTTGACCCAGAATTGTACAATAATAAAAAAAAATATTTTTTGCTAATGTAATGTAGCTGAAATTTGATGAAAAAAAGACTGTTTCACCAAACGTACACAAAATCTAAGAGTAGGTTTTTATTTCGTACAATATATCTTTTATTATGGCTCAAACGTACTTTGTACATGCAAAGTTCCTCCTGGGATTGGTGAGGACCAAATTATCCAACATTCCTTGCGGTTAGCTGTCTCATTCTTTAAAAGCGGCTTCCCTAAACTCTAGCACTGTCCCATGCGTGCTCTACTGTTTACAGTTATTAAGTCAAGCGAGCCAACGTGAACCAACAACCAACGCCACTAAAACGACAGCAGAATTACTGACTTATAGTTACCATTCAGACCATTCGGAATTTCTGACATCAGGCAGGTTTATGAGTAAATTTGCATTATAAATATTATATGTATGTTGATTCAGAAATAGAAGATTCCTTCTGGACACAATATCTTTTATAATTAGGGTATCGAACCTTAAATGGGGAAATAACGGATCCCCCATAGTATCACACTCATCTCTTTATACTCGGGTTGACCGTAAGCGAGATCTTATCTTAAAATAACTAGAGTCAACATTCTATTAGATGTGAAATTACCAGGCTGCAGGGGCTGCAAGCCTTCCGCATGCGCCGGTATTGGCAATATAGATATCTTTATCTGTAATGATCCACACACTTTCACCGGTACACACGGCTTTTGACTTGCCGGTCTTAGTTCCATAATTCACCGACAGATTCCCCGTTCAATATAGCCCTTATTTTTCTTCAAAATTAATAAAAATATTTATTCGTATAAATAAGCATATTTTTATTTAGAAGAAATCTTAGTTTCTGTTATTGTGGTATATTTGTAGTTTATTAGCAGGTTGACAGAAAAAACATGAAATGACACTCAAAATTACCTGCTTGTGTAAATTTTTTTACATAATTTACATTGTTCAATGTGTTAACGATTAAAATTGATAAAACCTGTTTTACGGTTTTTTGAACTTTTTTTTACATATCGGTTACCTTGCCGCAATCGTTTTTAAAATTATGTAAGGCGCAGTAAATTAAGTTAATGCTATTGCGAAGACATTTTTACGATTATAATCTTATTTTTGTAATCATATTAAAAACTATGTATGATTGTAATCCGTTGTGTCTTCCTATAAAATAAATAAATCAATTACTAACGCTTCGCTTTCCGTCCGCGACCGTTCGTTTTGTCAGCGTGGACACCGCTATGCATCACGTCTCGCAGGCACGCATATTCCACCAAAGTCCAAAGAAATCCTAAGTTCCCCAGAGTTCTAGACTCTCTATATATCTTTACGATCTCCCTAATTACATCAAATTATAGTTCACTGGAAAAGTTGTGAAAGCTTAATAACAGACACACAACTTTCGATTTGTAATTGTGGAATGACGCTGGTAACATAAAGTACCCTCTATGATGATCCAGAATCATCAAATGCCAGCAAATAAATATCACAAGTTATATCTCTATGCGCCTGTGACAATCCTTGCGCACTTGCCAAAATAAACATTTATAGGTTTATTAAGCTGCTATATAGTTGTCTAGGTTGAAACGTTTATAAGCTTGAGTTTTATTTATACTTCACCTTTCTATAGAATCACCTCGTCTCGATGCAAAAATAATAACTTCTAAATAGACCGCAGACAGATTGTCTGGACTTCAATGCCATTATCGTTTAATATAATGCTTCGATTGTTGCTGTTTTATTTAGGATTCGTTTCCTCGTACGTACTATGGAGACAAATTAAACATAGCCACTGAAATGTTTTATTCATTTTGTATAACTATCATTAGAATTTTAGAGACGCCTATGATTTTGTTCTCGAATACACTTAAAGTACTGTACATGATAAAGGTGGTGTGTTTTTGTACGTCTTCATTCGCAAGTTATTGTTTAATAGACAAGTAAAAACAACACCGACCTGAAAACAAATACTCGTAGTAATGCTCGTTCGCCAAACTCTCTAATGTGAAGTTACAAGTTGCGCTCAGTTCGCCTTATTCACTATGGTAACTTACAGGTTGCGCTTACAGGAATATTTTCGGACGTAAGATTTGTTTAAATAAAAACAATAACTATACTTCTCTATATTAATATTATAAAAAATTGCGCTAATTAAATTATTTCACATTTGAAAATATGTACTTAGTAAAAAAATAACAGTTCTCTTATACAAATCTATACAATATACTTTGTTCTTTTGTACTAAGCTTTTAATTTTATCCATAATAGCGTTATTAACCGCAGCGAAGCGCACTCGCCTTGTTCTCTATAAAATATTAGACCGACTCTGAGTTACGTATCAAATTCCCTAGTTGTTAGAAATAAATAAAGCTTGCTGGAATGCGCCTTTGGTAATTTATTTATAGGCTGTAACAAGTCTGAGCCTGGGATATAAATTCTAAGGTCTGGTTCTGCCACTACTAGGCTGGCGGTTGCTTGACGGTCTTGACGTAAACTTGCAATTTGCACGCTATTCCATTAAATTACCTACAGCTATTTATACTTGTTAGAACTCGATTACAAAGCAAGAAACCGGAATTCGGATACGTATTTGTTAATATATTATCAATATGACGAAACCAGAATTCACCAGTGTACAAAATTGGAATAAGGGATTGATTTACCATTTTCAACTGATTCCTAAACGTAACACCGATACTAGTTTTAAAAAAGGTGACGCTTTTGCTGTTGCCGCGGTGAAATTGTTGACGCGGTTTTCACGATCATGTGACTGCGAGCTCGGTGGAACGCTATTTTTGTTGGAAAACGATTTTAAATCTGTAATTACTGTTATTTTATTAAGATTAAGAATCTTGCGGCTACTTCTTGTTGTCTCCTTGCTCATTAATTTACACTATCCATAGAAAGTTCACCAAAATAAGACGTATTACCACCAACTTATAAAGAGCATATATCTATATTTATCTTTAAATATAAAAATTCCGCGTCACTGCTTTTGTCCGGAATGAACTTCGAAACTACTATATTTATGTGTACGTATATATTCCGCTACAAGTGGTATATTATTTGTTTATATTGTTGGAGAAACATAAATAATGATTGATAAAATCAATGTCACTTCTGTACGACTTTAATATGCATCATCATCTTTGTTTACATTTAACACAACGTAGTCTTCGAGGAGTCTAAGGACAAAACAGAATTACATACTTTTGGAGTCATGGAAATCATTACAAGATAAACTCAATAGATGTTTTTATGAATCAAGCTAATATATTGGCAAAAGCGAATAAAAATTGTATTTGAATAATAACAACTATATAATGCATATCAAATACTAGATGTACTGAGTTAACAATAACCGATTATTATGCATAAGTACATCCAGAATTTTATAACTGGCTAGGATAGGATAATTAATAGTCTCTTCTGTGTCTATACAGAAGAGAATAGAATAGAAGAATAAAGGCAGTTTTATAGTATATGATACCAGGTATATATTCATCACCTGTCCAAGCCACATCAGCCTGAACTTGAGAGCTCCTCAATAATAAGCGTCAGTTTAGACTGCCCCAACTGAATTCATTACGGTGACACTCCCTGACGTTGACGTTGAGTGATATGAGTTTTACATTCTGGAAGTTATTTACTATTATTTATAAAGAAATAATAGTAAATATAATATTCCAACTTTAATATATTATTTTTAGAAAAATATATGAGTTATTTTACTCATGTAGATGTCATAAAACCGATTTAATCTCTAAGCATATGTAATCTTTCAGAATTCTGCATGTACGAGTATGTTGTGCAGACCACATTTACCTTCTTATTATTTATATAATGATGATATCCTATGCGGTGATATCAGTAATTGGCTTTTGTATCATAGGTACTTTTATTTTCCATTATTTGAAAAATTTTAAAAATTCTTTGTTTAACAAATATAAGTAGTTATGACGTATTTTGCAAATGTTCTTTTCATTTTTCATAGAATACCTTTACTATTTATAGATTTCCTTATTGATAGGGGGTAGCGGAACCTCACATGAGCATTTTCTCTATATATGAGCTCGTGTGATTATTCAAAATACCGTGTTATATGAACGAGTAAGAGTATTGAAAACAATGTCAAATGAGAACAGTAATAAATAAGGAGGCGGCATTTCTATATAAATAAATATTTTGAGTACAAAATAGAAAATTATTATATATATATATATATTGCAGTGGGGTATCGGCAGAGTAGAATAGTACCTCCCACTGTACTAGGTGTCTTAAGAGCCGGGTGAGGTACTGGAAACGACAGATGGCAGTATATTCACCCGTAACAGTGTAGGTCAAATGCAACAGAGCAAGGATGGGCAGCAAATTTCTCGTCGCAGAGCTAGCTATGTTCTACAATTGCCAACACGCTTGCCCAGCGCGGCAATTATGGACAAATTCGCCTTTTCTTGGGGAGACCTATGTTCAGCGATGAAAATTTTTCGGTTGCTATAATGATGATGACCTAAAAATATTTTCATCATCATCCTAACTATAGAACGTCCGCTGTTAGATATAGGGCTCCCAAAGAAAATAGTAATTTGACCATAATTGACGCGCTTGGCAATCGAGGAGCCTATTGCATTTCCGGTATCTGTCGGTTCCGGTACCTCAGTCACCTCTTACAACAACTGGTACAGGTGGAGGTACTATTATACTTTGCCGGTACCCCATGGCCAATTATTCAGTAGAAAAGTGCCACTAAACCTATTAGTCAAATAATTCATCTGCATGAATCCAGGATGATAGCTCCAATGATTTGGGATGAATGTATCCACTCGAGGACCCAATTACTTAATACCGTGGAATTAATTAATTGTTCTAATGTTCTGAAACAATTTACTAATAGAGTCAAAGCGGTAATCATCACAATGACTTCAATTACATTTAGTACTATACAAATTTTACGTAAGTGCAAACTCACAAAATTCCTTTTTAATATTTACATATAAGTAAATATTTACTCATTTTTAGTTAGCGTTGCAATTTGATAATTACTAAGTATTAAAAAATCAAATTTTACCTACAATATTACAGTTCAATGAACTATTAATAAAAAAAAATGTAAACAAAATTTTAACTGTCTACGTCAATCGTTCGAAATCATTGACAGCGGTAATTGGATATTCAGATAAATTAATGTAGGTATCAATATACTCTCCACATTCACTAATTAATTATTTACTTTATTATCGCGCATTTAAAGTATATAAACACAAAAAATCATAATATATAAGTAAGAAACGGTCATTTAGATAAAAAAAAACATACTATCAGGCTAGCAACATTTTTTCTTTTACAAGGGAGATACAATTTTTTTACTTTACATTAACAAAAAATATATTTTTAGTTATTATTGCATGAATTTAAATTTTGTAGATACGTATAATGAGTAAAGGAATAATTCGATATAGTCACAGAATGATACCATTTTGTGTCTATATGGAATTATTATTATTAAAGCTAGGTAAATTATAAAGGATTTTAATTGCTATAAATTGTTTCTTTAAGAGATATATATTGGAGATGGTAAATGAAGTATTTAGAGAGGTCAACGCCCCCTTAACTGGCTTGTTTGTGGGCGGGCGCCACGCGCTCATCGACCTTCTACGACATTCGCGAAAAATAAACTTTTTACACTGTATTGCTGCCGTTTATTGCTAATTTTAGCACGCTTTCTTTTGTTTTTGTAAAGATTTTACTTTTTTATGAACATATGTTAACTGTGGCGAAAGTATGCATTTGTATTTTTATTTACATAGTTTCGAAATCTACTGGCGAAGTATCTGTGTAAATTTACAATGCTAACAAAAGCTTGCAAATATTTAAATGATACTACATTCTCGGTAAGTTAAAACAACAATTAGGTTATTTACCGATAAGCTCAGAACTACAATGTTTACAGGCGCTCCACTCCAATCTGTGAAGCTCACCTTTAATCTCAACTTAATGAGTTGCATGTTAGAGCGGGCGCTATCTGTCTAGCCTAGGGTTAACAACACTGGACTTGGATGTCACCTTTTAATATGAAACCCTTAAATTTGAAAAAATGAGGTTTCTTTATTTCTTAAAAATATTTATGTGTAAATGTAAATGTGTATATATATATATATAAAATACTTAAAAAATGTATTTGGATTTAAAGCTTAGTCGTATGGACAGAGAAATAAACACATAGGCCCAGAAGTATTTTATTCATGGCGAACATTTTTAGACACTTGGCTGTAAATTATAAATTGGTAGTTTACTTGTAAAAAAGAACAAAAGTAAATGTAACAATGTCACTTGAAAAATAGTATATTTTTCAATCAACATTTACAATCTGATAAGAGAATGTTTATGATTATTTATTATTACAGTAATAAAAAATATCCATAAAATATAATTTTCATCACTTTATCATCTGTAGGACGTTTACTGTTGTGCAAAGTAATTGTCTAAAAGAATTTGGTTTAGGATGGGAATAGGATCGATTACTTGTGGCCATTGGCGTATCTGGGGTTTACTTTCAGGAGGGGGATGGGACTACGTTTCGTGGCCGATGCGCATTTACTCACGCAGTTGACACACAATCTACAACTTTTCAAGTCGGTAGTCCAACATCCTGGAGTGGGCCAGTGGGCACACGGCCCCCACCTATATACGCCCATACTTGTGGCTTGCATCGAGCGCGATCCTTCAACTCTAATCAAATATGTCTGTCCAAGTTATCGTTAGACGTTAATACTAATTGTTAAATACTATTAAGTACTAAGGTTGTTAAAACTGGCAACCCTAGCTTCAGCAATGGGAAAGCTGGAAGAAATAATAAACAGGTATAATGAGATCATTGTACACGATTATAATAATTTACTGTACATTCAATAAAACAAACGTCACAACGATTTTACGAATAAGCATTCTTTATTTCATCCTTCTATATATAAATTTTGTGTGTATAAATATAATATAACTTTTGGCTGGAGAGCCACTGAAGTTGTTTGTAAATATGATAGTATGATACGTAATATTAACAACAAAACTTAGACTAAAACAATGGGACCCACCCACAGCGCATGACGCCTTGCCCCACCCCCACCCACCACGTGACAGCTGGTTAGACAGAGAAACATTCGTCAATTCATAAACATGCGTCAGAACTGACAATGAAAGTTGGCATGGTTCTGATCATCACACCACTCGTAACGCTTTTGATTTGTAGGTGCACTCTCTAAGAGATCTATAAACTATCTTCATAAATATGTTTATCACAATAAATAAATATTTTATTTGGCGATATTATTCGATCAGATTAGTTCTCGTCAGGCAGTGGATTGCCTGGGTGAAACACAAGCCGAAACGCGTTAGATGCAAGCATTAATGCAATTCAACTCCAATTGAAAATCTTTGTAGGCCTATATCTACCAGCAGAGATGGCTGATATGGTAATCTCTATGAGAAAACCAATCAAACAATAACATACAAAAAGAATTGACTCTAATAATAATATTTATACACAATGACGAACTTATTTTAATTGTTACTTTAAATAGATTTGCCTAACATATATTATACTCCTTATATACCTAAATAACTTATATAAAGTCTACTGAAAGCCTAAGTAGAATGACTGTATAAATATTTAGAGCGAAAGTGAATAGAAGAATTAGTATAGGACGACCTAGGCGAACATATCCTAACAAGGTAGAAAAGGTATTAAAGATGGGCCAGGTCAGAAGTACCAAGAATATACGAGCGCGTATGAACGGACTAATGCGAGTAGGTAAGGGAAGCGAGAGAGATATGCCAAGATCGTAACAAGTGGAGATCCATAGTTCCTCCCTATATCGATGGGACACAGGCGTGATGTATGTATGTATGTACTGAAAGCCTAGACTACTTTTTACATTGTGACGGCGTGACGCTGGCTCGGTGTTGGTAAGGACTGGTTAGAGGGCTCGCCCACACCAGTGCGTGACGCGGCGCCGTGCAGCGTGACGGCTGCGTCCAGCTACCGTGACAGAATGCGACGTCTGAACATTGCAGCCCGTTCACATTAGTTTGGACGACAGTGTTATAATTATATCGCTGGCGCACGCAAAAGATGGGTTAAATTCTAATTTAATCTTATCTTACTAAATAAGAGAGTGACATAGTTCCTTCTACGAACAGGAATATTTAGTATAAGTGTGTAAATTTGATAAACCAGTCAATCAATCTAAATTTTGGATATATATTAGTCACAATACAAACAGATTACATTAATTCCCATATATTTACAACACTTTGTATTTTGTCATGGCGTCCGTCCGACTTGATGAAAACGGACAGTTACAACCACATTTTCGCCGCGTGTGACGAGTACAAACAGTTAACATCGAGTTGCACCATGTTACAGCTAATTGCTCATTTAGTAACGATGTAAACATATTACTGCAACACACTCTATTAACATGTGTTATAATTATGTGCATATTATCAACGAAAAGTATATCAACTTATATTTATTAGATCGTCGGGGTTATTAGATGAGTGAGTAAATTAATTGACTTATCGTGTGGAAATATTCATGGGTTTGAATTGCTAACTTTTATATAACGTTCAAATATAATAAACGAACTAGCCAGCCTTAACTGACCAAGCGTACTTTACTAAAAGTACAGCATTAAACCGTCTATTTGTAGAATTATGGCAAAAACAACTATCCCTGGTTATTACCTTATACTACTCTACAGGTTTCTCAGAAACTATCCTAACTTGTTACACAAGCTATACGACAAGTGCATTTTTATTTAGACATCGCAATCGTGATGCCATGTATTTTTATTGCCCGACATATTTGAGAACTCTCCAACAAAAATAAATGCACTTGGATTATTGAAATTTTATTTATACCAGACAGAGGGCATATTGACTGGAAATAGATATGCAAATGTTTATATTATGCAGAACACGCAGACGTGCATAACGGAGGAAGCTTTATAGGACAATTGTTTCATCACGTAGAAATCGTACGACATAAGCTCCACTTTGTTTACACTGGAGAATCTAGTAAACAACTAGCATAGTAGTCGGAGAGCTGCTAGATATTTTGAAGTTGGTATTTCAGGCACCGCACAGGCACATTTATTAGTTTAATATGTATTTGGTCATATTTAAATAAAAATAACAAAATCCTGGCTGAGTAGTAGTGGAGCCTATTCAACCACTAATATTAACCCACTTCAAAAATGGAGGAGGTTCTTAATTCAGCTTTGACCCTTTAGTAATAAAAAAAAACTAATCTGCCTTTTTTAATTTATACTTTTTTATTACTTAATAATATATACTTTTTTATATTTACTATTTTTTATTATCTATAAGTATAATTCAGTAAAAATAATGTAATTTAAATAAAAATTATGGTGTACCCGTTTTAATACACTTTTACTGCGAACTATTTTATTTTGTAATTATTTAATACTAAATTTACAGATAACAAAACTATAAAATGTCAATAGTATTGAGCCAAAACAAAATTGCTGGTTCATAGATATTGGGTTACATTAAGTCTTTTTCAGCTAGGTCTGCACTTTTTCTATAGATATAATAAAATAAGTTTTCACGTTGACTAAAATCATTATTATACAAGAGGACATATATATATATACTTATATATATATATTATATATATGTCCTCTTGTATGTAGGGTTTAGTGCTTATGTCATCGGCAGTAATACACATTGGCCTTTCGACTCTCTCAGGGTCACATCCTAAGGTATACTTGGTATAAGGAATACTTACTCATAATGATCTACCAGCTCTCGGGCTATAGCGATCGTGCAGTGATATCAAGGAAAACAAGACGCTATCAGTATACACGTGAAAATAACAGGGTGGAATCCGATCTGACCCGGGTGTGGAGTCATCTGCAGGTCATCGCGACCAGGTCGCTAATGAGAGGACATCGATAGTGCACATATTTACATCGTGAAATCATCATGCAACAATAATGTTACTATGTATTTTCGCTAATATCAAATTCAGGTTCCTAAAATTAACGTAAGATTTGGTTTATTTGGTTTGTTTGTTTTTTTATTATTTTAATAACGACGTGGAAACACTTGTTAAATTATTTCTGAAAATGTAAGCCCTTATATACTTATTTATAGAATATATATATAAAGAAAGAACGCCGTTGTTAACGTTAATTAGCCTAAAATACCTAAATATTTGAACATAAATAATAAATAGCATAATTTCTATTAGTAAATTAATAAAGCCAAAGATATATTTATTATTAATTCAGATGACTCGATAGATATCGACGTATAAAAATAATAACACTAGCTTTTTGTTCACATCTTCGTTCCCGTAGACTTCACTTCCGTCCTGCGGAAGCTTTTCCGAAATCAAGAAGAGTCTCTGTTATTTCCTATGCAGATGCCAAATTTCATCAAGATCGATTAACCGGTTAAAACCGGAAAGCGTGAAAAACAATCCAATCTTTCCCCATTAACATACTATTTAAGTTTACGTATAAAACGCATATAAAAAGAAAACACAAGTTTCGTGCGGGCATACACTTCTTTGGTCATAAGAAACTAAAAATTCCAGCGGGACCCGATATTAAGAAACGAAACTGAAAAAAGATAACTAGCCTATATATATATATATATATATATATATATATATATATATATATATATATATATATATATAATAATAAATACACACAACATTTTATATTCATCATCTCTACAGATATTCATGAACCGACCCACGGCCCGACCCAAAATAGAAACAATATCTAATTAATATATAAAATAACTAGCTGACGCGGTAAAAGTTCTTATGCTAATTAAATTATATAAAACTACCAAAATGACTATGGGGTTGGTGATAGAAGGATAAACATTTGTGGTTGTATGTATTTTTAATGCCACATTATAAAAAGAAAATGTCCAAAAAGTTTTGAAAGTTAAATAACACACACACATCACTTAGGGGTATGATAAATATGTCGATAGTAGCCGATTCTCAGACCTACAGAACATGCATATAAAATTTTATAAGAATCGGTCTAGCCGTTTCAGAGGAGTATGGTAACTGACACTGTGACAGGAGAATCTTACATATTAGAAGATAATACCTATTTCCCTTATTCGCGGTACAGAGCGTAAACGGTTGGACTGATTTGAATAATTGGATTTTTTTGTTGTATTTGGTATTATCAGTGGAAAGTTCTTATGAATCAAAAACATTCAAAAAGTTATGCGATACCATGTTTACTTTGGTTTTACGTTCTACATAACTGTCAGTCGTTTGACCGCAGGCACGGTTGATAGAAAGCGCGTTGCAAATATTGTTTGAAACAGATACAATTAGTAATTTTTTGTTTTATTAATTACTACTATTCGATTTTCATAGTTAAGACATAATAACGCCCAGCACACGAATACAGGGAGAACATCAAAACAGCATATTAATAAGTTTGGACAGTGCGTTCATTTCAAATTTACTGATTGCCTTTGTTGAGACGAGAGAGTATGTATACAAGATCCGTCTCAAGGACTTCAATACAGAGAGTCTTTAACTTTACCCAGTAAAAGTAGATTGATACATGATTCATTGGAACTAAGAATACTCGTATTATTTGCACTGCGATATGAGGTCCCAGATAACAGCAGCTAGCAGTGGGCCGTAACTGCTCTATTGTGTCGTTTGCTGCTATTAGCGTGATTGGGCGCATCTGTAAATCATGCGACAAGAATATGTTTTAAGCATTTCCGCCCGTTAAAGGATGCTTTAATAAAGAAGTATGGAACTTAATGTGCTAACTTTAGTTAAAGTTTTTAGAACACGATATAAAGTATCCTGTTACTAGTTTGCACTAGTTCTGGTTACTGAATTCTATGCAAAAAAATAAATAAAAGATACGCATTTTGTCTTTTATCTCTATATAAGTTAGTCACTCAAGTATTTAGAAATATGTTGAATAAAATGACTCTTAGAATAAAATCCCTACTTATTATTATTATTTAATATTATAAATGCGAAAGTAACTCTGTCTGTTTGGCTGTCTGTTACGCTTTCCTGCTTAAACGTCAAAACCGATTTTGATGAAATTCGGCTCAGACAATTTTTAGACCCTGAGAAAGGACATATTTTTTAATTCGAAATAAGGGTTGTGGGGGTTCAAAAGGGGGGATGAAAAGTTTTGTGGAAGTGTCGCTATTTTTGGAGCTAGAAACTTGAAACTTATTTTTTAACCCATTGATTCGATAAAAATAAACATGACATTCAAAGTTTATATAAGTTAAGGTAAAGAGGTACCAAAAAAAAACTATTCCACGCGGACGAAGTCGCGGGCACAGCTAGTAATAAATAGTAGAAAACTAAAACCTGGAATTAAATAAATATAGGTAATTAGGTGTATAGAAATGCTCTATACATAAAAATCAAAAAACTGATACAAAATTTAGCAAAATGTAAATATAATATCCTAAAATGCTTACCCGCAAATCCATTTCATCATAAACACAGACACAAGCACATAGATCACAATGCCTTTATTATAAACTAAGAGTTCTAAAATCAAGAACGGTCATACAAGATTAGGATATGTGATACAAATTGAAAGCGGTACACGTGCAGTATAGTTCGTCGCACGGCAGGATGCGTAGGACTACGGCGCGAGCGCAGGACACAGGGCCATGAAGAAAGCACGCCCTCCCCGCATTCGAGAACGCAATTCAGACGTTCCGCGTCTAGTACGAGTGCCTATACTACAGGGAGCTCCAAGTATACTGGTTACTACTGAGGTACTGTAGACTATATATTGATAAATCCGAAATAATGGAAGAAAACTTTCCAGTATCTTCGATCAAAAAAGGAACTTAATATTTATATTAAGTTCATATAAATGAGTTGAGTATAAAACTCTCTTTTTAGATAAAAAATAAATAGTGTTTTGAATTACACCTATTTCCTTGTCTTAATATAAATAAGTGATGAGAGTGCACATTGACGTAAGTTCTTATTATAGATATTTGCATTTGTTTTTGCGTTATTTATCAAATACCAAACAATATGATAGTTTAATGAACACTATTGAATTATCAATATAACCACTGGCTGACTTCTAATTGCAAACAGATGTCAATATAGCATAAAAAACCCAAAAGTCATTATTAAGAATAGCCTCGCCCGTCCCTAGTTGGTTATAATACTAAAATATAAAATTCTTACCGTGAGACTTGAGATCTAACCCAACGCATTGTTGTGAACACAACGTACACACCGCAACAGGTTAACCTACCTAAATCTGTAAAAATTTCGCAATCGATATTAATCTATAAATAGTGGGCTATCAAGTTCAAAATAGACTACAAAAATTTGACAGATCTGGGTAGGTTGATCTGTTTCCCACTGTACGAATGTTTATTTGTGCAACTCAAATAATATAATTAATCACTTTATCAAAAACAATGGAGTCGAGGATATGTGTATCATGCCACGATATGGTGTCATTAAGTATAAACGATCATTATCGTGCACTAGTTGCCTTATAGTAAGTAAATGTACAAATACGAATCTATAGATACAAAAAAAAAATTAAATGTCTGTCGGCTACTTGTAAAAAAAATATATATCGTAGAAATGGCAGGACATATTTTCTTGACACTTATACTAACAGTAGCATCAGTTTTCGAAAAATAAAATAAAAAAATATGAAACATTATATTCTAAACTTAATGGTAAATAAGGAAGTAGAGTTGGACACAGCGTCCGGGTAAATGTAAATAAAACTGACTTTCACACGGACGCAGACGCAGGCACCAGGTAGTCCTAGAAAACCAGAAATGACGACTTAATACGTAATAGCATGAACCTTAGAACAATAAATTCATTATAAAATAATACTTAGCACCATATCTACAATTTTGTTTGCATATGATGTAACGTACTATCCAAGTCTACATACAGCATTGTTGTAATTAGAAATGTTGATTGTCATAAATTACATTTTAGAATAGTACAAATTATCGAGCATTTTAACAATTGAATATGGCACACTATACTCAACCTTATGTTTACTGTTGTAAGAGAGTGCGCACTTGGGCAGCGGATACGTAAGGAACTGTCACCGCTTATCTGTTAGGGGTTAACGATTTTCGCATGGAAAAGTACTAGCCTGATTACTCAGTGACAAATAATACAATGACATATTTATTTATAACGTCCGTAGGATGCAGCGCAGAGCACGCGCACGCATGCAGACGCATGCGCGAAAATTTGGCACGGCCGTTTTAAATTTTACGTCCATCTAAAATTGACTGACACGGATTGAACAGTCGCGTTGCGTTTCATGTGGAGAAGCTTTTAACTGTTCTGTTCCTTTAATTACCCAAACGTTTAATATACTGTATTAAATTATTCTATATCGTTTTATCAGTAAATGTTTTTTTTATGCAACAGTTTTTGTTAGAAACGGTGAGCGGGTTTAGAGTCACAATATTCAAATGGCCTGAGATTACTACGATCAACATGACCCAAATCATCATCACATCAGCCGTAGGAAGTTTACTGTTGAATATTCCTTCTCAAGAAATAGGGAATATTTGCAATAGCAAAGCGTAGCTTTGCGACAGACGTGTTACTGCCCATCCCCACCAAGTTTCACTTGAACAGCTCTGCATCAGATGGATATATCGCCATTTGCCGGTTCCGGTACTGGCACATACTGGCACAACCAAAACAAAGATAATTTTTTTTAAAAAGAGATCGGTAGCAGATTTCAGCTTGTATAATGTCAAAATTTTAGCCGGTTTTCAGTACTACCCGGCTTATAGTTGGAGTAAAGTTGACTCGAAACTTAATAGATGGGAAAAAACAACGTATATATATACACATTCTATTCTTACCACGAATTTAATAAAATGCAACAAAATTGAGTAAACTAAATAAGAACACAAACCATAACACACACGTTTCCTACATTACTCTGTAAAGTTACGTGCACGCTTACAAAATACACTATACCAAAGTGTATAATTTCTACTATTTATTAGTAAGCTTGTCAGTAACTTTTATTGGTGGAACATACTAAAAGTTTTGTCACTAGCTTATACAACAGACACAAAACTTGTGCTCATCGCTAATCGAATATTGGTTTATTCATCAACTTTCCATACAAGCTGAATACATGTTGATAGGAGTATAGACATGGACCAAATACATGGTCGATGTTTTTCTCGAGAATGTGCACCTTGCATACCTTCAAGTAGTTTTGCAAACACTCTTAACGCACTCAAGAGTACAATGTTGACATGCCGAGGTGCCAACAGCGTCAGAATTTCCAATAGTCGGCCGTCTGAATTGACATTCTGGTCAACATGTTTGCTCAAAGCAATGTTGATATTAGATAAAAAGACGAAAAAAGTGCCATCAGTAAAGTCTATTAACTAGTGTTTTTTTTAATAAATAGTACATGTGAATACGGACTAATGGCAACTGCAGTCTATGGATATGATTAAAGGATGATTCTATACATAAAACAGAAACGCAGCAAACACTCACGCCTGTATTTCTCCGAAGAGGTAAGCAGAGGTGAATATATGGGTGCAGCGCACCCATACTATACCAGTTTATGATCAGTCGTACGTAACATAATTTCCTTCCAAAACCCCCAAAACCACCGTACGCATAGTGCCATTGCAGTTGCGCATTATCACCGCAGACGAAATAGCCCGAACGAGACTGCAAATAAAAACATACGTAGTATTGTAAACTGTTACAAAAGACATTCAAAACAGAACGCAATGCTATAAATAACATTTGACTTATATGTGTGATGTAAAGCCGCAATAAGACGTGCATTTGCACGGTTATGCGAATCTGAGGAGTGCGGTCTACCGCGACTCCAGCTCACACAAGTCTACCTGGCGCTACCCGACACCGAGCCTGGTGACGCAGCGTTGCTCCCCATTGGCTACCTAATGTACCTAGTAATGATCCTTCACTACATCTCATTCTTGTTACACATGTCTCATTTGAAATTTAAATTTGTGATGAGCAATTCGGCTATTAATGGCGAAATGCGCTCGGAAAAGGTTCACCGAAATGGAAAGCAGGTGAAAATAAGTAGAATGAAACACTCTGGAGAGTTTAGCGCGGTAGTAGAAGTGTATCGAGGTAAATAAAATATTTCAAAGGGTAAAAAGAAATAGTTACCACTAAACCTAAAAACCTGAATTTATATTTTCGATTTCCTTATGATTCCGTTTGATATTCACAATTTCGTTCACATCACTGAGAAATACTGGATAGGTACATAATTTACTTATCTTTTAATTGAAATCAAAGCCAGGCGTTAAGTTTAATAAACTAGTGAGATTTTATCGATTGAGTGCGAATGATATCTTTGCTTCTTAATTGACATTGCATATTAACGTTCACACAAAAATATATGAATATGACATCCGATTGAATTCATCAATCTTAAAATATTTAATTTTCACGTGTAACCGTCACTTCCAGTGTAAACGAGATGTGAAAATTAAAACGTATGGATACTTAAACTACATGTAACGTAAGAGAATCCTGAAATCTTATATCTGTTGTACTAAAATTAGAATGATTAATAATTCTAACAGAAAGAGAAAAAAGCAACAAAAGCGCTACAATAAATCGCAATTACGATGAATGAACTCATCCTACAAATAAGCGAACAAAAGCTTAACTAAAATGTAGCACAGTGATTGTTGCGAGTCAATTATCTCAAGTGGCCACTCGATTCGTTTGTTTTACTCCTCAGTACATGACCTCACACAACAAATATAACATCGTCCACGAGAACACTGTTACTTACTAGTATTTTTCCAGTATTTGCTCCATTAGAGTAATAACTGCTTGCCTCAATTTCGGCTGAAGTCTTTGTAGAGTCGAGCCCATTACAATGGAATCAAGTATACTCCAATAGTTTCATTCGAATAAGTTACGGTATGACAATGGCGTTGTACGAACATGTGAACGGTAAGGCGTTCACTCGTCGGATTCAATTAACTGAAATTGTCGTAGGTACATATCGGATGTTTTACTGGTGCAGGCAAAATATATTAAATTAGAATCCAGTTTCGAGAATCGAACTCCAAAAGGTAGCCCTATAAATTTGGCGTTACTAGTTTAAACCGGTATATAATTAAACAACAATTTGAGGGCCAGTTCCTATGAAAATTTTAATTAGCAAAATCTCGAATCGTCTTTCTTGCTTGTAGAATAGTCGATGAAAATTTGATTCAACAACACTAGAGTACGATCCACTCTATTTTGAGAAAAGCCAGGTCCTTTATAAGCATTTCTACGGTCAATGAACCGCTCAAGGTTCTGCTTCAAGTTTGTTTATCAATATTCTAGCTAAAACATGAATGGCAGCGCACCTGCTGAAAATAACAAAATAGTCGTCTAAGTTTTTTAAAGAGATTAAAAATAACTATCTGACAAGGCGTACAAGGCATTGTATTACGTGGATCCACCTGGATGGTAGGTACGAGAAGACTGGCGAATAGATCAGGCGACATACTTGGCAAAACCTCCCGTCTCTTGCTGCCAAGGCATACTTCCGAAATCTCAAACCCATAAACACCGAGCACGAACATTCATATTAACCTATAACATGTATATCCTACTAGACACAAATTATATAATATGTTTTTTGGCGCGTTATTGATATTCATTTTATTGCTGCTTATTCGTGCACCTGAAGGTGACAACATGCGTATAACAGACAATAAATGATTATTTTTAAACGGTTTAATGCAGTGAAAGATTATTATATCGTTTTTAATTTTTATAACGCAAAGACACAAAACTGCCTTTTTATAGAATGCAATGTTTTCAGGCAATCCTTTATTAAAGTAAGACAAGAAAATAAAAGGGGAATGTCTAAAAAGAATCGATCCAGGTGCACACGCCTTAAATTCCTAAATGCCATGACGATCGCTTCACGTTCCAATAGAATATAAGATAGTTTGAAATATTAAAAAAAACCATAAACCAATTATAACAAGATATTATTTGCGTCAACCCCTTTAGACTCCTCTAATAAAATAAGCGTCATCGTCTTTTCATTTGTCTATTGTAAGTATAAAGAGTACCTACCTAATAAAGTAGGAACTTCTTACAAACTTTAGCTCTGATGTTGTCTACGCCTTACTTATTTCTGAAAGTTGGCTTAAGCCAGCCCTCCCTTCTACTTCTTATAGCCTTCCTGGATATATTCTTATATGAAATGATCGCACTGGAAAAGGTGGAGGTGGGGTAGCTATATACCTGCGCAATGATATTAGTTATAAAGTCTATGTCTCCATTTCTTTACACACATTCTGTGGAATATATTTTTGTGGAAGTATCAGTTGACAGTGCTAAGCTTGTTGTTGGGGTCGTATACTGTCCACCTTCTATAGAGTACTTCTCCACTCTTGAGTCTGTCCTTAAATCAATCTCTAGTGAGCACGCACACTTTATAATCATGGGCGACTTTAATACAAATATGCTTCAATCCTCAGCCCGATCTTCTAAACTACAATCCATTATTCAATCTACTGACTTTTCTCTTCTACCATCAAACCCAACTCACCACAATTTGAACGCTTCTGACTCCCTCATAGACCTAATGATTACCTCATCTCCTGACTTGGTAATTAAGCATGGCCAATTGCCAGCTCCTGGTTTCTCTAAACATGACCTTCTATTTCTGAGTTACAAGTTAAAGCCACCTAGGGTCAAGCCTAGAATAAAATATCTGCGAAGTTTTGGAAAACTGGATATTGAAAAACTAAAACAGGATGCTGCGGAACTTGATTGGACACAATTAATGGAAGCGTCTACCATTGATGACAAAGTTAACATTCTTAACTCTTCTGTCTTACAACTTTTTGACAAACACGCTCCTATTCTTCCGATTAGTCTTAAACATCCGCCTGCTCCTTGGATTTCTAGTGATATTTATAAAGCCATGGCACAAAGAGACCGTGCATTTAGTAAGTTTAAAAAGTCCGGTCTGATTTTAATTTAAAGTCTTTTGTATGTAAAAAGACTTCAAAATCGCTGTAATCAACTGGTAAGATCAGCCAAACGTAGATTTATTCACTACAATGTTCAATCATCATCTTCGGCAAACGTATGGAAGTTTTTGCATTCTCAGGGTCTCGGAAAGTCTTTAAACCCTCCCGATTCTAACTCTGTTATTTCCTCTAACGAGCTTAATAAACACTTCTTTTTAACTACCACACTAGCCGTTGTAAAATTGTCAACTATAACTTTAATCACTTCCTTGCCACGTCCGACAGCTAATGTATTCAATTTTTCTCCTGTAACCTTAGATGAGACTTATATAACTATTTCAGTTCTCAAATCCAATGCTGTTGGCTATGATGATGTGAGTCGCCGCATGGTGTTTCTCTTACTTAACTTTATTGTACCACCATTGACCCACATTATCAATTTCTCCCTACAACATGGCTCCTTTCCCAGTATATGGCACAAAGCCTATGTTATCCCGGTTCCTAAAACACCTAACCCTACTTCTTCGCATCAATTTCGTCCCATCTCTATTTTGCCATATCTCTCTGAAATTATCGAGGCAGCTGTACACAAACAGCTCTCTAGCCATGTCTTACAACCTTTTTAAGTCCCTTTCAATCCGGTTTTCGTACAGGACATAGTACTACAACAGCTCTACTAAATATCCTGGATGATGTAAGAGTTGGAATGGAATACTCCCGCCTTATGGTCTTAATTCTGATTAATTTCTCCAACGCCTTCAACTCTATTAATCACGAAGTTCTCCTCTCTATTCTCTCTTACGTTGGAGTCTCTGATTCGGTTCGGGAATGGTTCGCATCCTACCTTCGAGAACGCCAGCAAGCGGTGCGCCTGGGTGATGATTTGTCCCAGTAGATGACAATTGATGCTGGTGTGCCGCAAGGTGGCATTCTCACTTCGTTATTATTTTCCCTTTTCATAAACCTTGTCACCAAATCTATTGGCTACTCTTACAGATGGTAAGAGCAGCCAATAGATTTGGTATGCTGATGACCTGCAACTATACACCCTGGCAGAGTACAATGACCTCTTCAGTATTCTAAACAGTCCTTTTAGTTAATTGTCTAACCTTTATTTATTCTGCTCAAATATATAGATAAGCGGGTTCCTTTATTGTAGGCACCCTAAGAATGACACGGCGACACAATGGGGCGGAATCTCTAATTGCTTCTACTTATAATTTATTCCGGCGAGTCGCCTCTTATCTTCATTTTTTTACACACAAAGGACTAAAACGATTTTAAAATGAAAATGTAATGGCTTTTAAGCTGATCAACGTGTTGGTAAGGGCCTTTCTTGTAATATGTACCATCTTATAACAGGAGTTGTATTATATTCTTTACTGTTCATGAAATACGTTTGCAATTACATAAAAGCTTATATGACAGACAAGATGTCACAAAAGTTATGGATATGCCATTGCTCGGATTAATGCTGCTTTGACCAACATCACAAACTGGTCAGAAAAGTTTGGATCGTCTATTAAACAACTGTCTTCGTTTCATTTTCGGTTTGCGTAAATACAATCATATTTCCCATTACTGTTCTCTTCTCGGCTGGCTTCCTATTCGAGAACGTCGCAAAATTCGAGTTCTAACCATACTATTTTCAATACTTTTTGATCCGTACGTACCAATTTACTTAAAGGACAGATTCCAATTCTTATCTTCCTCTCACGAACGTAATCTCCGTTCTTCTAATACTCTCTCGCTCTTAACTCCTTCTCATCACTCTAGCTTTTTGACAAACTCTTTTACAGTGACAGCTATATGACTCTGGAACGAGCTTCCGTTGAATATTAAGCAATCCCCAAACAAATTTAACCTGAAACGCTGTCTCCGTACTTTATTTACTGATGCTGCTTCTCTAACTTTATAACCCTATTTCTGATGTGTTATTTTATGTATATATAAATATCATATGCAATTATTGCGTTTATTTATACAAATATGTATGCCACGTTTATTTATTTTGTATATATATTGCCTGCACCACTATATTATATTTTTTTTCCGTTTTGTGTAATGGTTGACTGGGAGATAATGCCATCTGGCATTAAGTCCGCCATTTGTACATTTTGTATCATTTTGTGCAATATAGTTAAATAAATAAAAAAAATATTTAACAAAATTAATTTATTAAACAACAATCGACACTTATTAGGCATTATTTATCTTCAGTTAAAAACAACTGATACCGTATTAAGACCTAAGACCAAATGATCATTATAATAATATTATTAAGAGATAATACGTAATTAAATTATTAAGAGATTCACTTCACAAAACAAATATACACATATAGATCGTACTATAAGACTTTGTTTATAAATAAACTGTTCGTCATGAATTAACTAACACGCCTTTGTAGTTTACTTAATAATTAAATGTAATATATAGGTATTCTTAATACCTAATCATTATTGCCTCCGGAAAGCAGCGGACTTTCTTAGATAGCACATAAACCAAAAGGCCACTCTTGAGTACGTACTACAGTAATTGAAACACACGGTGCAGGCCGTAAATAATTAACCAGCCATATGCCCGGGAAAAAATGTAACAAGCATTGGTCAACTTCCATAGAAGAACACTCTTCTTGTTATAGTTATCGATAGAAAGTCAGCTACCAGCAATTACTTACTTATATAACTATATTCCTGTTTAGTTTTTCGCTATGAATTGCTGGTATCTAAGTGTAAGAATCAATAGACACGATGCCTGTAGTTTTACTATTTGCATATATTATTGTATATTAGTATTTTTAACTTACATTTTATTAATTAGGCGAGTCTAGTCTAATGTATGATGTGCGGTCTTGCGTCGTAGCTTAGCACCAAACCCAGACAAGATTGACGTTATTTTATGTATTTTTTATGATAGGAGAGGTTTTTGCTAAAATTGCTTTCTTTCTTATCTTTTTGAGGGTTTGAGTTGCAGATTGCTCGATAACACTCCTGAAAAGGAATATTCAGTTCTCGGAAAATGTAAAGAGACAACAGAAATAATTAATCGTTTTTTTATAAATATATATCCCATTAATAAATATTAATCCTGGGTGGGTAATGGGATAAAAATATATTATGATATTTGTGTTTGTTCAGTGTGTTGAATATTTGTATTTAAGTAGGTATTATATTTGTGATTCCTGTGTTCTGATGTCCGTTGACAAATGCTTTAAGCGACTTATCGCAGCGGCAGGTCAGTGTATGAGATGTTGTGAATTGTATATATTATTATTATTCCATATGGGAATTAAAGATACTTGTCTTTTAAAAAAAAAGGGTTAAATACGGGTTAATATAAAAATAATGGGCGATTTGAAAGGTCTCGAACAGAGGTAGGTACCATGTACCTACTTTATCTAAACTTGTCGGGACCGGTAGCTTTCGTGTCAAGGACTAGTTCTGTGGGCAGAACAGAACAACATGGGACTAATAGATACGGAGATATTAGAGAGCAATGGTTAGCGAAACGTACAATTCAAATAAGAGTATGAGTAGAGTACCTATATACTTATCTACTCTCAATTCATCGTAGTCATGCTGAGACTTGGGAGCTTTGTAATTTTAAAGCATAACGCTATCTATTATTGCTTAAAGTTTATTACTATTTATAACATTTTTATGTTACACTATGCTTCTCAAGTCACGAGTAAAACATTAATATAGATTCATTTAATTCCAACAACCGATACTGAACTAACGAAGTTAAATTACTCACCAACCAACCTACTACTACGCAAGTACATAAGAATGATTTAACCGGCAAACGCGGTCTACCAATTTACTAATTTAGTAGGTATGCTGAGATGATGTACTTATACCATTTTTATTTTTAATTAATATAGGTACCTACTTACTTTGTTTTGAGTATTTATGTTAGCATAAGAGGCCTAAGAATGTTTTTTTAAGGCATAGTCGGTATGTTGGTACATATATAGCCAATAAATAAAATAGGTACCTATTCGTTATTTCCTTCAAAATGAAAGCTATTTTACAATTTGAAGTAAACTAACTTTACTTAATAACTTATTATTATGCACGCTTTTACTTCCGGAACAACAAGACCACGCAGGTCATTGACTTATAACGAAGGTCAAGGTCATGACACCGAATACAATAACATGGTTAGGTAATTAACCTTTAACTTATTGTAGAAAACAAACTTATAAAGATGATTTTGTAGGCATTAATTTTTCATAATATATTTATAAATGTCACAAAAAAAGTAAATAATAACATACGACTGTGAAGACGTAAATTTGAAAGGGAATAGGTACCAACCTTTTATTTCGCTGATGGCTTTGCAACTCCACAGAGATAAACACTCATCACCTACACTTCACCTCGCGATAACTCCAGTTTGATACGACAAACAATCGCGATAACGTGAACGAAAGCGACAGTGCGTGCGTGCCGACGTTCCGTATATTTTCCTAATGTGAGGCAGAGCGACATGAGCCGACGACTGGCGGGAAGGACGCGGGAAGGTCGTCGGTTGCCGCGCGCATGCGTCGTGGACTCGCGCCAACACTGCCAGCATATGACCTCTGGCAAACTTTCGGCGTTACGGCCATTCTTGTAACTATGAGCAATATAACATCTACTTCCTCCCCAGATGTTGCGATAGCTGCAATTTATAGATCTTCTTATCACGAGGGATGAAAAAGTCACACATCATATATCATATCACCATCATAAGAGGAAAGCACTCTTATAACACTTATCACAGGAGAATATTAATCATACTATTCAAGGCATTGTTAGTAACTAAAATTACAACTTAAAAGCTTTTATATAAATGTCATTTCAACAGTCACCTCTTCAGATTCTATCATATTTTAAAGAGACTTACACTTTTACCAAGATTTATTTTCTTATCGATGAACCCCTATGAAAGATACAAGCAAATAGATAAGTGATATGACATGGTAACCTTACATAGATGTAAGGTACACAGATATCAAGGTAATAAAAAAATATTTACATACTGTTGAATAGTTTATTAACAGTGACAAGAGATAACTTTTGTAAAATTACAACTACTCTACATACTACTAAAATGTACATTGAATGTACTAGGCATTCTGAAATAACATGTTCTTATTAACCTCTGTAAAATTCAATAAACTTGTTACATTCAAATCTATGACAGTATTTGTGGTTAATATTTAACTAAAGAGGTGCATATCTACAATAAAGTTAAAATATCTTACTATCACATAATTGACTAGATTATTTATATTAACAACCATATATCACAGTGCTTGATCTACGACGCTATTAAGTGAGTCAATAAGTTATAAAGGCTCTTCCTAATATCCTTGCCAGCACTCGCTCTAGGAGTGCCAGATTCCGAGTCAGGATTTGCACATGTCTCTAGCAGCTCTGTGAGAACACGCGGAGTACGAGATCCCAGAAGCAAACCTGGTACCATCATTCTACCAGACAAAACCCAACCTAAAAATATTTTTTCACAGACTATTTGCAAGTTATTATTTGCAACCCCATGTTGACATTTGTATGTTATAAGATTACAAAATGAACGACAATCTATTAAATCACAATCACTATGTTTTTTGCAATTGGAACCACTTGCTGTGAACTTATTAACTACACTAACTGGATGCACTGATTCAAGTTCAAGATACTTTATTTTTTTATAGTTACCAGTTACTCCAAAATTATTCATCTGTATGTTGCAAAGGTGTAAAGGTTCAGGTAATCTCTCATCCAATAATCGCAAGAAATCTAATATCATTAAGGATATCTTAACCCGTCTCTCCCATTCTTCTTGGGTGTCATAAATTGTCATCAAATGCCAATATCCTGAGATAGAATTAAGTTTCTGTATGGCATATATTGATCCACAAGATCCATATAGTTTTGGAAAAACATCATATTTTTCATACAATGAAAGGGCTAGATACTCATTGCTTTGCAGCAGAATCCAAGCATTTTGCATTTCCTTTTGTCTACTAAGGCCTTTGTGATTAGATTGCAAATAGGACATTCTTTTAGCATCATCAATATCAATTGAGATATTGAATTTGGTTTTAATGTTTTTCCTAATAATATGTATGAAGTCTGTTTCTGAGACAAACATTTTGAAGTTTTCAGGTGTCGCATTTGCTGTTTTTAAAACTAAACTGTTATTTTTCCAGTTGCCAGTAAAATAAGCTTTGTTCTTCAGATCAAAAGTAGGGCATGATATAGTTGTAACATCACCTGAGCCACACAAATCTGGGCACAGGCTTCCAACTGATTGGCCTACTTTATATTGGGAACACTGAAAAAAATTAAATTAGCAATTAATATCATAATAAAAACACTGATATTATATAGTATTATATATTGATTCAAAGAAAATCATGATTTTTCATAAATGCCTCATGCAACATAAAAATTATTCCATAAAAATGTATCCCTTTAATTAAATTTCCTACCTACTAGCACCATTGTAGCATATCTGGGTTAATTCAAACACTCAACACTCAATGCAAGTACAACTTTTCGAGTCAGTAGCCCAACATTCAGGGTGGGACAACCTGGCAAAGGTTAGACCATCTTGGGGTAGGCACGGCCCGCCCAGCCCACCCTTGTCTATAACATCTTAGTTATATTTTTAAATTAATAATCTCAGTGGGTCTGATTAAGCATCTGATTAGCAAAAGGCACTGCATAACTTCTTAACTTTTGCAGTTCCTTTCTTGTTAAATAGCAAATTATAGATCAATAATGTAACTTACAATATTCTGAATATTTAACAGCGGTTGTATATTCATACACAAGAATCTCCATCGCATCAGTAGTACTAAGGCACACGAACAAACTAGCACCAAGAATCTTCGCTTCAATGATTTGCATATATGTGCAAATGCCCACTCACAAAGGTGTTGTAATCTCCTCATTTCAAACAAAAAGCTAGGTTCTAGCTCATATTAGACATTCGGGAGAAGAATATCTAAAAACAAATTGGAAACCGTTTAAATATGACAGACAATAATGTGAATTTTACGTTATTGTTATTACTCACTGATGATATCAATATCTTTTTTTAAATAAACATCCATTATGGATGTTTATTTAGACATGTTTGACATAAATTAAATAAAATATGTAAAACAATAATTAACATAGTGAGCAAATTATTTCTGGTAGTATTCACTGTTCATATTTATTTGGTAAATTGGTTCTGCTTTTGACAGTGCTGAAATGTGACAATGACATATATTGATTTTTTTAAAGCTAAGATCTGATAAACTTATTTGATCATTTTATTTTAATGTTACTTTACAAATAGAAAATGTTAGGATTTGATTATTTTGTGTATATACTGAAAATATTAATAATAAACTAATTTCTACAGTTGATTTAAAAATAAATAAAAAAATATATTTTATTTTATATAATCTTCATGAGTACTTTGCTGTTGTTTCACTATTTATGTGTAGGTCCTGTATTGCAGGAACAAATTTTACCTGTACCTTTATAGAAATCGTAAACATAATAATATATGAGCTCAGGTCACTAATGTTAAATTAATACTAGTAGATAACGTAGAATTATTAACAAATTATTCACACCTATTATTCCTACGATCGGATGTACACCTATGGAGTTTTAGGTAGTAGGATTTATTAGTTATAAATTCCATATAAGAATCAGAATTGGTATTAGTGACAACATATCGATTTTAAAATGAATTAAAACAGAACGCAAGATAAATCAATAACGTTGACAGTCGCTTGCTTCACCTGTTCTAAATACAATTAATTCAGGCGCCATCTTCAAGCTATTTATTTATTTAGGAATAAATAAATAAATAATAATCATAAATCATATTTTCTTCAATGCAAATAATCTTAGCTATCGGGTAGATAAATATGGTAATAGTTAGGAAATTATCACTAATCATTTACCATTCACCGAACAGGACTGTTTCTCACATTAATTGGGCTACATTGCTTTTAAAAGAAGTAGCCTTAAAATCAAATGCTATTATATTTCAGTCACTAAAATTAGACAAACTTATATTCCGACGTGTACGATATTTTACATAACGGTACCTACACATAATTTTGTAGTTTTCCACGAATCTTTGTATTTGAATGTACTAGCTCCCATTCCATTCTACGCAGATGAATGTATGCACCATACCGTGACATGCTATATCTCATATGACATACCATCACAATAAAGTTTTCCTATCACAATAAGGTACAGCGGCAGCTTGTCCGTACCGTCTTTTACAACCATTTCCTGTCACACACCCAGCATGTGTTAAAAAAACATGTTTTTACCAGTTAATAATTATGTCAACTAGTTTTACGAATATAAATGCAACTCGTAAAGATTATATAAAAGATGAATAATCAACCTGTACTTCTTGAAATCTAGACCGTAACATCAACGGGTCTTGAAAAAAAAATTTTCTTTATCAAAATACTAATTTCACGGTTAAAAAAAAACTACAATAAACAAGCTCGTTTCGATATTTTATTCATGTAAATTTGCAGATATAATTAATACAAATGGTCATGTATATTGGGATCTATGATAAATAATATAATTATCAGCTGGATAAGAGGACACTCATATACTTGCTGCCTCTAGATGTAAATGGACTCTAACAATTGTTAATTTTGATGACTCATTGAATTATAAAAAGGCAGTCTCAGAGGTGTACAAATACTGTCTTATTTCTAAAGTTTACAATATGAGATTTTTATTGTGTAGTGATAAAACACAAACTTATACTATGTGAACATTCTACCCGATGGCTACTGTATGCATGCATGACTTTACATTAGGATTCTCACTTTCTAGGTGGTAGTGCCGAGCTATTTCAACTAATAAATTCCTAAGAGATTAATGTGACAAAACCTATATTGTCTACATGTCATACATCACAATTTTCCTAAAGCTATCTGTACAGTTAGGATAATTTAAGGTTTCTAATAATGCCAATGTTACATGTTTAATTTGACCAATATGTCACTACAAACTTAAGCAGCATGTATTTCATACTTTGCTGCTATTTCATTACAGGTTTTTCCATTACTGATTGTATACTATCTCATATTGCCAATATTTGCATACAATTTTAACTCTCCCATCAGGGTATTTTAACAAACAATCTAGATACAAATTATTCACAAACAAACCCATAAATAAACTTTGATTCAAACATAAAACGCTGCAATACTTTGAATGTTGACACTACTGATTTTATGAATATCATTCACTACAGATAGAGAGCAATGTGTTATTATTCCTCAGACTCTGTTATTTCTAGACTGGCTGTCTTCAGCCAGGGGTGCTGAAGGCACTCATATGCTGTGGCACGTCTGTTTGGATCAAAGTCTAGCATGGGTTTCAAGAAGTCAGCAAATTCTTCTGCATCTTTTTGACTCCACTCATACTTCTCTGTAAGAACAGACATAAGACCCCAGGGTTTCAAACCAGTTATATTTCTCAGTTCACCTTTCTTGTTAAAAAAAACTTTTGAATATTTTCCTGATGCGGCTATTCTCTTGGGAATGTCTCCAAGTAGTTCTATAATATGAGCTAAGTGATCTTCATCTCGTGAATACCCATCACCTGAATGAGGTTCAAATAGATAGTCTCCAGTGGCTAGTTCAAATGCCATACATGCTGTACTCCATATATCTGCTGAAGTGCCATAGCCTGCACTTAGTAACACTTCTAATGAGCGATATTGCCTGGTTTGAATATCTTCTGTAAAGTGCCTATGCACCCAGCAGGCATTACCCAAATCAGCAATCTTCACTTCTAATTCACAAACATCAAAAGCTGGATCAGGTATCTTTTCAGATGTCTTGCCTTTTAAAGACTGGGAATTTAATGAAGGTGGTGTGTCTGTCATTTCCCCTTCTGACATAGGTGTTCCAGCATCATCTCCACAACCATACTGTTTGCCTCGTACCTGTACTGCTTCAGCATCAGTGTCAAATGCTTCGTCATCACCTCTTCTATCACTACAACCATTAAGTGTGGTATCGTTATCTGAGCGTGTTGTCTCAATAACACTGGCCTCTTCTGGAGTCTGAGGGGAGTCATCATTATCCTGTGACATAGGAGCAGATTCACTGTTGATTTCTATCTTTTTTTGTTCTTCCATCTCTTCTATTTGTTCCATTTGCTTTTTCAGCAACATAGACTGGCGCTTTGCCTTTTTCTTTAATTTTTTCTTTTTATTTCTGCTCATTTTACCAGTAACTACTTGCTCTTGAAACTCCTTAGGAGCAGTACTTATAAGAGAATGCGGTAATCGCAGGCCAAGAGAATGCAATTCAGTAGCTTCAGCTGCTAACTTTCGGATATAAGCTTCATCAACACAAACCAGAACATTCTCAGGCTTTATATCAGTATGAATTATCTTACATTTTGTATGTAGATAGTCTAAACCCTCCAAAACTTGTCGGATGATAGTTTTGACATTATCGCGAGGAATTCCTCTATAGTTAGACTTGAGTATCAACTTCAGGAGATGATGGCCAAGCACTTCAAATACCATGCACACATGAGTCCCATTCACACCAGTAATTTTAAAATCATTTAAAAGCTGCACGGTTTTATTTCTTTTAGGGTCGGAAGGATCACTATCACGTACTGCTTTCAAAATTTTGATTTCATCTAATGCAGTCTCGGTGAAGTGGGGAGCCGATTTAACCACTTTTAACGCCACAAATCTTTTGTCAACAAGATCCCAACACAACCATACAGTCGAAAAATGGCCCCATCCTAATTTTCTAGTGACGTGGTACCGATTCAGGAACAAGTCCCCAATTTTGACAGGATGATATCCACCCTTGCAGTAATCTGCGCTATCCTCTTGCTCCTCGTCGTCACTGGCGTATTGTTCATCTTCATCGTCTTCAATCGTTTCATTGGAAGAGCTATGTGTGGGTTCCAAACGGTTTTGATTTTGGTTGCGCAGCCCGTTTCCTTGTCCACCACCGCCGTGATCCTCCTCACGATTTTTCTTCTTACCCAATTTATGTCGTTTTTTCTTCGCCTGAATGGCCAGTACTCTTCTATTTACATCTGATTTAGAACTCATTTAGTAAATTAAAACACTTTCAACAACTTGGAATAAATATAAATTTATCTTTTCATCTCAATCTTTTTGTTTGAGTATGGCGGCCGGTCGCAGAATAAAATGCGCTCGAACACGAAATACAAAATGTTACCAGATAAAAAAAAATACCATAAACAAACAACCTGGTAAGTTGCTAAGTGCCCTTAAGTAACTTACATTATAAACTTTAGACATATAAATTGACCCATATATATAAATCCCCATAATACGTTATGTCGAAATGAAATGTGTTTTTGATTTAAAGGAATGCTTTGACATTAACTAACAATCAGTAAGAAAGTATTTGGTCGAACCCAGTGTGGATATAATGTCATCAGTTTACATTACGTTGGTGTGTATATAAGACAGACTTGGAGAAATAATTTTAAAAGACTAGTTTTCCACCCACATGGACACCACTCACTTTCTTTATATTTGATGAGCCCGATAGGTCAGTTGGTAGTAATTTTATCTTGTACGCCAAGATTCTTGGGTTCAATCTACACCCAATAAAAATAATTATATTATGTAAGATAGTGATTTGAACACTATCTATTATTATATTGAAGTATTATATTTGTGATCCCTCTGTTGTCTGATGTTCGTAACATATGTTGTATGAATTTATATTATTTATTTCTTCACCAAGAGTAGGATATATACTTACGGCAACAATCCGTGTGCCCATTTTTTTGATAAAGCAGACTATTAGAGAAAGCCTAGCAAAAGACTACCCTATGGTGTCTCTATTAATATATACTAAAAACCAACACACAACTGTTAGAGTAGTGACCCTGGGATTGAAAACCTCAACTCTCAACAGAAGATCTCCCCTTTCGCGATATTAGCCTTTCGGTAAAATATACCATCCATAGCGCAGTTTCTTATTGTGGAAACTTAGAATTCACTTACCCAATCAATAAAGGTACTGATTACTTAATCTTTTCAGCATTACATATTATCTCTTTTGTAAATCAATTTAGTATTAAGTTTTTGCTTGCACGCTTATTTACACCGTTTTAAAGAGCTCTATAAGGATTTTGAATTCGGAAATTTATATTTTTAACCAAACAGTTTTAGTTTGGCAAGCCAGTTGGTTAAAAAAATTAAAACAGAAGCCTTACCAAATTTACAAATGTAAAACAAATCTAATAAAAACTATTATGCTATTGGTGCTTAAAAACCTCTTGATTCAAGTTTCAAATGTTGCAAGGCCTTGTATTAATTGCATAAGAGGACGCTAAATGTTTGTCTTTATGATCTCTATTAGAAACAGAGTAATACGTAAGAGTAATTTAGAAATCTAGTTAATAAATAAAAAATAGCACACTTACTATAATTATTTTATAATGTATATCTTTGTAAGACATTTACTATTTACAATGATTTTCAAATGAATTGTTAAAGAACGTGCCAAAATTATAACAAAATAAAACATTAAGGTACATAATGACCTAGATTAAATTAGCTATGTTTTTTGAGTTGCAAGTTTTGATTCCCTTGCTACAATTTTTTCCATGGGTATAATAAAACATCCACCTATCACCATAAACAAACCAGCTACATAAAAAGCTACAGAATAACCAAACATATTTTTTAAAAAGCCTGCTATCGGTGTACTTATTAAACTTCCAACACCTTGAAATAATAAAAGCATTCCAGTGGCATTAGTTAATTTTTCTAAGCCATACAGAGAGACTAACACCATGCTTCGTAAACAAACTAAACTAGCTGAAAAGAATCCAAATAAACAACAGAAACCATATTGATAATATGCAGTGTATTGTAAATTCGACAAAATAGTACTGATTCCAGAACAAATACACGACGCTGCATAGAGTTTTATAGGACTTATCTTGGCTGCTAATGCTCCAATACTAAGTTTACCTAAGGCATTTGCAAAACCGAGCACAGTAACAAACATTGTCGCATGCTGTACGCTTATACCGGCTTCTAAATTTCTGTCTTTTACAAAAACATAAGGAACTAAGAAACCCAAGTACATAAAAAAACCACTGGTGCCAAATAGTAAGAATGAAAACCTTCGCAATAATTTTGGATCCATCATAGTTGCTAATACTCTTCGTGCAGCCGTAGTAAATACACCGCGTTTTTCTTTTAAATCGCCCGCTGCCACTGCTCTTGATACCGCTAATTGATATTCAAGGCCTGTCTTGTGTTCAGCGTTTGTATCCATTCTGCTTTTTTGATAAACAGGCAGCATTTCCATTTTACCATCATAAAAAGCGTCATCTCTGTAAAGGGGTCGAGATTGTGGAACATGCTCCTCCCAATGACACAATCTTGCCCAGCAACTACGTTTTTTAGGAGGTGCCTCTTCTAAATGTACTGTCAATTCTATGTTCTTTTTAGTATTGATGCTGGTTCTTGATATCATTGATTGAACTTGCTTTAATTGACGGCGACTTACAGCACCTTGGGCGTTATGAGCTGTTAATGTAAGTCTAGATACAGCTGGAGCTGTTGAAGTACTAGGCTGCGCAGTCGTTGTCACTAAACCTTCTTCGACTACTGCTGCCGCTGTTGGAAAATTGGAATTTGATACAGCACTGAACAAACGCTCCGTAGCCGTTGCTTTGATACCTTCAGACTTTGCACCTGGGCTCATTGTTTGGATCGCTGACTTTGATAATGTTGGTAAGTATGTTACAGTTCGTGTGGGATCTTCTGTAGTTTTTACAACACTCAGTGAAAGTAATGGTCTAAATGTCATACCTAAGAAAAAAATGATTGCTAACAGCCCTGAATGAAATAATGTAGTTGCACGCCAACCAGCCAAACTGACCAAGTATGAATTCAAAGGTGACAAAACCATAACTCCAACACTAGATCCAGTGGAGGCTATAGCGATGGCTGTTGCTCGTAATTTTTCAAAATAAAATCCTACTATCAGACTAGAAGACATATTGATTAAACAATATCCGAAACCAGCTAATACGCCATAAAACAAAATTAAAGAAGCGTAATTAGCAATAAAATATGAAATAAACAAAGAACATGCACATATTACTGAACCTGTCATCGCACAGGCTCTAAATCCGAACCTGTTAATAAAAGCTGATGCTAAAGGGCCAGCAATAAAATAAAGTGCAATCGCAACAGAGTTAATCAAAGCCACTAATGACATTGATTGTCTTAGATCTTCGGTCATATCACTCAACAAACTTCCAAATGTATACGATACACCATCTAATACAAATGTACACCAAAATGCATTAAACACAACTACCCAACCCCAACCACCCTCTTGAGGAACTGAAATTTGAGCAGCAATTTCAACTTCTTCTCCCCCTTCTTGTATATTTTGATTTGGTCTGCTTACAACTCTACTAGGAATTATAAGAATACTTTTTTTTGCATCAGTTTGCTTGGCTAATGGTGGAGAAGTCATCGTTGATTTTTGTTTATTTATTTCGATCCTTTTTTATCGAACAATAGCTTACAACACTTTCCATTAATGATTTCATTTTAAATCATATTTTCCCATGATGTCATAAAATTTATTCTGTTAGTTTCCAAAATGACTTAGAAGATTTTTGAGCAATACTCAAAGAACACCGCGTAAACAGTCCATAACAAACAGGTAACTCAAATAAGAATTATAGTACATAGCTTCCTCATCTACACAAAGCAACGTATCAAACATACACAAATCTGTCTAAATTTCTCATACGACAAAAACTTTGATTTCTATGATAGAGTTCAAAATTCAATGTTCAAACTTCAAGTTAGACAGATGTGTGTGCGTTGATCTGTTGCTTTATGTACATACAACTTTCATAACATAACGTGGCTAATGTTTTCAATATTATTTTCCTGTCTTACTTTTGTTGAATAAGATTGAATTAATGTGGTAATTACAATCGTAAACAATAAATTGTTTTTGGTTTTTGAAATATAGCTTTTTCATTTTAAGAAATGTATATGACAATCAACATGTTTTTCTTAAAATTGCAGTCTGATCAATAAATTGAAATGCTTCATTATTACTCTGTTGCATTATATTTCTATTACTCAAAAAGTTATGTATGTAGCCAAAATATATTTTTGACGTAAACGTTAGATTTGACGGCGAAAAAAAAAACAAGCATCACGCCAATGTAGAAAAGGTAACGTCTCACGTCAGTTTTGGAGGGAAAATCAGTTCATATTAAAGGTCTAACATTACATTTTAATTGAATTAGAGTAACATTATCAAAAAATGTCTCAAACAACTTTAACGTCATTTTTTAATAGTAGAAAAAGACCTGCAACTGACGATATAGTGAGTTCCAAAAATAAGATTGCTCACATAGATCACACTTTATCAACCGGTGGAAAAATCGTGCGAAAGCCTCAAATTAAGAAAAATATTGTAAGTGGACCTGTGAACAAAGAAATATCCTTGGAATTAAAGGGTAAACAGGTTGAAACAGTAAAGGATGCAGAGAAAAGTATCACTCAAAACGACTCAGTGCCTCAAACTAGTACTAATGCTTTTACAAGAAAATCAAATGCAGCAAATACTCGCAATCAAGGATCCAAAACTTCTCCATCAGACTCTCTAAGAACCGCTCGCAATGAATTAAGTTTGGGTGAAATTAAAAAGAGACTAGCTGGAAGTTCTAGGTTAGCCGAGTTGAGAGCATCTGCTGACAGAATTAGCAAGGGCATACAGCAGCTTAAAGAAACTACTGAAAAGAAGAATCTAAAAGAATTTAAGTCCATTGATGTGGAAGTACTGTCAAGGTAATTATTTCAGGGTAGTTTTATAAAAATGATACCTAATAGATTTCTATTTTCAACATTCTTTAACGCATTTGTTTATTTGCAGTCCAAGCAAAAAATCATTAATTAAAAGTGAAGTGTCTTCACCTAAAAATGAAGCTAAAGAATCTATGTGTCTTAGCAGACATTTAATATCCCCTCGAAAAGTTATTGTCAGCCCTGTCAAAAGTCCAAGCAAGGTTTGTATACTGTAGATTTTTATTATTTTCCGTAATTCTGTTTTTTAGTGTTTTAGTTAAACTTGTTTTGAGTATACTCAAGTATACTTGTTTGAAGTGCACTTTGTTTTTTATAGGTTAGGATCATTGTGATTATTTATGTAAGATATTTCAATTACAGGTTCCGGCATATATCAGACATGCATCATTAGCTACACCCTCAACTAGCTTATCTTTACCTCATCAGTACAGATTTTTAGCAGAACTTTTCCGTGGTATGGAAACTGTTGTTGCTCTACTTTTTAATAGAAATGAGAAAATTACATTTACCAAGCTAAAACCATCTGTGCAAGAGATGCTAAAACGTAACTTTACTGAGAAACATTTAGCACAAATAAAACATTTGGTTCCTGACTTCTACAATTTTGAAATTCAGAAAATAAAGAATTTTAGTAACTCTTCACACAAAGAAGCATTTGAACTTATTATCACTCCAAACTTTCCTAATGACATTAAAAATATGAATCCCAGTGTTTTGTTAGAGAGACGTAGATATTTCTATGATACATTACTGCAACTTGTAAAAAAATACCATTCCCAATACTTATTAACCCTAGATCCTCCAATGATTATCCCAGATGACAAGCTTACCCGCTGGCATCCTGAATTTGAAATTGAGAAATTACCAGAGGTTGATTGTGCTAAACTTCCTGACTTACCTAATACAGAAAAGCTTTCTTCAGCGCAAGACGTACTTGCAAAAGCTAGAGAATTGTTCAAATGTAACACAAAAATGGAAAGAGCTCTTGAGAAACTAGCTCAAGCGAAATCTCGTGGATTGACAGAAGAAGAGAAAAAGGTTACAGGTTTTATTGACAGTAAAACGCCTCATCTATCAAGTACTCAGACCCCTAATTCTAGTGGAGTGACTATTTTAAATCCTGCCCTCAGAAATCTACCGGCATCATTATTAGAGAAAGTGAAAGCTAAACAAGCTGCCAAAGCTTTGGAAGCCATGACTAGATCTTGTGAAGTTGAACAAAAATATTTAATTTACACCAGATTACCAGATCTTGCTAGAACATTAAGAAACATTTTTGTCACAGAAAGAAAAAATGTCTTGGCTCTGAATATTATACTGTCTAAATTAGACAGCAGTTTTAAAGCCAATGTATCAGCTAATGATCTCCAAAGAGACATTAAATTGCTTACTGAAGAGGTGCCAGAGTGGATTAAACTTCATGACTTGAGAAGCACAACATACCTCAAATTGGACAAAAATGCTGACCTGAAAAACATAATTGCCAAACTAGATGGTTTAGCCCAAAAATATAAGAATGATTAGATAAAGACTAGTTATTTATTTAAACTGATAGTTATTATGTTAGTTTGACTTTGAAATCAATATTTCAAGACTACTTCAAATTGTTTTTTTTTTTAATTTTGATTGTATTACTTACAAACTACGCTGATTGAAGAAGAATATCTTCATGCTATGATCAATATTGACATATCAAGTGTATTACTTAATTTTTTGACATATTGTTAAGATTTATATGTAAGACATTTCATTCTTTTGTATGTAATTTAGGAGGATAAATTTGATGTTCATTTTATGAAAATCGTGAATTTGACTTCAATAGTAATTTATTTTGTTCACTTACTTGTTTTAACTTAAATTATGTGTTCAAAAGAAGTAAAGTGACTTCATTAATTAATTATTAAATGAACACTACCTTAATTGTTTTATATAATTTTATATAATATTTTTTTATGAACTTAAGATTTGTCCGATGTTCTAGTTTGTCACTGATTTTAATCTTTCTTTTCTTACTCTGTGGTATTTTTTTCTTTTATTAAATTTCCATTGAGACAGTAGTAAAGTGGTAGTAATAATTTTAATTTTTTTATTACAAATTTTCATTAAGAAGCTCATAATTTGGTCCTAGATCATTTTTGAAACCACTGTGGAATTGATGAAATACATTTCCTGGTATTATATATTGGCTAACAGCAGGATCTTCCATCATATATTCTATATATTTCAACTGAAACGCAAAATGAACAAATTAAGATGATTAATTTATATTTCACACTTGACATAGATTTATTAACAACTTTAAAATATCACCAATTTCCATACCAAAACACCATATCTTTTTGTGTCAATTCTTGCACGATCATCGACTCCTTCAAACGCGATCAATCTTTCGAACCAAGGCCATATCATGTAGTCTACATAACCAGGCACATCTCCATATAAAAACTTTGAGCCACGTTTTTCTAGCTGTTCTTGTATAATATCTAAGGATTTTCGAAAAGCAAATATGTTCTCATCGTTGATACTATCAGGTCTTTTAACTAACTTGAAAAATAGGTTGTGTATCTGTAAATATATTAATTATAATTAATGAACTGCTGGCAAACTTGACGGTGTTCTATTTAATTTGAGTTTCCTTGTCGGAGTGGCACAGTTCTAGACCTAGACTCAACTTCCCACTTTCTGCCATGCAAACATGCTTTAAATAAAAAGGTGGGGTAAAATTTCGTTTATTTCCTTTAGATGTTTCACATATTTTTCAGTATTCCTACCTACCTATCATTATTTCTGTATTTAAAAATAACTTCAATAACTTACGCCTCCTGATGCTTCAACTACTATTTTGTCCTGGGCTTTCTGCACTGGGTCGTTTGGTAATAGTGGTCTGTTAGAGTACACTTCGTCCAAATATTCCACAGTCACCAAGCTCTCGTAAATGGTAACGTTTTCTTTTATCTCTAGAGCTGGGACTTTACCTACAAAGAAGCTTAAAATGTATTTTAGGCTTGGCTTTAATACTCCAAGATTTATACCCGTCCGACACGACATTTAAATGTAGGTAATTGTTACTATTTTCACCTTAAATGATATTGAAGTGGTAATACATACTCCGGAAGTCGCTGGAGAGTGCCAAAACAGAATTCTACCTATTTCAGGTTCGGTTAGCGTATGGTATGTTATATTGTAAGCTTGTAATAGCGAATGTTAACATGCAACTTACCGTTAGGGTTAAATCTCGGTAGAAATATTGGAAATATGTAGTGTAGCATAAGTTATCAGATATGCTTTCAAGTATGGAAATTGCGAGTGCGTGTTTTTACTACTGATGTTTGCAATCCAACAGTGAAATCTTTCACAGCCTGCATCAATATGGGACACTTCGCCAGGCTTTCCAGTGTTACACAGCGAACCCACAGAAAACAAATGAACTTTGTTAATTTGGGCCTTATACAAACCGCTTCATAACTTACCTAAAGCGCTCTTTTCGTATATCCAGTCTGGCCTGTTCATGAGAGCAATATTTATTACTTCATAGTCTATTTCTTTAGCGTTTAAAGCAAGTATAGTCCGTTGTGCAAATGGGCAAAATCGCATATTGTAAACACGTAGAGTTCCATTGTATGGAGGTAACGCATCACCTAAAGAATAATTTAATTTAAATTATATATTTTAAAAAGAATTATTTATGATTCATATTAATGTACAGGAACTGATTAAAATGAAAACTTTCTTTTGACTTATGAAAACCTTACCATTTTTCAAATGTTTGGTGTTGAAATTGATTTTGGTCTTGACCGATGCAGTCAGTGTCCGTAGTGGTATTACGTACACGAACAATCGCCTAGCGGGAAACGACAGTTTGTGCGACAACATTTTTATTATACTAACTAAATAATTCTCTTATCAATAAACATAATTACAATAGGCTCATTGACTAATAAAAATAGTTGAACATGATTATAAGAATACCAAGATATCGCGATTTAAATCAATATATTGTACTTGAATGGCAAAACAACTCCCAAACAACCAGTAATCCTTGTACTGTGTAAAGTCAAAATGTAAGCTTAGACTCTATTTTTGGGACATAGACTATATATTGGCTTGCAAGTAGAAACGAATAGCCTTGATAAGATATTTGTAATCTCAACGTAGCAGCTACGTATGTTGTATTCTGTAGCGGCAAGTTTGAATATTGTTGAGTCCACATAATTCATGTTATTAGCAAGAATTTGTTTTAGTCTTGAAGAAATTCGGCGCTTAAATAAGTTATAGCCTGGAATGCCACATACTTAGGTTATTTTTTCCTAGAACAAATGTACTGCACCTTTCGGATAGCTTCGTACTTTTTTCACAAAGGATTCAAGAATTTGATAATTACTGTTTCCGGTAAACATTCTATACAAACTCAGTAAAGTTAAGTAAACTCAGAAATACGTTATTAGAGTTTCTTTATCCCCTTGATACAAGTCGCAGGCGAAAGGATAGAAATTAATCTATTACACAAAGAGGGCGACATCAGAATATGTCTACTTTCGTAATGAAAAATAGTTGAAAACATGCTCTCTTGTATATTTATTGATTACCTACATGAAAATTTAGAACTGTACCTGCTAAATATGTTAAGCCAAGTTTAAATGTTAGTTTTGTCAATGTCCGTAATTACCAATCAATATGGTTAAAGATTCTTGATCCGTAGGAAGTATTCCAAGTTCAAATAAAGGGTGGTTTCAATATGTCGATTATATAATTCAGATAAGTCTGGTCTTTATAATTCGGATAGTTAATCTGTCTAAAAGGTAATAAATATTCATTAGTTTGTATTGTTTAGATGTACATACCTATAAGCTATATAATTGTGAAGTTTAGTTAAAAAACGTTCTGTAATTTTTTCGCGGAAGAACAATAACCGTCCGTTCATATTTATTTGTTTAAAATTATCTGGCTTATAATATTTATAGGAGTATGTACAAATGTAATTTATTAATTCACCCAATATCTCATACAGTGATCTGACTCCATGATAAGTCGCTTAATGCACATGTGTTAACACAGTATTCACAAGTTTAATATAACTCCCAGACACAGCAGGTAGGCAGGTAGGCACTTACGGGTACTCTACCGAATGCAGACTGGAGGGATGTTGACTTATTAAGTGAAAAACAGGAGCAAGTATGGCGAAAGAGGCGCACTACATAGGCATTTATGTGCTCTAATATTAATTGAATATGATGGTGGTTGCGTTAAAGGTTTATTGGAGGAGGTAAACATAGTTTTGTCGAAATTAAGAGTAAAAAGGTTTGAGAGGAGAGCCATTTTATGTCTTGAGAAATCATGCTCAGCATGTGATACTGCTTCATCAGTGTATTTAGGTAGGGATAGTTGACATATGTATGATACTGACTTGTGGAATGTACATTTCGTCGCTCAAGTATCTATTAATACTAACACACTGCTTTCTATCCGACAGATAGTCAGAATAAAATTCAAAATAAATCCTCGTATAACAAAATATTCTACAGTTTAAATTTAAATTTAAAACAGTGTCAAATGCAAGAAATTCGCAATGCAAAGAATTCTCCTAGGCACCTCTCTTCATAATTTTTTTGCACTAAAGTTGAGTAAGAGAAATCTCCACAACTTCAGTAGATAATCCTTTTCCAAAACCAGATTGACATGGTGAAAGATTGTTAGACTCGAGAAAGCCTGTGAGGGCATTGCTCAAAATACGCTCCAGCACCTTTAAGATGGCAGCCAACACATAAATAGGTCGATAGTTCTACACATTGGTCCTTCCACTCTTTAAAATTGAATGTTTGCTTAAAAAATTCAAAGAATTTTACCATAGCTTATGGGTAAACTACAGATGTGGAAAGTTGCCGGGGCAAGAAAACTACTCGAAGATTTTAAGTTTGGCTGAGATGCCATCCCAACCAACTGCACTATCAGAGTGAAGAGGATTTTGTCCTCATCAACCATTAAAATTACCAGAGAGTTTATTAGATATAGAGCGGCAGGCATCTGTATCAGGATCGGGATATTTGGTTACGGTTTATTTCGCTCGCCAGGTAGATACCGATATGAGAGAAATATTTATTTACATCAACATAAGCTAAATAGGAGATTCGTGTATACAATTAGTATTTGTAATATTTTTTATAAACTGCTTTGGTTTATTCTAAGCTTTAAATTCCGACTTCTCATATACAAGTTTTAGAGACTTCCAAATATTATTACAAAAGTTAGGATAACGCTTTTAAGTTAACTTTAAGACAATATTATTTGGTTCATACTTAAGCTTTTTCTGCAATCTATTTTGGTTACAAATACATCGAAGTAGTCCGGGTTATCCATGGTTTTAATATTCTAACTTTTTATGGGGTCGAAATTGATTTGGTATGCGTAGCGTGAATGCTGTATAATTTTTGAATCAGATAATCTGTAGCATGATTTGGATAATTTATTTGGAGAACTCCTTAAAAGTCTGTTTCTTTATTAGTTTTATTACGGCAAAATAATTAATGCGGGATGATTTCCCGATCGATTCTTCGTTTTAGTTCTATGTCGTAGGTTAAATCCGAATAAAACTGTTGGAGCTCAGTAATTGATGTGTCAAGAACTAAAGTGGCTGTTAAATAATTTGTTTGAACATTGCCTGTTTTATTACAACAACACTCAGAACCAAAATGACACAGGAAATTTTGAGAGCAGCCAGTAAGACAACAAATTCGTTGTAGTTCTTGTTGATGCTACAGATATTAAGATGTTAGATAGTGAGTGTACCGGACAAATCAATATAACCTAGAATCCAGACCATCCACGGCGTAACATTCGTAAGATTTAGAAACACGCAAGTCCTCAAGTTTGGATTAAAACCTTCAGAATTTGCCGTTTGTGTATTTAAATAACAGTATAATAATATTAAAATAATATGAATGTTCGAATTATAGAAATAGAAAAAGAAAAAGAGACAAATATTAACATGTTTATAGTGATTTTGAGATACAACTGTTGGTAAAAATGCGTATGAAATGAATACATAATATTGTTCAATGAAAATGTAGTGTAACAGACTAATATACGGAAAAATATATTGTAAACAGAGTTATTATAATTCGTGCAAATTAAAACGAATTCGCAGCAATGACTGCACTCGCTTGATGCGATCGCCGGCGCATCTACGAGCGCCGTTTAGATAACTCTTATATTATCCAAAGGAAATTTTTGTGTACAAAATAAAGAACCCATGTGACGCAATTTAGAACAGGTGTTTTTATTGTTTTTGTAAAAGTGCTGTCGCAATAATGTTCATGTTGTATAATTAATCTTGTAGAAGCAGCTCATAGTTGACAGGTTTGCCCTTTCGGTAGTAATCTAAGAATGTGTTTAATACATCCTTTGGTATCAGGTACTGACTGACCGCAGGGTCTTTAAACATCCGCTCAAAATACTCCAACTGAAAAGTAATGTTTTTAATTAATAAACCTGCTTACGTTAATCGTTAGTGTATAAGTAGATTATACTTAGATTTTATTCGTATTCATGATATAAGTGCATATATTGTCTAGATTTATTTAGTTGCAAGTGCGTCTTCATAAGCTCTCTTTGAGTACCTACTACTCAAAAAGAGTTTATCCAAAAAGAATAAATAACAATAACTGATTATGTAATTATACATTCGACGGGCCCGATGGCGCAGATAGTTGTGATCCTATCTTATGTGCCAAGGATCGATCCGCCACCCACGGCAAATATTTATATGACGATATTTGGGTTTGTTCTGTGCCTGGGTGTTAAAAATATGTATTTAAGTGTTGTCCGTACCACAATTGTTTTAAGCGACTTACCACGGAGTCAGGTCAATGTATAAGATGTGTGAATTTACCTAACTTCCATAATTTATGTAGGTACATTACTATGATCATACTAACTAGCAATTTGTATTTTTCGGCATCAATCTTTGTTCTTTCATCAATTTCAGGAGTTAGGATTAACCTTTCAAACCAAGGCCAAATCATATAGTCCACAAAACCAGGTTCGGATCCCCCTAAGAACAGTATTTCACGTTTTATCAACTGTTCTTGCAAAAAATCTAAGGCCTTGTGGAATGCATTAACTGTTTCTTCTGTGATTGTCTCTGGACTTTTTAGTACCCTGTAATGCAATGTCTGGACCTGTAATAATATAAAATGAATAAATAAACCATGTATGCGAGACAAAAAATATTTTTTTAAATTAAATTCGGGAAACACGTTAGTCTGTTAGTTAGTTTTAACTCTTAGCGAGAACGCTCGGTTACAAAGCTGGGGCATATCGCTGGATTATATTGGATTTGTATTTATTTAACTGACTAAATATTTTTTTCCAATTTATCACTAACCGGTGTCATAGCTTCAATAATGATTTTATCGAATGCCTTTTGAACTGGGTCCTTTGAAAGTAAGGGCCGTCGTGGATACACTTCGTCTATATATTCCACAATTACCAAACTTTCGTAAATACAGACACCATCGGCTATTTCCAAAGATGGTACCTTACCTGAAAAAAATATACAGGATATTTATTTGTTTCCCTTGATAAATAATGGAATGAAATTCCTGAACTTTCGTTCGCGATAATTCTTTACATTACCATATGCCATTAATTGTGTATTAAATAAATTATTAAATATATGACTTGGCGCCAATGGTAACTCAAAAACGATGCACAATTCTCGAAGATATCCAGTAACATACATACAAAATAAATCATTCAATCGAATTGAGAACTTCCTCCATCTTTGAAGTCGGTTAAAAAGTAGTTTTATTATCAATAGTGAACGCATAAATGTTAAATAATAATAGCAACATCAAACCATTTACCATACCAACATAACACCAACATTATTTTTCCAGATTTGTATTAGTTGATCTGTGTCCTTGTGTATACAAAGTTATAAAAAATGCACTATTATTTCATGCGGCATTCATGCCTAAATAGTGAAGGAGGGCGACGGTGGGCATTGAGTGGCACTAAATCGATAAAGTGTAAATGTAATGTTTTAATTAAATTTGAATAATAAACGTAGAATCACGCGCACTGGTAGACATATGCCTCCACAAGTGATCGGTTTTATGCAATCTGCATGCAGCGTACAGGTAATCCTGTACGCTGCATGTAGATTAGTCAGATTTAATACTCACTAATATTTTAACTTTCTTATTGTTCTGTGTCTGGGTGTTAAATACATTTAGGTGTTTTAATATTATTTTGTAATATCCCTGTTGAGGTCAATGTCAGATATTGTATGAGGATTTATTATTGTTATTATTTTTCCCAGATACGACTAGTTCCGGCGTCGATGGCGGATGCTAATGACTAAAACTCACTCACCAAATGCACTCTTGCTGAAAAACCATTCGGGCTTGTCCATTAGGTCAATGTTCACGACCTCGTAATCCACTTCCTTGGCGTTAAGAGCAAGGATGGCGCGCTGAGCATAAGGGCAGTATCGCATGTTGTAAACTCTTAACTTGCCATTGTAGGGGGGCAGGGGGTCCCCTGTAACAATAAAGTTAGTCATGTTAGGGGACATTACTTCTATACTAGTATTTTTGAAGTAACACAGCAGTTGATGTTAAAGTGATTGCTGGCATAATACCTAAAGGGCTGTTTTGATATACAATTGGAACAAAATTGTTAGTAGGTTATTGCTTTTCTTGTTAAAAGATACCCATAAATACATCAGAGTTGAGACCGTATGCCTTAAAGAACAAAAAAATTGCATTGATTTTGTCACACAAAACACGTTCATTACCAAAAAAAATATCGAGTTCGATACACGAACAGAATTTTATACATTTTTAAATTGAATATACCCATCTAGTTTGCCCAAAATATTCCAATAATTACTAATACTTACTTGAATTGCTTGACAAAGTGTCAGATTAATCTATGAAAACATAAAAAACTATTGATTTGTTTGCTTAATTTTAATATGTATATTATTGTATGGATCATTCTGTTGCTATGTCTACCACCGCTACTATCGATGACTGCCCGTAGTACATATAGATACATTCGGCAAATAGAAATAGTGCAAGTTAAAAATAAACTAACCTTTCTTCAAATGTTTCGTATTAAAGTTTACTTTGTTGGAGGCCATTGTCCAATACGGCAAAACGTATTCCAAAGCGTGCACTAATGGACTGACCAGTTTAAGCGATGATACTAATACGTGAGACGCCAGGCTAATCGTTGATGCGAACATGTTTTACTATCTACACTTACATGCCAGTTGATAATGTTATCTCATATATTTGGCCAGTCATACAGTTAAAGTACTGTTTAAAAAAATAAGAATAAAAAACACTTAACTGACAATACAATGATATTCAGCAAAAAACACGACCTAGCTACTACGTCTTAATATTTGTGGCAGACATTACTGCTGAGTCACGTGACGATGTTGTTGTGTAAAAGTAAAGAAACTAACTCAAAGCATATAAAATAAAGGATTATGATATGCATTTAATCTATTGAATAGATGCAGAGGTTAGATTTGGGATCTTTTGATCTCAATTTACTGACTTTTTATTCAATGCTCAAAGGTGGGCCCAATCATGCATTCAATAGTGTTCTTGGGCATCCAAGGTCATGGGTATGATCCCCATCCGGGATAAATGTTTATGTAGTTTGTTTATGTGTCCAGTTGTTTGTAAATAAGTGATTCTGTAACATGTTGTAGTGAGGTTAATATGAGATGTGTGAATTGTTGACAAATTTTAAGTCAAGTAATACAACTAATATTGATCCTTCCATTTGTTTGATAATTGCGGCAACGCAATTGACTATTACGTATAAATATGGGACATTGTAGGGCTTCCTTAGCCTCTAACAGATCGTGAAGCGAAGAAAAAATATAATAAAAGATAGTTTTGTTTTAATTGTTTACTTTATCAAACCACTATTACAAGCATGTAGAATGTTATACAAAAGTAATTATTCCTTCTTCTTCCTAGGGCGCATGCAGCAGACAGCACTGGTATCCAGCATGTTGTAGTCAGGGTCTCCCTTAGCCCGAGATTCCGTAAACTTGGCGTGAGTCTCCGGTGCAAGACAATAAGATTTCACTGCGGGTACATTTTTCATCGCTTCAATGTAGGTTGACTGCAACAGAAGTTGTGCTTATTGTGTGAGGTGATTTTAAGACAGAGAAAACATAATACAGAAACTAGTTTCTAACACCAAGGCTACAAGCAAATCGGTCTCTTCTAGGAAATAAAAAAATTACTAGTACAATGAATGCAATCTCACAAATAATTTTGAACTAATATCATATAAAGTATGTACAAGCATCTATCTCTTATTAAAAATAAATGGTAAATAAAAGTACTAATTTATTTTGTTTATATTAAGTACATATTGTATGTGTTTAATGAATTTAATTATATATATACTATTAACTCTGAATATCTTTTACTCACTAGCAAAGCATACTTGGTTGGGTCAATAGCAAATTCAGATTTGCCCAACAAAGGCAGAGAAAGGAACCGCTCCAAAAATGGCCAGAGGGTGTAGTCAACCAGGCCAGCATCATCACCACTCAGGAATTTGGTGCCACGGCTTTCTAGTTCTTTTTGAAGACCTTCGAGCCCCTTGTGGAAATTCTCAACCATATTTGGTTGTAATGCTTGAGAGTTAAATGCAGCTGTGTAGAAGGCAGCCTGAGCCTGTGAAAAAGAAAATATATCTTATATATTATAAAATACCATTTGTTAGAATGAGTTCTGGAAGTCAAAAATACAAATAATGAATTAAGAGGATTTTTCTGTAGATTTCTGCCCTATTTAACTGAAGGCTGAAAAACAAGAAAAATATAATTGTTGCTCAAGTTTTACCTGTGACCTACTTCACTCTGTTGTTACTCTGTAAAGTTTAATGTAAATTACCAACACACTTATGTACTTGATTAAAATTAAGTAAAAATACATACACCAGAAAAGTTTTCTACAATAATTTTGTCTTGTGCTCTACGTAATGGATCAGAGGCCTGCAGAGGTTTTTCTGGGTACTTTTCATCCAAATAAACATTTATAATGTTGCTGTCAAAGATTGCTTTGCCTTCTTCATACTCAAGAGCAGGAACAGTGCCTGAAAAGATCATAAAATTATACTTGGAAAGGGAATCTGACTAAAATATCTTCTATACTCTGACATTTGCTGAAATTTATAATTTGATAAATGTTCTAATCTATATTACCATGAGATCCTCATGACTAAGCAAATCCAGTATTAGGTAGTTAATACTGAAAGTTACAAATTGTTTACAATGTGTTGGTTCTGTAAATATATTTTGTAAAACAAATAAAAGCATTCCATTATTAATATAAAATAATAAGAATTAGACAAATTAAGCAACACTGTATTACAAAACTAAATTAAGGTAATCATAACTGCATATAACTTTGAGGACAATTCATTTAATTTTCCTGTAATATCTGTTTATAAAAATAACAAGTTTCGCAAATGAGGCAGGATATATTTAATACTGAGGGAGCCACATAGCTATATTTAGAATTACCACATCCTGCTTTTACCACGTCAATAATGTTTATTACCTCACTGACATTATATTTTTGTAATATGTGATATGATATTCTCTAAAATTATTTTTTACTACCTATCACTATTGAGATAAAAAAAGTATCTCTGACAACAGTAGCAAGATCTCATTATGAATTGTCAACTGAGCAATCAAAGATCTATTGTATAGAAATAGTTATTAATAGAAATGCACATGTGAGTTTGATTGAATGATTTACAGAACAAAGTTTCAGAGTGCCAAGACAATCCTGTTAAATAAAAAACAGCAAACTAAATAACTTCTTTTTTAGTATGACATACATTTGCATGTGTGGGGTAATGTTAAATGTCCATTTAGACTGAAAATGTCCAACCATTTACATATTTAGATCTTACCTTTGGGACTGAAATTAAAAATCCATTCTGGTTTGTGGTCCAGGTTTATAAATACCAAGTCATATTCTATATTCTTAGCATTCAGCACGAGGACACTTCTTTCCGCATAAGGACAAAACCTCATAGCGAAAAGACGAAGCTTTCCGTTGTATGGAGGCAGAACATCGCCTGTAAAACAGGTTGACTTTTACACAGGACCCTTATCGTCCTATTGAATAACAACATTGAATAATAAGAAATGCATAGCCTCGAGTTTTAAACAATTTATATGAAAAATAGACTTACCGGCTTGCAAATGTTTCTCGGACATGTTATCGACGTCTACAAAAAAATAACGGAATACTATACAGGTATTTGCAGAAGATAAGTGTTGTTACAACCTCAGTTTCACTGGTACTGATAACAAATGATAAGGTTGGAGTTTTAATAAACGGAATTTAACAAAAACCCACTCCTTTGCAAATAAGTAGATGATGAATGAATGGCAGATTACAGTAACAAAACAAAATAGCAATTCTTGTCAACGTCATTATTTGAATGGATGCATTCGGAAGTCAGTAACTTTATTCATTTAAATTTACGCACAGAGTATCATGCTAAATAAAGGGATAATTAAAGCTATTAAAAAAGTTACAGAGTAGCAAAATATCAAATTAAGTAAAACATACGGATACAGTACACCGATTTAATAAATAATCATGTTATAAATTATCTATAGTACAGAACATACGTAAGTAATAAATATAATATATATTCACAAATCTCATACGTTGACCTGACTCCGTGGGAAGTCGCTTGAGCAGACAACAGAGGAATTACAAATATAATACTTAAAATATATATACAACACCCAGACAGAACAAAACAAATATCATCATGTAAATATTTGTCCTGGGTGGGGATCGAACCCACGACCTTCTGGCGCATAAGATAGGATCACTACTATCTGCGCCACCGGGCCCGTTAACGATGTACGTAATTTTCACGCTTGCTGATAAACATTTTAAAAATTGTTTGCTTAATATTCTCATAACTCTTAAAATTCGAAAATTTTAATGTAATCAGACGTTTCTTTACGATAAATGAGGACGTAAAATTAAAGAAATATTATAAAATAAAATTTATTATTAATAAATATTTGACACAACCAAAATTAACACTTAGTCATGTGCCAATAAAAGTAGGAAGAGTAAGTACATTTAATCACTGAATGATATTATCAACAATTCAACAACATAGGTACCTATACAATATGAAATTTTCTATAAACTAATAGCATAGTCGCTGAATATACCTGAGATTCCATTATGACTGTAATCTATAAATTTGAGAATCTTATTCGAGTAGTTATACATTTCATAATACATTTTTATTATAAGAAAAATAAACACATATAAAATATTTTCAGTAAATATAACACAAAACATGTACAATAAACATTAAATAACTCTAATTCCGCTCATAAGTTGGACAGAACAATATTATAAAATATTAATGAATCCTTTGCGAATTTCGGGAAGCACCTAATTGTGTTAGTACAAGCTTAAGATTTGTCAAATCAAATTTACTACAACTAATTTGAGGTATCAATAACTATTACATTATTTTCCATTAAATTGAATATAATTCTTTTTTATCAATTGCACTGTATTTGTACTGACCTAAAATAAAATCTATATAACATTAAGTACAACAATAAACTTAAGTTGTTAACACTAGGAATGCATATTTTGTATTGGTTAAAACTAAATGCTATGTTTTTTTTGTTAGTAGCATTTAACATATAATTGATTAACCACATGATAATAATGGTAAAACATTCACTTGCTCCTAGTGTCAGCTATCGTCACAATGACAAATCTAAGGTCCCATTTCGATACTGAACTTTTTAATTTAATTTTCTTCTGTCATAACAAACAATACAGTCATAATCATATTAAGTAGGCGGTTTAAGTAATTTTTAATAAATACTTTCACTTGAATATATACAGAATGATCTCAAATGTAAAGTGCTGTCGTCATATGGTATTATCATATTTTATTGCAATACTATATCTGTGTGCATAAGATCTAATCTTATTATAGCTATTTGGTAAATTAAGATTTGCGACAAAATTACAGTTCGCGCGATTAGATTTTTCTGTAAATCTTGCTTTGCTAATCTCCTTAGTTGGCCGAATTGATCATGGCTTACTTATATTTTAGATTTTTTTGTTTAGAATGTAAAAATACACATTTGTCATATTAAACATATTCTCATTGAGCGCAATAATTGCGTTCGTTTTTCCTTTTTTATTTCTTAAATATTAACTTTTATAGGTTTTTTTTTACATAAATATTCATCTTTCCTGTTGTTCGTCTTGAGCCATTCAAAATAACTGACCAATTTTAACATTTTCTAACTTTAAATTTTATGAAAATATAAGATTTTTTACGAGTTAAGAAGCTGGTTAGTCCATTATTGGTATTAGATCGTTATAAAGGCTAGGGAAAACTAGTTTTAAAGTAATTTTTATTCTGCCTTTCCTGTTATATGAGCGTGGTACACTAACTACACGCTCTATATATACCCTTTCTAAAGCTACATGAAAGTTAAAAATCACATATTCCTTCAAAGTCAGCAATAAGGGATAATAGGAGTGTTAATGCTGATATTCGATTGTACATTTATTTTACTACCAATCAGAAAGCCCCTATGTTTTCTTCTTAAATATATTCTGAAGGTTCATATTACTCTTGGACTGCTGAAACATCTGCGTGACCCTTCTGCCAACTTCTTGCGCTGCCTGGAGGTTGGACGGAGGACGCGGGGGCTCACGGGGTGTGTCCAATGTCGAGGTGCCGGTGACATTGTGAAGTAGCGCTTCTATGGCAGGCTTGTATTGCGACAGTGGTGGAACTTGCACGATCTCTTCTAGTTTTCTGTTTGAATAGTAATTAAAATAAATTTGTTAACAAATTTATTGGGTAATTATGTTGAAAAGAAATGAAGTAAAAATGTGATCATAAATAATCATTTTAAAATTACAAATGAGACACATAAAAACAGTCCCTTCAATCAGATTAATTTAAGTATTATATTATTTATTTAGGAATATTTACAGCTTTTTACATTATACAATAATCTAAACAAGTAGTGACTTACAGCGAATAACAAACCCTCATATGTATATGGATACAATCATATGGATTTTTAAACATATTAAAAATGAGTGAATAAAAAAAGCAACGAAAGGCAATAAGCATTATGTTTCAAGGTTCACTTAATTATTTATACTTCTTCTCATACACATATCAGGGCGTTCACCCATACATTTATGAAGTTAAAAATGCATTTTTATCTCCAGAGGAAAACCTCTGACTTATGGCTCGATAGTCGCTGTATTGTTAGAAAATAAACTAAAATCATGTTCAATGCCCTATCTGTTATGTTTCGCAACTACGTATCAAATAACTGTTTTGCCGATAATTTTTCCGAGCAAATTCTAAGTGAAGAATTGGGCGTCGGCGAAAAGATAACAGATTTGCGCGTAGACCTACCTCTGATAAAATAAATCCGGACAATCGATGCCCCCGCTCACGAGTTTCGATAAAAAACAAGCGTCGTTTACCCCCGCCGAATTTCAAGAGACAAGAAGTTGTGTCCTCTGCACCGGGGATCATAGTTAATAGACCATTAACTTGCCTTACAGTGTAGGTATCGTAGAAATCTTTATTAAACAATTTCTAAATGAGCAATATAAAAGCTTTACAAATCTAAGGCCTAAGATGCCTTACAAGCTATGGTGTACATGTTCACCAAAGATCAACTCGGTATTATGAATTAAACCCTAATCCTTAATATTGTTGCGGGGTGGTGCCGGCAGTGGTGCGCGGCGAGCTGCAGGCCCGGCGT
>JACJUM010002971.1:10908410-11044262 GCA_020976665.1 Heortia vitessoides
TGTTGTAATGTTGGGTTGGACATGACTTGAGAAAGATTTTGTAAGAGTAGCCTCTTTTGTTTTCAACTATTACAACATCCAACTTCAAATAAAGCAAAGCGTAGTTAAGTTCAATATTCGTTTGAAAGGTCCGAGTTTGATAGTTTTGATGATACATCAACGCCATAACGCCTCTCACTTTATTTAACTTTGCGACGTAAAATATAAAGTAAACGTAAACTTTACTACTACTTATTTGTGACAGCGCAGTCTAAGAGAAAAAAAAAGATTACTCAATGATATTATTTCTTTATTGATTTGGTATCGATCGCGTAGTCTAAATCACCCGATGCACTTACCCAATCAAAACAAATATCAGTAACAAAAATTATTCAACTAAGACTGTTTACCCTATTAGTATAAAACGTTCATAAATTTAGTTAGTAATGTGTTTAAATTAATTCTACGCTTTTAATAACTCTTTGTACGGATACGCCTCAATATAATTTTGGATTAGTTAAGTCAAAAAGATCTTTTCTTTTCACGAGTCTACCGACATATGATCTTTCGCTCAATATCTGACCCCTACCGATACCATGTTTTTTAACAATTCTTGACCTCCTCCCTGGTAATACGCGAGGGCTAAAATTGACCCACCTACCCGATAATTTATTTAATTAATGATATTAACAAATCAATATTTTCAGTTTAAGCGAAGATAGCTTAAACACGGACGGGCCCGATGGCACAGATAGTAATGATCTTGTGCGCCAAGGATGCCTCGTGGATTCGATTCCCATTCAGAACAAATATTTATATGATGAATTATTAATAATTTATAATTTATATGTCTGATTATTAATTATATGTATTTAGTTTAGTATATTTCTGGCAAGTGCTTTAATCGACTTAACAAAAAGTTAGGTCAGTGAATAAGATGTTGTAGGAATTGACTATTATTATTGATTAAAAACACGCGACTAATCTCCTTCCTTATAATGTTTTCGAACCACCGCCCTAACTCCCCGCCCCCTAGCCTCACCTTTCTCGGAGACGGCGTGGTTGTCGGGCGGCGGCAGCACCAGCAAGGCCAGCGACTCGGCGAGGCGGGCCGCCTCGCGCGGCTGCAGCGCGCGCGCGGCGAGCACGCGGCCGGCGGGCGCCCAGCACTGCGGCTCGCACGCCAGCGCGCGCACCAAGCACGCGCGCGTCGCGCCGCCCCACGCCGTGATCGCCACTTCACGGACCGACCTAGTTCCAGAGACATCGTCGTATCAAAACCGTCTCGACTGAGACAATACGTTTCCCCCTTTTCTAGGTGCATCGCGATTTATTCGCAAATTTAAATAAAATGTCGAGTTTTTTAAAGTCGATTTAAGAAGAGGTAGACCTCATATAAAGGTCGTGCTTCATCATCAGTACCTCAGCAACTGTGTACTGGAGATATAACTCGGTAAGGTAACATAATATTTTTAAATTATAAGATTGGTAACGCGGTGGTGTTATCCTTGTAATATTACGAGCGTATAAATAGCGTATGCTTGCTAAACTTAGGCATATCAAAAATCATCTTGTTATGAAAAGTTTTCGTTCGTAATAAGTATGCGAATTTCAACCTTCTAATCGACGGCGATGTGATCATTAGCACTAAAATCGAAATTTCTACATAACATTAACATTTTTAGTTGAAAGTTATCATTTAAGTGCAGATTAGACAGAAATTGCCCGCCGTTATTTATATACACCCTACTCCAGCGACTTTTACCCATAATTGGCTCTGCGGCTTGCTCAGCTACTTCTATAGACATCTGATGCATAGAGGCACTATATAAATTTCCAGGCTATTAGATTATAAGCTTAACAGTTATTTTTAAGTCCAGTTGGTTCAGTGGAACCGTACTTTGAGAATCTGTAAGACATGGAATGAGAAAGAGGAAATGTGAATATTTAATAATTATCTTAAACATTATCCCCGGATTGAAGGACAAAACCGATTATTATAATATTATAAACACTTGAATAAGGTTATTAATTCCGTTAATCTAATCCACTAAACCACTTCAATTATTAATGAGATTCATATGGAATTCTGTTCAAGACGTTTAAGTCAACGCAGAAAGAAACAATTTATTTTATGATATGTATTAATAATATCGCTTAAGATTTCACCATTATGGGCGAATAAAAAGCGGGACCGAGTGAGTCGTGCCCACCCCTAACGGTCTAGTGCCCACCCCAAGATGTTGAGCTATCGACTTGAAATACTATAATCATCATATCAGCAATGAAAAGTCAACTGTTGGACATAGCCCCCCCCCCCCCCAGGAGAATTTTTGACCATAAACGACGCGCTGGGCAAACATGGGGTCAAACGCTGAGCACAACTTCGCGACGAGGATGCTGCTGTCCATCCCTCTGTAGTATGTAAGTTGTGCTATTTTCGATAGGCATACCACCATCTATCGGTTCCAGTACCTTATTCACCTCTTACTACACCTGGTGCCAAAGGTACTATTCTACTTTGCCGGTACCCACGGCTTATAAGCTAACTTCAGACAACTCCTAAAATTTATAGACTTCATATTCAAAATTAATCTGCGTAATCGCATTAGCCATGCTCTGACAGGGGCTACGCCCTCCTGAAAACTAACCCTAGATACGCCAGTAACCTTTATACTTACACGTCATCGTCATGCAATTGGGAGACAATAGTGGGTAGAAGCTGCCTCTCAATACAGCTCTCGGGGACATCCGCCAGGTTCAATAACTCCGCGATGAGATTCCCGATGTACACGCGGACCGTACTGCCGCTCGGACTCTCGCAGCTGCTTGCTGAAACTGGACACAACATCTATCAATAAACAAATCCACACAACACCTCATACATTGCCTGCCTCCGGGATAAGTCACTTGCAGCATTTGTATTACGGGTATCAGAAATAAGAACAAACATTTATGAATATCTAACATCCAGATATAGATTCAGCCAAATATTCATTATATAAATAGTTTGTCTTGGATGAAGATCACCCACGACTGTTCGCGCACATACTTATTAATCGCTCTAAACAATCTGATTTATACATCGCACCCCTAGATGAAGACCTTTCGTAACTAACGTAAATGATCGTCCACATTAGGGTCCATGATTAACATACTTATTCGGAAAGAATAATTTTTTGAACATGTTGTCTGTTGAAATCTCAAGGAATTTGAAATTTTTCGACACAAAAAATTGCGATGTTTCTTGTAGGAAATGTCTTATTTTGAGTTGATGCAGTCTTTATCTAGGGGTGCGATTTATATTACTTGTGAGATATAACGTGTTTTCATGGAATTACCATTTATATTTATTTAAATCGTTAAAGTTTTTTAATATTGATATTGTCACTATAGGATGTTGTTAGGTTCGATAATTAAGTCACACACAACTTAAGACAGAAGCTCCCTTATGTAGAGACTGAATAAATTTTTAACCGAATTGGTTTACAACATTGATCTTATCACTTTTTACGGTAGAACAACTGAGTTGCGAGACAAGTATTGTCGTTTTTTACGGGTTATACACGGTAGGTTTTTATTTAAATTTTATATTTCTTATTTCTTGATTGCTTTGCTTGTATCGTATTTGCTTGATAGAGGTGATGTTGCAGATGACTTTTTTATATATTTCTATACATAAAATAGGCCAGGCAAGAGACCTTGTCAATGTTGATATCTGTTTGCAGTATTTTGGATTTCTCTACAAACGTTTTATGTATTTCTCCTTAAAAACAGTATATTCTTGTATTTTAATTTAATAGCAACTTCAGCCCGTATAAATTAAAATATAATAATTTATGTACACCTAAGACACAAAGATAAATATAAAAATATATGTAAGGGGCGTTTTCGCATAGACCGTGTGTTGAGGTTTAATATGATTTATATTAAACGTATGTATAGTTTATCTTGCATTTTAACCAATAAAGAAATTCTATGTATGTACAAAAACAATTCTAACTTACGATTGGTTCATTATTGTTCGGAAGTTAATTGAGTATAAAATCTATAGAAAAAACTAAATTTAAAAAAAAATTGAGCACGTAGGGTACTTAAAGCTATAATACTGCAAAATATTTGTGTCAGAATATGATCTAACGAGGAAGTGGAAAACGACTTTCCGCTTCAAAAGTCATAAACAGCGTCAGTAACAGATCAATAAAGAGGAGTTACTTTTTTATTTATTAGAATTTATTTAAATGTTTATAGCTAAAAACAGGTAAATTACAAACGACCATAAAATGGGTTATTCTTTACATATCTGTCCAAAGGTTGTCTGGACGAGTTTAAAATTATTTATTTGTTTTGGCAAAATCTGTTCACATTATATAGTATAAAACATTATATATGTTACAGTAAAAATTTGTTTTCAGATAAAAAAGCGTTTTTTCTAATTAAAACTAGTTTTTAACGTATGCGTTGGTTAACACTAGTAATAATGATGCTCAAATCGAATATCAGTCACACTCCACATGAAATGAGAGCGTGCAACTATAACTCAAACCAATAATGACTGATATGCTTTGTGCATTGACATCGCCAATCATGAATTTCTTTACATAATATACGACTAGCTGACCCAGAAAACGTTGTTCTGCCATATAAATGATTTAAAATTATTCAATTACTAAAACAACTAAAACAATAGGGGTTTGTGATATAAGAGATAAATTAATGATTCTATGTATTTTTAATGTTAGATTATAAAAAAAAAGATGTTAGGGTTGGGTAACCTCTATCACGTAGGGGTTTGAAAAATAGATAGTAGCCGATTCTCATACCTAGAGAATATGCATATAGAATTTCATAAGAATCGGTCAAACCGTTTTGGATGAGTATGGATACTAATACACGAGAATTTTATATTTTAAAGATTATTCTTTCACAAATGATAACCAGAGGCAACTTACATTCTCTTAAATGTTGTAGATAGAAGTCGAGTGCGTCCGGCCTGTATTTGGCCACCCACTTCAATGGTATTGAGAATATTTTTACCGGAAGCCCTCTTATACTGCTGTACATAACCCACCTAAAATATATTATAAATAAATAAATTAAACTATGAAATAACAACGCAACTGCTGAAAGGGATCTCAAACTTATTCAAATCTGTCAAGATTTCTCAATTAAAAGTGAACTCATTCTCAAACGCAATTTATTTAACTTACTTATTTTTTTAGCCCAATTTTCGGCAACTGCGGCAATTATATTAATAGAAAAAACACAATGAGAAAAAAGCAGAAATATCTAAGCATCAGACAAACGATTTGCAGGTTGTGATGACGTTCTATTCGAATACTAAAGAAGAGAGCTACCAAAAATACTCGACCGTAAAAAACAAACGTACTTACTTTTGCAAAAATTCACCATGCTGCACGTCGTCACCTAGTGAGGGCAACACAGCTACCAAATAAATACCAACAATGAAAGTGCTGTCCACATTGACCGAATGAAGTTTCTCCAATTTATTCTCCAGATCCATTATCGTGTCCGAGAATATCGGTTTAAGAACGTATTTCGTGATGTATATACTGAAGTGGTCTATGTAACTACTGAAGAGAGATATAAGTACTTCGTATATTGTTGGGTGATTCATTACTTTACTATTTGTTGCCACTTCTAAAATTTGTTTAACTCTGAAAATTTGTACATACATTGGTTTACTATAAGTGCTAGTCACAGACATAGGGGAATGAACATATATTTTAGATTTAAGAATTGCATCGTCTTTTATTCGCCAATTAATTTTTTTACATACTCTTAAAAGGTTATTCCGTAATAGGCATACAGGCGTACCGGCTAAGTAGAACAGTACCTTCCCTTGCAACAAGTGTGGTAAGAGGCGATTGAGGTACTGTAATCGACAGATAGCGGTATATCCCGAAACAGCGCTGCTTCAAGGGCAACAGGGTGGGAATGAACATAAGCAAACCCGTCATGAATCGCTCGCGCGTCGTGAGTTTGAAGGGTGAGAAAGGCAGTGAGACTGAGTAATGTGACATATCTTCAAGTCACAAGGTTGGCAACGCTCTAGTAATATCCTTGTGATATTACGAGCGTCTGTAGGCTGCGTTAACGCCTTCTATCGTGCGAACTGAATGATTGTTTGTCGACCTGGTCTCATAAAAAAAAATACTCGCCTATAACTATAGTCGGATACAATCATCATCATACCAGCCATTAAAAGTCGACTGTCGGACATAGGCCTCCCCAAGAAAGGGGGTATGTTGCCCATAATTGCCGCACTGGGCATGCGTGTTGACAATCGCAGAGCGCAGCTTTTGCGACGGGGAAGCTGCTGCTCATCCCCGCCCTGTACATTTGAGCTGACTTTTATGCATGGATATACTGCCATCTGTCGGTTCTGGTACCTTAGTTGCCTCTTACGACGCCTGGTACAGGGGGAGGTTTATTCTACTCTGCCTGTACCTCACGGCTTATATATTTTATCGATTGTATGCATTCATACAATCGATGAATGTATTAAAATACAAATAAACCAATCATTACTTACATGCTAATAAACCAAGTTAATTCAGTCCATCTCACTTCAGGTTTCTCTTTGACCACGTTATTCATTGCGTTCAACAACATTTTCGCGTCCGATCCATCCGTGACGTAGCACTGGAGGTCTATAAAATAATCCTGTTCCCCCTCCAGCGGGACCTCTAGCAAATTAACCGGTATATCACAGGTGCTCGCGGTCGCATCCTTAACTATTTGTACATTCACTACGTACGCCAACATGGCTAACACTAATACCCTTAATACTTCTATATACAGTATTATATTTTTCCATTCACTATCAGTACTTGATTTGACTAAATTCGTTATGATTCGACTGCACAGGTCCGTGGAGAATTTCCCTGGAAATTGTAAACGATTAAATGATTTTCGTGTCAATAATATTAAATACATAAATTCACCCGACATCATATTAATATTTGCTCTAGGTGGGGATCGAACCCACGACTTTTGGCGCAAAAGATAGGATCATCCACCATTTGCGTCATCGGACCCGTCGAATTAATCAACTAAATACTTTTAATGAAATCATATCTCATTTATCTTATCAAGTAAGCAAAGATTACATATCCTATTTAGGCGGTATCTATTGCTATGGTATCTATAATTTATAGTATATATGTATGAGTATATAATACACATTGATCTTAATCAAGTTACACACAGTATTGTACATTCATTGTGTATTGTCCAGTAATTTGTCTAGTAATTTTATAATATCTTTATAATAATTTTATAATATGTTTTGTTTGAAACCATAACCCTGTACAAATAGCCAGGTCAATGCACCCTGTGATCTAGGGTGTGATTATGAACAGCCCTGTAAGAGATGCAATACACTTTCATCAACGCAATAAAACCGTTTATCGTCTACGATAAAATTTTCGAGTGGTCTACTAGTTGACAGGAGTCACTTGCCAGAGAGCATCTCTCTGCCAGAGAGTGCAATAGATTAGAGTTTTCTAAAGTGGGTTCCAAAGAATTTAAGAGTTGTTATAAAATTACATTACAGTTACAAATATTATTTAAAAATAGCGCAAAGTCTGTGATGCTAATTTTCGAAAAAGATACGGAAAGAATATTCTTATATACGTTTCAGTGTTGATTTGTGATAATTTGATATGAAGTTCTATAAAATAAAAGGTGTACCGTCTTCTTAAATGTTTAGGATCCTCTAATAAGTCATACGTACCTGCAATCAACGCCGTCCTCGCCAACACCGGGACAAAAATATTCACTGTATCTTTTACATTCTTTTCCACTGGGTCCCTCAAAAAACTGAACATGAGATTCTCTAGCTGTCCATACTTATGGTCTGCCACTGGGCAAACCAAGCACACCGCCTTCAGTCCCAAAGACCTTATATCGAGTTCGTTGCTCTCGCACATGAGAACTACTAAGCTGAGAAGTAGAGACGTGCATAGTTCTATGGGCACATACGGCGCAATGGCCACGCAAATCTGACTCGCCAAGATCCTTCTCTCGGCCGATCGAGAGGCGAGGAGTTCAGCTATTGACGATAGGACTTCGCCGCTTCCACCCCATTTCACTATTAAGCAGGTTGCTGGAATAAAACGTTTTTATAGATAATAAATCATTCATTTATTCACACAGCAACTCATATATTGACCTGACTCTGAAATAAGTCGCTTAAAGCTCTTATGTAAAGGAAATTAGGCAACAAAGTAATCATAATAAATTCTAAGAATCTTAAGTACATATTTAACAACCAGAGGCAGAAAAACACAAATATTAATATGTGGGGATCGAACACACGACCCTTGCACAAGATAAGACCACTACCATCTGCGCCATCGGGTCCGACGATGTCAATGACAATTCATTTTATATTTTTATTCAGACGATTATGACGCTTAAGGTCTTTTGACGGAATATGGGATAAGGATTGCTTGAATTCTTGGAAAGAACATAGGCTGCTTTAAATCATATGCGATATAATGTGAAATGCATGCGGACGGAATCGCGCTCGCATACCATCTGTCCGTACATATTAAAATTATAATTGTGATAATGTCTCTATCGGTTTGATATGCATTCACCGCTCAACAAATATCCCGATCTTGATTACATATGGACAACTTAAAGATTAGGAAAATACATAGGCCATTGTTTTCCCAGGAAGGTTTCACCTCGACATTATATATTTTTACATCACGTTAGTGAAGCCCACACGGACAGAGTGACTAACAGGAAGTGAACATATAGGAAGTTATAATACTGATTTTGTTATTGCAGGTTGTTCATACATACTCTACGTCAAGTAAGAACTATAGTTTATTTTTGTTGTGGTGAATCACTCGCGCGTACCGCCTCGCACGCCGCCATAATATTGAATAGTGCATAGTTAATCATGTTTTTGGCAGACGTCATTAAAGTTATTGCCATTTATAACACTATCTCTACGACCGCGACTTTACCCACGTCGTATAAACTTTTATTGCGGCGAGTGGGAACTCTTTCGATAATTCTAAGTAATACTGAAATATTAATTTCCGTAATATAATATTTTCAAATATATTCCAAAACAGTTATGTCCCGAAAATGTAATAAACAGACAGACATACTTTGACCCGAGACTTGCGAGAAAAACTGGGATATAGCACCTGTGTTACGGACATCAGAGAACATGGATTACAAATATACTAATAGTAACACCCAGACACAACAAATACAAATGCTCATCACATAAATAAGTATCTCGGGTTAGTTATTTTGTGGGAATCGAATCCACGGCCAATATTATATTATATCAATTGATATTTTTCAATAGGATTACAAGTGTATGTCTCTATGTATTCATGTTCTCATGTAAGTGATGTATAAAAAAATGGCTTTAAGCCGATGTCATTTCCTAGGAGTTCAAGAAATTGAACTCATCACATTACATAAGAAATTTCAACGAATTCACCGATAAGTCGCACAGCGTAACAACAAGACAGACAAACTCTCGCATTCACATTATTAGATATTTTATCCATATGAAACTTCATGTTAGTGGATTTATTATTTTTTTTATACATATATACCTGTCTATGACCAAAGGAACATATTAGATTGATGCAAACACAATTCATAAAAAAAACATCACGTCCATGTATGTATTGTATAACAAAGAATGGCGTGATATTAACATTTCATTGCGGAATTAATGCATCAGATACAATTATGATTAATTACGCAGACAATTAGAATCACGTACGAATGATCATCGCTATGCAATTATCAAGTCTCTAATCTCATACTGCACATTACCAACGGACGTAATCACAAGTTAGATGAGGTAGACCTCCTACATTGATCATCTGCATTGGTACCTCACTCTCACCCATATCTACCGCCAAATAGCAGTGATCCGATTTGAAAGGTGGGAGAGGCAGTAAAATTACTGGGTAAATGTGACATAATATCTTCAGTTAACAGGGTAAGCGACACGCTAGTGATATCCTTGTAATAACACTAGCGTCTATAGGCTGTTGTCAAGTTTATCATCAAGCGGACCGTATGTTTGTTTGCTGACATCATAATATGAAAAAATGCGACTGAAACGACAGAAACATAAAAATGACTATTACTTACACTCGATTAGATTTAATTTTATATACAATTATAATAAATCTCAAGTCGAGGCCAGGAGTTCTCAACCAGGCATAGAAAGAAGTCAAGAAGACATATTTATTCGTTTTATTATAAGAAATATATAATAACAGAGTTACAATAAATATTGTCATAATAATTTGAGTTTTAGAGTATTGATATAATTGCGTGTTATATCCTCTCGTGTACGTCAAGTATCGTGGGTTTTATTTACCCAGGACAAATATTAATCTGATGAATTTAGTAAACTTGAGTGCATTTTAATATATAAAACAAAGGAAGATTCATTTTTATAGAAAAAAAAATCATTTTCTAACAATAAACACTGGAAATGACTAAAATTAATACTAATTACCTAGGTAATTGCTAACGTCATTTGTTGGTAGTAAAATCACATTTCCAGTTACCATACTATGCTACTAACGTATGCAGGTTCTATGAAAAGAGTTATGAGACAGAGACCTAAACATGTCACACAGGCTAGATTAAGTTTTTGACAAAAGCTAGCAAACATATGCGAAACTCGTTGGAGAAGCTCCTTCGTATTATCACTTTTATATTAGTAACTATCAATGCCCACGATCTCGTCCGCGTGGAATAGTGACTTGAGCGGTATAATAGCCTCTCTCAATAAAAGAAAATCAAATCGGACGAGCAGTTTCTGATCTGAGATTAGCGAGTTCAAACAAACAAATTCTTTTTGTAAAAATATACTAATGTTTACAACATTAGTATATATATAAAATATATACATTTTCTTGCTACCAAAACCAAAACCCTTCTTATTGAATCCTTGGTTTTACCCATAATTGACTATGCTGACGTGTGCTGCACTATCTCTCAAGAACTCAATAGATTGGATCGTCTATTAAACAACTGTCTTCGTTTCGGTTTTCGTAAATACTATCATATTTTCCATTACCGTTCTCTTCTTGGCTGGCTTCCTATTCGTGAACTTCGCAAAATTCGAGTTCTAGCCATATTATTTTCAATACTTTCTGATCCGTACGCACCAACTTACTCAAAGAACAGATTCCAATTCCTATCTTCCTCTCACGAACGTAATCTCCGTTCTTCTAATACTCTCTGGCTCATAGCTCCTTCTCATCACTCTAGTTTTTGACAAACTCTTTTACAGTGACAGCTATACGACTCTGGAATGAGCTTCCGTTGAATATTAAGCAATCCCCAAACAAATTTATTTTGAAACGCTTTATACGTACTTTATTTACTGATGCTGTTTCTCTAACTCTATAAACCTTTTTCTGATTTACGTTATTTCATATATGTATATTTAATATCATATGTATTTATTGCGTTTATTTATATGTAACGTTTATCCAATCTGTATATATATTGTCTGCACCACTATATATATTTTATTTTGTTTCGTGTAATGGTTGACTGGGAGATAATGCAAACTGGCATTAAGTCCGCCATTTGTACAAATAAATGGATAAGATATTTTTGTTTGTAACGCATGGTCAAATCATTCATGGTCAATTTAGGAAATTCTCTCACTAATAGAAAGCTATATTCTTCTGAAATAACAAAAGCGATATAATAAAATCAAATAGAGAGATCCCTACCCAAAATGGAAATATATATATACGGCATTTGTATTCTTGTAGGTTTGTGATAAATGAATCCATAAGCTAGTGGACTGATATAAAAAACATTCACAAATAAAGAGTAACATTACCAGCGAATAACACAAGCTATATTATATTCCTACGGGAAAGGTGAAACTGCAGAGCGTTACTAGTTCATCCATACACTCGTCACTATATCCTACCTTCACATATGACCCGGGTGTCGGCCTGGTCGGGTTTCTTCACCAGGGTCAGTAGCGTGTGCAGGACCCTGGCGCGGCGCGCGTCCCCCGCCGGCAGGAGCGCCGCCCCCGCTGCCAACAAAGCCGCCGCCTCACAGCGGCGCGCTACGAGCGTGTGCGGAATTATCTGTAGGAAAAATGATCACTGGGTAACTCGTAGTAAATATATTCTAAAAGTTTCGAGCAAGAGTTTGGTCAAGTTCAAAGGTTTGTCTCAAGTGCACTTTTTGTAACTAATTTCCTTATCTGTCTTTTTCGAACTTATCGACTAGATCAGTGATCTTGATCTTTGACAGCCGTCTCAACTAAAATTTGTATTTTTGACGCATTCGATAATATATTGTGCTTGATAAAGGGTCTTTGGTTCGATCGCCGCCCAGGACTTACATTTTTATAATAAATATGGTGTGTTTATTGTCTCTGGGTGTTAAAGTATGTATTAGGATGTCATTTGTGATGCCTACATTGTCTGATATCCGTAACACAAGTGCTTTAAGCGACTATTAATGAAGTTAGGTGAGATGTTGTATAAATATTCTATATATATCTTAGATATAAATAGTAGTACTATTTAATTTTTCCTTCTCTGATTTATTTGACATAATTTTTAAATAAAAATCTCTATTAATTTATTTTAACTCCTGAATAAGACCAAAGGATGTTACGAGGATCTTTGGGGAACATGACCGCTGACACTTTAGGTTAAAAAGGAAAAGAAAACTAACCCTAGGCAGTGTATCAGCTACTAATGTGAGCAACCCCGTCAAAGTGATTTGCTTCTCGCTGGTGACCAGTTCCGCTAAGAGGTCGTTAGCCATCGGCTCGTTCAAATTCAGCGTCTCGCAGCACCAGTTCAGTATTGACACCTTCAAACTGTTTGGTAAACCACTGAAATAAAAACATTTTTAAGTGACAAAGCAAATGTTTAACGCTAACGATGAGCGTGACAAGAGTAAACCTAAAAAACACAAACGATTTTCCGACCCATCGCAACATTGAGCCGGGACCCTCCCGCACCCTCTTCCTACCCTCTAGTGGCGCTGGAATTAACGACTTTACCTTTTCTTATTTTTATTATACCAGGTCAACAAACAAGCATACAGACCGAGTGATAGTAAGCGTCACTGCAGCCTATAGACGCTCGTAACTATGATACATAAGGATAACGCGTTGCGAACCTAATGACTTGAAGATATTATATTATTACCCAGTAATTTCACTGCTTCTATCACCCTTCACCAGAATACAGCAATGCGAACACTGCTATCTGACGGTAGAAATAACTGAGAGTGAGGTACCAGTGCAACCTTTGTTTGAGGTCTACTTCATGTTAGGGTAAAAAAAATACGCGTTGCCGAGGTTATATTTTCAATTGCTCGTCGCTCTAAGCGAGTGGATGGTGAATAGCGACTCGCTATTACATGCGACACTTATTTGATATGACACACGTAACTTCCATACAGGAGCTGCTAGGCGACTTTTATCTCACTTGGTTCTTCTTGCTGCGACAGTATTAAAAGACAGCGAACAAATATTAATTTTTGCATTTCATTTCTTTATATACGTTCCATATCTTCTTCCTATCATATCTAATTTCAAATTAACTTTTTAATAAATGCATATAAAAAGTATATATGGCAACTACATAAAAAAATCTGTCTGTCTGCCTGTTTGTTTCGGCTAATCTCTAAATAGGTTGGACTAGATTTTAACTTTGCCTGGCTGGTTACTGATGATATAAGGAGTAACTTACTTGTAGGTATTATTTGTAATACTCATGAAAACTACGCGGGTGAAACCACGGGTCACTGATACTTAACCAAATAATCAATTATATTAAACATGCACTATGTCTTCAGTCATGTATGTATCTCCATAATCAAATTGATAAAAACTTTGGTTCAATAAAAACAAATAATCCAGTTAAATTCAAAATAAATACAAGACTTGTAGATATATAAATAGGATTACCAAATATTTGTGTTTACTAGTTTTAGAAAGAAGACTAATAATAACAGTTAAAACATCTCGACTTAAGATACATAATTAGAGGTGATTGTTATGCCTTGTTACACACAAAGTGAACTTTACTTTCGCCAAAATACTGTAAAGCGACGTGGGTCTGGATCGAAGCGAAATCACGTCTTTGTTCGTTCTGTTTGTTATTCTTTCAGGTGAAATCTACTAGATGGATTACAATGAAACTTTATAATCATTATAATGGCGCATTCTGTAATTGACATGAGGTAGACCTAATACAAAAGATCGTCTGCATTGGTACCTCTTTCACTCTCTCGGTGTTCGCGTTGCTGTGTTCCAGCTTGAAGGGTGAAAGAGGCAGTGAAATTACTGGGTAATGTGACATAATATCTTCAAGTTACAAAGTTGACAAAGCGCTAATCATATCCTTGCGATATTATGAGCGTCTGTAAGCTGCGGGGACGCTTACTGACACACGGGCTGTGCGCTTGTTTGTCGACTTAATGAAATAAAAATTTAAAAAAAATTGTCCCCATCTTGTCTACCATATGCAATCATCATCATCATCATTACAGCCATAGGAAGTCTATTGCTGGACATAGGCCTCCCCAAGAATAAGGGACTTTTGCCCATAATAGCCTCCCTGAGCAAGCGTAGAGCGAAGCTTCCGCAACTTGGATGTTGCTGCCCATCCCCACCCTGAACATTTGAGCTACCCTGTTTCAGATGCATATACCGCCATCTAACAGTTCTAGTACCTTAGTCGCCTCTTACGACACAGGCTACCCTGCCGGTACCTCACGGCTGACAAACCAAGCGTAATACAAGCGCCTAATCTTACTTATCCCGAAATTAGGTAAATGTATGACATGTTGTGAATTTTTTATTATACCACTATTATTCAATGAAGATTTTACTGTTTCCATGGGCATTTGACCAAGCGAGAAAATGGTTTAATGATAACATGGATAATTAATAAGCTTAATCTGAGTTTTAAAATGTATTATTATTATCATACTACTCACAGATCAGAGGAACATGCTGTAATGTAAAATATCTCAAGAATTATCGGACCCTAAATATCTGCAGATATGAATGCAAACAAAGACATGAGTAGCCACTAGTATAACAAACAATCTCACCTGTCGATCCACATCTCCTTGCAGGTATTCTCTACGCTCGCATACTCGTAATGTACACGCGTCCACTCGCCGGCATCGTTGATGCTGAGCGTTTCGTCTAGGGTTGTGACGCTGCCGCGGCGTAGGGGTGACTCCCGGACGCTGTTGTCCAGGGTTACAGGGTCGAACGAACTGGTGTTCGAACCGTCCTTCCTTCTGTAATAAACCTACTCATTATGCTCCTAGAATGGAATAAAATAATGCATTCTATTGAAACATAGATCAAAAATAGCAAAAATGTTATGCCGTTTGATGGCATTTCAATCAGTCTAATCTAACAAAGCTATTTCACATCTAATTATCAATAATTACACAGAAAATTGTAACAAATATGTAAAAAGGATGATTCATATCATACAAATCCTTTGGGACAAAACCCCCTTAATTACTTGAGGGAAGATAATGTCAAGAAAAAGAGTAAAATTATATTGCATGGTATGCTCAGTATAGAGGAAACACAATCAGAGACGGTCGCAGTGATGCCATCAAGGTGTTCATAGTAAATTTTACAACCCTGTAAAACCAAGTTTGATGCCACAAATTTTCGGCCATAGACAAAAATACAATTCTTTTAATTAATTTTATGAATCATTATCTGACCAAGACTGTGGTGCCCAGAGCTCTTCTCAATAGTAAAGAAACTATATAAAACATATGCTTATGTATGAATATGTAATGCTATAAGTAACATCCAAGCATAAAATTAATATGCAAGCAATAACTTGTGCTCATAACTATTCAATGGCATTTTTATGCAAATGTTAAATTTGTAACTTAATAGACACTAGGTACTGATTAACATACAATACTTAACCCTTTTTTTGTCATTAATAACAAAAAATACTGTAGCATTTTCTATGTATTAAGCTTAACAATAACCAAAACAGAAAAACATCAATTAAGTACACAATACTTACGCCACAGTATTTTTGTCACTATCGATCATTTCAAACTGCTCTGGAGTTGCACTGTGTGTTGAGTTACCGCTGCCATAATGATTTTCGGTGGCTGTACAAGTTATAGGTCTCGTGTCAAGTTCATGCACTACCCGATTGTCTGATTGAACTGTTAGCATTTTGTCCTCTGGTATATGCAAATCTAACCCTTTGTTGTCTGATGTAGGGCTAGTGAGTGAATTCAAACTAACAATAGCAGCATCATAGAGCTTTTGAAAGTTCAACTTTTCTGTCTCTAATGCTATTATCTTCTGTTTGAGCAGTTCTATCTCTTCTGCTTGAATTAGCAACTGTAGAAATATAAAATTAATTACAATAATCACAAAGCAATTCCTTTATCTTAACTATTTGTATTATATTGTGTTTTTTATTTAAAATGTGTTAACACAACTTACCTCATGATTCCAATCTGTTCCTGCATCAAGTGTTGTTTGGCAGCTAACACAAACATTTCCCTCCTCAAAATCTGACTGACACTCTTTACTTAAAAAGTCAATATCAATTTGAGTGCAAGCATCTACTTTTGATATAGCCAATGGTGTTGAATTACCCCAGAACAAAGTTACCAGGCCAGCTGGCCTAGGCATGTTTAAGCCTACATCATCCCAATCTTCAAACTCCTGTAAAATAATTTATGGAATTATATTAGGAATCTTACTAAGACCAAATTGTTTAAATAATACATAGAGGAGACATAGGTCTCCTAAAAGCTTGTATCTTTATTTTTACTCAAAAATACCTCCAGAAGCAGTTATTTTATCTCTATAAAATACTTAATCTCTCTAATTACCCAGCCAAATATAAGAAGCTATAAATATGTATACTACCTACATTGTCAGAACTAATTCAGTGGGTAGTTAAGAACTGGAAAAGAGTTTTAACAGTACCAAAAAGTACCTGGTTTGGATTTTCATCAGAAAATGTAATGGAAGTAAGTTTATACCCTTGAAGCAATAAATATTCATTAATGAGGAAGTTTAGAGCTTTCTTCTCATGAGGTTTGAGAGATCTTTGATTATATTTATCTTTTGAGACTTTATCTAGTGCAGAATCACCATCTGAAATAAAAAATATATTCAAAAAAGGAGTAGTACGCCAAATATTTAAGTGTTATAAGTTAAATTACCTGCAAATTGTGTTAAATTAGCTCTCAATGAGTTGATAGTCTCACGAGCTTTTCTAAGTTCAAATTCAAGTACTGCAACATCCCCCCCACTACCTCCACGATCTCCTCCACCATCTTCAGAGTAACGTGCTGTATCCAGAGAGTCCAATGTTGCTTGACTTGGGGTCCGGTCTAAATAATGTAATAATATGTATGTTTTTAGCACAATATATCTTTTGAACAAACAAATAGAACAGCAAATTCGTAGAAAGGGATAATACTTACGAATCGAACCAAACTCTGATGCTCTGGAAACATGTTGTTCAAAGTTTCCTGGATTCGAGAAAAACTCCCTGAGTTGAGGCAGTTCACGGCCACTTTCAACTAACTCTGTGTGTAATTCTAAAGCAGTCAAAAAATAATGATCTTTCAAGAGTTTCGTGGCAATATCTTCGTAACTCAGGTGGGAGGAAGTGGTGAAGGAACTTTCTTCGACATCCTTGTAGGGGTTCATGGTGGTAATATTTTTATTTATAGACACATCCTCTACATAAAATAAATCTAACTTCAGGGTCAGATATTAATGCGTGGTCCTATGGAATATTATTATTTTAACCTTTATTTTTTACGATAAAATTTATAAATATACCAGGCAAATTCAGAATGTTGACATTGACATGAAGTGACTATAGTATGACACTTGACATGACAATAAGTGCGTTGCGCTCGAAATTATTACTTTGGTTTCGATTTACCATATTTTTAATAAAAACAGCACATATATATGAAACATAACACAACTATTAAAACCCAATTTGATCATAAGACTATTTTATCTCAACATCAAACATTTAAATATGAGTTAGAATGAAAGCAACTTCAAAGTTACTACTTGTATATTAATTGTAAAGTAATTGCTGCATTTACGTGTAGATATATAAAAATTAAGAATATTTATATAGCTTTTGCCTAAGAACTGAGAATATGATCGTGTACTATTATTTTTTATCTGTGGTAAAAAAGTCTGACAGTTGATAATTCAAACAAACATTTTAAAATAAAACAAAAAGACTTCTTATGAATTAAATTTTACAGAATATAATTCTGATATATAATATTGAAAGTATTAAAATATAGGTCTAGAAATGAGTGAGGCTTTCTTTAATCTTAAACGTAAACTTGAAGAATTAGGCTACAACAATACTTTACCAGTAGAAGCTGTTCCGTTGGTAGAATGTATACTAGCCGATTTACTACAAACCACACGAAGTCTTCAGCATTATATGGATTTATCCAAAGAAGCACTTTTGCAGCGTGATTCCTTATTATTGGAAGCTGAACCATATAAGTGTGATAATGCTAAACTTCTCCGAGAAAATAACCAGCTACATAGGGAAGTATTGAAATTGCAGGAAGATAACTTAAAATTGTCTAAAGAATGCAAAAGGAAGATAAAAAGTTTATCAGAAGAACTTTCTAAAAAGGATGTGTTGGTAAGTAAACTACAACATGATGTTAGAGATTTAAGCCTTCGTGGTTTATGTGCAGACACATTAAGCAGTCGTATCAAGAGGAAAGATGGAGGTGACACCCATTCATCCAAAATTTGCTTTTGCAATAACAAAAAAGGTTGGGATGATGATAAAGATGTGACTGAACTTCTTAGACAAATTAAAACTTTAGAAGAAAAAAGTGAGGCACATGCCGATGAGGTTTTCTTACTTAAAAATCAAGTAGAACATAGAGATGATGAAATAATTAGGTTGAACATCTTACTAGAGGGTGGTCGTCCACTAGCTGCAATTTGTAAGGATTACAGCCATGTTCATCATGATAGTCAGTTGCAAGATTTAATGAAACAGTTAAAGGAATTAGAAACTGCAAATGAACTGCTCAAAAAGGAAAATGAATCAGGCTTAGGTAAACAGCATGAAGCTATGCTTCGGGCTCTTAACCTTGCTGATAAAAATAAAGTACTACAAGAAGAAATCCAAAAAGTTGATTCATTAGCTTTAAAAGTTGAAGAAGACTGCAATAAAAGATTGGCTACATTGATGAATGAGGTCAACTTCCTGCAAACACGTATAGAAGGGCTAACTTTAAAGAATGCAGAATTGGAGAGACAAATTTCTCAAAGATCAAAAGAAAGCTTTCCTAATGTTAATAAAATACAAGAGTCATTAAATATTGCTCTTAAGGAGAAAGATGCTTTGCATAGAGAGATAACTGATTTGGTAGACCTTAACAAAAATCTGCAAGATAAAATATTATCACTTTCACATCTAAGTAAAGCAGCTAACAGCAGAGTTAGTATAGAGTCTTTAGATACTGACAAACGCAGATGCCCTTCTAAAGATGAACTGCTACATTTGTTGGAAACTGACAGAAAAAAGTATGAAAAACACATGATAGAAATACAAGAAAAATTATCTGAGACAATGAACCTCTTTAGCAAACATTTAGTCAAGTGTAAAGACAAAGAAAGTCCTAGGTATTCATTTTCTAATGAAAGCTCATATGTAAAAGATATGCACAATAAGCTCTGTGAAAGTGATCAAAAAATTTTGATGCTTACAAAAGAAAATGATGATTTAAAAAATAAAGATCTTAGAACCAGTGAAGGTAGCAAACAAAATTTTAAAGATATCATAAGTCAACTGAATGCAGAAAATGCTCAGTTATCAAAAGAGAATATTTCTTTAAGTCAACAATTGAGTCAGTGTCGAAGTTTGCATTCAGCTAGAGTCACTGAAAGAGATTTAGATACTAGAGCAGAAATCCAAAAATCTAAAGGAAAAATAGATGAACTTACTTATGAAAATCAATTACTTGCCAAAGATAAACATGAATACAAATTACGTTATAAGGATGCTATGGATTTAATAGATAAATTAAAAAGTGACATAACATTTAAGCAAAAAGAATTAGAACAGATACAAGAAGAAAATTCTTCCTACAAAATGACACACCGAACTGGCAAGGCTTCAGTTGACCATCTGAAAGATGAATGCAATTTCTTAAGGGAGCAAATTAAAAGAATGCAATCAGATGTAATTAAAGAAAAGACACTAGCAAGTCAAATAAAAAACATACAATTAGAAACTGAAAGAAGTAGTAGTGAAATACAGAATGAACTATTATGTGTTCAAAAAAAACTAGGAATGTCTAAGGACACTATTGAAACACTGGAAAAAAAATGTAATGATTTGCAATCTGAAATTTATGTATTAAAAAGTGATAAAAACAATTTGATTGATAATATAAGAAAAGTAGACCAGGAACGAGATAAATTAGTCATAGAATTAGATCATAAAACAGAAGCTATGAATGTCTTAGAGCAGAATATGAAATCTCAATCATATGAAATTAACAGATTAGAAAGTGAAATATCTGAATTCAAGAGAAAATTAAATGTTAGCAAAGTAGCAGAACACAAAGTAGCAGACAGCGAGGCTCAAATAGCCTTCTTGAATGGTGAAATTTTAAGACTTACTCAACAACTTGACTCAGCTATAATAGAAAACAAGCATTTACAAAACAGCTTAGCAGATGCCAATGGTGCTTTACAATTGAATAAAATTGAGTATGACAAATCAAAAAGAGAAGTTGATAGTTTAAAACAGCAACTACAGCATTATGTTGCTGAAATAAGAAGAATTGAGGAACTTTTATCCCATAAAGAAGCTGAAAGATCAGATATGTTGGAACAATTTGCAAGTCTGTCTGTGGAAGCGAATATTTTGGAAAACACTAATCACTCATTGGAAAGTGAATCTGCATCAAAATCACTTCAACTTCAAAATTATGTAAGTAAAATTCAAAGTTTAGAAGGTAAACTTCTGGACAAAGAAAGTATCATTGAAAACCAATCTGCTCGCATTTTGGCTATGACATGCAAGATTACATCTTTGGAGAATGAAATCAAATTAATGACTGAAGAAAAGACTATTTTGGAACAAAATGTCACATATCTGAAACAAATGTGTAATAATTTACACACTGAGCATAGTGATATGTCTAGATGCATTGGGGACACTGATTCTGAATTAAAACTTTATGAGAATAAAATAAAGTCTTTATCAAAAGCAAAAGCTGAACTAGAAGTTGCTAAAGATGAAATGAAAAAGAATTTGATGACAACAGAAAGACTATTATCTAATGCTAGGAAAGATGTTGTAGACTTAAAGTTGGCTCTACAAGATGCTACATCGGAAACTAGAAGTTTAAGAGATCAAGTAAAAAAGTTGCATATAAGTAAAGAAACCGAAGTACATGAGGTAATGAAATATTTTTTTTAAATTATGTGTATACACATTTTTAGAGAAAGCTTTAGCTTATAACTGTATTGTTTGTTTCAGAGTACAATAACAAGAGAGGAATTGGATCTGCCATTGATGCTTGAAGAAACAATACATGAAGTGAGTCATGAAGAAGATGAAGAAAGTTCTCGTTATCATGAAATACATAAAAGATTTTCAAAATATACACATGGTAGTACCCTATAGATATAGATTGGGTATATTGTTGTTTTTATAAATGAAATGTAAATATGTTATAGTAAAAGTCACCTGGGTACCTATTTATCATATTATTAGAATATTTAATGTTCAAAATTATATTTATGTACTTGACACATTAGTTATTTTACATTTACCATTTGCATGTTTACTAATGTAAACTTGAAAATGGTAAATTATATTACTTGGTATGAAGTCATAATTGACTACATACCAAGCTAAGTAATATTTGAGTTAATATAGACTTTGTAATATGATTCCAATATAGTTTTATAGATAAAAATAATAAAATAACATGTTATAAAATCGAAGATATTTATTACTTTTCAATAAATATTGAAAATTATTCTTTTTACCAATTCTTTTTACATTACCTACATATTTACAAGATTATCTAGCTTTTACTACTCTTGGGTATATTATTCATTATATACAGTATTACAAAATTTATAAATTAATAGTTACAGGATGGAATTAACTATTTTTATCGCACACAAGTATTTAAAATTCTTTTTTAGATAGGTACATTGTGGAAATAGTTCAATATTAATGCCATAATTAATATTACACACATTTTTTTATCAATACAATATTTTATCATTTACTGAAAATTCACAGAGCTAATGTAGATTACAACTATCAGTTTGTAATAAGTACAAGCACAGCACAGTATGAGAAAACAAAAAATAATAAAAGTGCTTACATATTTTTTGTACTTAAAATTTTAATTAATATAATCGGTGGGTCAAATTAAGTCCTTCAAACGTGAAATTATTTGATTTTTGCACAGAACATGCATAAGCTTTTTGACTTAAAACATATCAAGAAGGATGGATTGTAATGCAATTAATGTTAATTTATAGCAAACTTTGTACCAAACTATATTCTGAGGTCAAGGCATTGCTGTTATAATTATTATAAAAACATGAGCAATTCACAATACATTATTTGTGTGTTAATAATATGCATTGATTACCAGATATAATAGTGAAATTTCCCAAATATGTTTACATGCTTATCAATATTGCATTCTATTTACAATAAACTTATATCAAATAACATACAAATATAGGCCGCAACATCACATTATTCCATGCACAATTATATTCTTTACAAATAAATATATCTATCAATCACATTAATGTGAACTAGAGGAATAGATTACAGTGGTTAAGTAAGACATTCCCACTTGGGAGATTATTACAAGTTCAGGTGTACAAAAGTTATCTTCACAAGTTGTATCTACAACTGCTACAAACAAATATCAAGTGGTTTAGAATTGTAATCTTGATAACACACTGAAAATATTTTTTTTTTTAAATATAATATGACCTATTTACATAGATGAGTATTATAACTACTGTGTCATATAAAAGGTTTCATGTGGAAATCATGCATATGTATTCAGCACCTTCCCTTATAATTCATTACACTAAATATAATTGACATTCAATTCACTTGAACAATATTATTCTGCAGATTAACAGCAACACAATTTACTATTATAATCTAAACATATCATCAACATTACAGTGTTGCTAATATCCTGGTGAAACCTATACCAGCCCCTAAAATTGTTTGTCCTACACCCCATATCACAGCATGATATGGTAGCATATCTATATTTGATGCTCTATATATAAATGCTACTGCAGCACTACTTGCAACTCCAGAAGTAACTGGACTTACAACACCCATCACAATTAATAAGACTGGAAAGAACTTGCCATACTTGTGCTTCCGAAGTGTGCCGAAGGCAACAAGTGCAGCGCATGTATGAACAAACACTGAAGAGCACAAAGACCACAAAAACACTGAATACCACATTTCGCCAAAAGTGTCTAACGGATCTTCAGGAGTCAATCTCAATATGTCTGAAAACGAATCGAACTCTGACACTCGAAACTCCGACAACATGTCATACATGTTGTCTTAACTGTTACAAAGCTCATAGGCATCGGGGTAGTTTTATTGTTCACAAAACCCCTCTGTTTAAAACCACTTTAGGTCTAAAGTTTTTGTAAAATTAATTCACAAAGAAAAAACACAGTTTCTAGGCGTTGTCATCTATTTGTGGCCGCGTTATAGAAAATAATACGTGTAATTATCAATTACACATCTTATACTCTTCATTTTCATTAATTTCAACGACGAAATAATCGTCGTTCGTTCGACAATTTGACAATTTATTGTCATTGTCATTCCATATTTGTCAAATTGGAAGTTACCGAGACTGCCTGTGACGTTCATAAATTGGGAAAAAGATTTCTTGCGGGAATTCATCCATAGTATACTAACGTACTCTCTGTATTTTAAAGATATCTACAGGAATTTGTAAATTCCGAGTCTATAGGGAAACAAACAAAAAAGAACAGTGTAGTATATGTTCTGCCAAAGCAGGTACAATAAAAAGGTTTAGAAACAACGTTTTTTTTTATGGTGGTCTGTGGAAATTGTAGTGAAGTTAGTCAATGTTCTTTGGTAGAATTGAGTGTAATAATATTACCGATATTGGAATTCAGAATTGTGTTTGATATTCGATTTATGCTGAACCGTATAAGTCTATACTATTATATATCTCATCGTATAAGATTAATTAAAAACGGTAAGTATTATTAACAAAATGAGTAAATTGAACGTTAGTGTGCATTAAAGTGAAGTTGACTCTGTTGTTGACTGACAGTTTGTTTGTCACTTGTAGTGCTAACCTCAATATTTTATTAAGTTGTAGTCCGCGTGATATTTTATTCTGTAATTATTTTTATTCGTGTTACTACTAATAATAAAATTTAATAATGGGAAAAGTTCGCTCTGCTCCGGGTGCACCCCGTAAGCAAGGTTTCAATAAATCCGGGCATTCTATGAACCCGGACCGACCAACCGAAGGATTGAAAGGAGTTGGAAATCCCAGGACTAAAGGGACTATCAAAAGGCTGCAGATGTATCGGAATTTTAAAGCTAAAAGAGATAAAACGGGTAAAATATTAACTCCAGCGCCTTTTCAAGGGTGGTTGCCTTCTGGCACTCGAGCTCGCGTTGAACCTAACCAAAAATGGTTTGGAAATTCTCGTGTTATTTCACAAAATGCGCTTCAAAAATTTCAAGAAGAGTTTGGAGCTGCTGTTAAAAACCCTTACCAAGTGGTAATGAAGCCTACAAATTTACCTATCACATTACTAAATGAGAAGGCAAAAAATGCCAGAGTTCATTTATTGGATACTGAGGGTTTTGATAAAACATTTGGCCCGAAGAAGCAAAGAAAGAGGGTGAATTTACAATTTGGTGATCTACAAGCAATGACAAAAGCTGTAGAGGATAAAGTAGATAAATATGATGAGACTAAGGACATAGATAGAGTCCGGGAAGATACAGGTGTCAAAGAAGGTCAAAGAGATTGGGTCTTTGGAGCTGGCATGAGCAAAAGAATCTGGAATGAACTATATAAAGTTATTGACTCCTCTGATGTGCTTCTTCAAATTCTCGATGCTCGTGACCCTATGGGGACTAGATGTCCCTATGTTGAAAAATTTTTGAGAGAAGAGAAACCACATAAACATCTTATTTTTATATTAAATAAAGTTGATCTTGTGCCTAATTGGGTAACACAAAGGTGGGTTGCAATTTTAAGTTCAGAATATCCTACTGTGGCTTTCCATGCTTCATTGACACATCCTTTTGGCAAAGGTTCACTTATTAACTTGCTACGTCAATTTGCAAAACTTCACATTGACAAAAAACAAATAAGTGTAGGATTAATTGGATATCCAAATGTAGGTAAATCTTCCGTTATAAATACATTGAGGTCAAAGAAAGTTTGTAAAGTGGCTCCTATTGCTGGAGAAACAAAAGTATGGCAGTATATTACACTCATGAAAAGAATATTTTTGATTGATTGTCCTGGAGTAGTTTATCCTTCAGCTGAAACAGATACTGAAAAGGTTTTGAAAGGAGTAGTCAGAGTGGAATTAGTTCAAAATCCTGAGGATTATATAGAAGAGGTAATAAAGAGGGTAAGAAAAGAATATTTAGTAAAGACATATAAAGTTGATGGATGGGAAAATTCATTAGAGTTCTTAGAAAAACTCGCAGCAAGAACTGGAAAATTGCTTAAAAAAGGTGAGCCTGATGTAAGTCAAGTTGCTAGAATGGTCCTTAATGATTGGCAAAGAGGTAAACTTCCTTTTTATGTGGCACCAGAAGGTTTTGAGATTCCTCTATCAAAACAACAAAATGAAGATGTAAAAGAATCAGAAACCATACCTGAAAAACAAAATAAAGAAGGGGAAGATGCAGAAAAACTGGAACCTGAAAATGCTACAGAAAAACCAGTTTTAACTGTAAACAAATTAGTTATTGCACAAGACTTTGCTAAGATTAGAGTTGGCTTGCAGTTTGACAATGAAGATGATGTGAAGCCACTTGATAAGGTTGTTATACCAGATGGATTGAAGGGTATTGATGAAGAAAATGAACAAGAAGAACCACAAAATGATGAGAAAGAAAATGAAGACGATGGAGATTCATCAGAAATCAGTGAATTTTATAGCACTGATGAAGATAATTGTAGTGATGTTGAAGATTACCTGACAAATGACCCAGAAACAGTAAAAGAATTAAAGAAGAAGAAACTTGAGGCTGCTAGTGGGGCATTTATTGTAGATGAAGTACCACAAAAAGGCAAGAAACGAAAGATTAATAGTGTTGAAAATGATAAAAAGATGACTGCCAAACAGAGAAGAGCTAAAGAGAGGGCACAGAAACGTACTAAGACAGGAAGCAACTTTTATGAAGTGTCCAATGTTAAAAATAGAAATAGGAACAAGAAAAAACCTATGTAAATTTATCAGTAAATTAAATATGTTAATTTATATATTGTTGTAAATCTTTTTTATTGGCCTGATCCATTATTATTATGACATTATTTGAAGAACAGCTAAGTAAAAGAGTAGATTATTTTTGTTAGATTATCAAGATTCAATCATTGCTAGATTGTCAATCATAGATATAATAATGTTTCTTTCTATACACTTAACTAATACTTACTAATATGATGTTATAATATTATACTAATATTTGGAAATAATAAATATTCTAGAGAATAACACAGTAAACTATCCGATCTATTTTCTAATGCCAAATTTCTTTGGATATCTCAAGAGTATGTGTTGCCCGTGGTCTTCTGCCTAATTCTGCTAGCAGTATCACAAGTGTTAAATGTTTTGGTGGTGCTAATACTGCATTGCCTGTGCAAATAAGATTTATAAATAGATATATATATTTATTTTTATATATAATTTATTTATGTTTTTATAATTCTTAATTTGAATAAAAAAAACAATTTTGTTTTAGTTCTTAGAACAACTTATGTTAATAGAAAAAATATGTATTTTCAAATTAACACTAAATAATTCAATTGAAGCAGGTCAAGGGCTTTTGCTAATCTTGTTATAATATCATCATCATCATAACTTTAAAACTTTTCTTGGCTTGGTTTTTCTTGGTACTTACATAAAAAACAATATTCTTGTATTTAGAAAGAGTAGTTTTATTATGATACAAAAATATTACTTTTATGAGGCTCATCCGCGTACGTTAAAAGTGTAGTTTTATTATGAGTAGTGAACGCATAAATGTTAGAATATATATATTCAAATTGTTTGAATGTTTTGTTTTCACTAAAACGATTTTCATGAACTTTACAGATAACTATTCGAGACTTTTTGTAAGATAACTAATCTTAAACATAGAATCCGAAGATTCCTGCGAGTGAAGTCGGCGGTGAAGTCGCTACAACGGCTATAAGTAATTACACGCCTACGATTATTCATACACAAGTTATTTGTTACCTATCCTTGTTTTATTCCTACAAATATCAATGCGAAAGTTTGCGAGTATGGATACAATTTGGCACGGATATTATTGAGTCTGAAGTAACTTATAGGCTACTTTTTATCCTGAAAATATGTTTCCGTGGTATAGATATAGCTTTTTATTTTTCTCTATAGTATCGGTACGACTATTTGCACACTTTAGCCACTAGCTGTAAGTGAGCAACATTTTTTTTCCACGGAGTAACTAGGGTTCCTTAGGATGCGATTTAACGTAAAGACTTCGAAGTCGCGGGCGGAAAGCTAGTATCTATTATATGTCGTATTGGACTGTAATTTATAAATTATTTATAGGATTAATAAATCGATTGTAGTAGGTATTTAGCAATTACACTTAACTAAGTATTATTAATTTATTTTTAGATGTCTTCTGGAAGCGAGAGTGATGAAGATTACGTACCTGGTGCACCGGAACAAGTATCTGAAGAAGGATCTGCCGATGAAGAAACAGAATCACAGTATGAAAAGGAACATGAATACAAAACAAATAAGCGAAAGTCTATTCAAGAATCGAAAGGGAAAAAGAAAAGAAGAACAAGAAATGGAGTCAAAGAAGTCAATATAGAGCCGGAAAAGGAAGACGAACAACCCGCTGAAGTAGCAAACCCAGAAGAAGAAAAAAAGAGAGAAGAAGATCTTTGGGCTAAGTTTTTGGAAGGGACAGACACACAACCTAAAAACACAGTAAAAGTGGAAAGTATTATAAATCAAACCATAAAGTCGGCTATAGATAGTACGAGAGAAAAGCCAGCAGCGATGCTTGCGTCGGGATCTAAGGACGACAGTAAAGAGAGAGAAAAACGAATATTTGAGTTTGCTGGTGAAACTATTGTTGTAGAAAATGATGTTATCAAAGAAAAACTGAAGGCAGGTGACATTTCCGCTACAGGTAAATTGGTAATTCTAGTGAACTTGTATTAACGTACATAATGAACTCTTTAGTCTAAGCAACTGCTATAAAGAAAATATATTTCATTAAGAGTTAATAGTACCTAAACAATAAGATCAAGTCCTTTGTATTGTCCTTGAGATCATAAAAACAGAGATGATAGATATCAATCGTAAATCGAGATAAAACACTATTGGAGCTATTGCTTTGCTGGACAATTATATCAAAGTTGTGATATTTTTTGTGCAGCCTTGATTGGAAAAGACCCTTTATCGAGATAGGTATTTTTTTTGGCTTGTGTATTTGATTTATTAATTTTAGCACTTTTTCAATATTACGAAGACTTGCAGAATTATAACTATGCCATAAAACAATTTCAAGCACCGCGTAAAAGGCAAACTTATTGCTAAGGCTTATTACTGCTTGAAAGATTATATTAATAGTGAAACTGCTTAAGTTTGAATTGAATTGCCCTAATTACTACTATGAAAACAACGGTTTGTTAGCGCAGACGCCGCTATGGGTTCCAATAATACCCATTAGGTAGTAACAGTCGCGTTTCGATAAGGGTTATCAGCATCTATTTTTCTTGCAGATTCTTTTCTGGTGGTCCACGTATTGAACCTGCTATAAATTTAGTTTTAAGACCCCTCTGGTGCCAGCAGAATTAAAGATCTACTGCATGACCTATTTGTTTAAATGACTCTTATAACAGTGTTTGTAAGGGTCATCTGTCATAAATCGAAATATGCTATTTTATTCACTTATTTATTTTAGGAAACAAGCTGGAAAGTTCGTCGTCTCGAGGTCGACCTGCGGGATTATCTGGTGTTCTGGGACAACTGAACAAGAAAAATCAGTTGTCAACCCTAGAGAAATCCAAGCTCGACTGGATGACTTATAAGAAAGATGAAGGTATTGAGGAAGAAATTCAGAGTCACAACAAAGGAAAATCTGGGTAAGTTTGCTGATTTCGATTTTCAAATCTTTGTAAGTAATAGCATTATTCTACATATTTACGAGTGCTTCTCATGCCGTGATGTTATCAAACAATTTGTTTCCAAAAACTATGTATATATTGCACGCAACGCATTAGTTGATCTTTAATCTGAAATTACTGGGTAGTGTGACTTAAAATCTTTAAGTCACCAGATTGGCATCGCGCTAATCGCGCTAGTAATATCTTTGTGATATTACGAGCGTCTATAGGCTGCAGTGACGCTTACTATCACGGACTGCATGCTTGTTGGACGATCTGGTCGAATAAAAATCATGTAATGTTGGCTAGTGAGTGTTATTATGTTTTATTTTCAGTTATTTGGATCGGCAAGACTTCTTAGAACGCGCGGACCTACGTCAGTACGAGTTGGAGCGAGACCTACGCATGAACAAGCGAAGCAACCGATAAACGCCAATGCCATAATATTGTTACGTCTATCGCAACTAATAAATAAATGTCTAGGTAATGCTGATTTTATTTGACATTTTATATTTACGACCTCATTGTATAGTAAATGCTCATCGGGTCATTTGTATACTGCTGATGATTGCAACAGTGAGCTGTTAAGTTTTAAGTATCACGTATGATCTCAACTGCACGTAGGTATTTTGTCTAATAATACACATTAATTATATTATTTCACAAGGATACTTGATATTTTCACAAGGATTAACCGTTATATTGATTATATTTATATTGATTAATTTAGTTCGACCCCACGTTTATCTCGAAGATTCAAACAAATGTTTGTTACAAAGCTACAAAACGTTCTCACAGTAAACTGTATAGAATAGACAGCACACTGCATGACATTGCGTTGTACACCGGGTCAACAATAGTGAACAATCGAGCAAGGTTCATTTCATCCATTCGGCCCAATCACATCAACGAGCAAGGCTCGGAACGCAATCAATTTCAATCTGGCCAATACTGCTAGTGGTCGGTCTCGGCGCACTATGATTTGCACACGTTAGTGCTAATCAAGCACTAAATAGTCGCGGCCTCGTGTCGCCTAGCAGTACTGAATTTGCGGCCGTACTAGCGCTATGTGTGTGCGAACTTTTTGAACTGTTTACGTGTATTGTGTCAAATAACCGGTGCACTATGATCGCTTACGGGAGGTGGACGCTGTACGACGGCGGCATGGATGCTGTGCAGGTTGGTTTATTCATTCATAATTGAACATCACCTAACTTCTGTTTAGATGACGAACACATTGTCGATATTATGCGAATAATATTAAGTAAACCTTTTTGTTTAGTCTATTTTAAGACTAAGCAAAAAAAGGTTTACGTCATTGAGAAATTGTTTTTGGTGCCTAATGGGTGTGATGCAAACTGCAATAACGGCTGCACGTGCAGATTTATCGATTGGAAATAATCATAATTGAAACCAGCCATAAAACGATTGCAACTTGCTTTTGAATCCGGGTTCGTAGTTAGCAGCTGCTTGCACAAAATACGACTTCCCAATAGCACTAGCTAATTAATGACAGGCGTATTAATTTAACTCTTACATGAATGTCTCTATTGTTATGTAATTTTACTGTAAATATATTCGCAATTATTTGCATAAACATTGGTGTACCTAGATAGAAATATCTACAGAGGTCATAACATACAGGCATGCAATATTCGAGAACAAACAAGTTTTCACTTTTCTCATAAGAGTCGACTAAACTCTCGGTTCATAAACATATTTTTAGTGAGGATTTATTCAGTATTTATATCAAATAGTTCCCAACCAAGATCATCTCCTATCAAATAAGTGGGTAGATTTTTAAGCTATAATCTATTGTATACAATACATGTGCCTGTTTATTGCGCTTAATATCCGAAATAGTTAAAGCCAGTCAAGAATTCATTGACTTGCGTTTGAGTTCAATTAAACGATTTTTACATGTTTAGGTTAAATTGTCGCCTTGTGCACATAGTTACATGTCTGTGGGAGACGTCTAGTCTAGATGAAAACGATTTGAAACGAAGTAGGTTTATTAAAAAGTCACGTTTCGATTGTATTCTGTTGCACTCAGTTGGGTAAATACTTATTATATAATACTTAATATAATAATAGGTAAAAATAAAACAGTTTGTTAATATTTGCATATACTTACATTAAAATAAAATGAGGAAATATTTTTTATTAAATGTTAATAGGTCTCTGAGACTTATAGCAAGGAGATACTTTGTCTGCTATATGTATGATTTTAAATCGATAAGGCTGCATCAATCAACAATTAGAGGTCACATAAAATCAAAAGAACATTGAACTTCATTTTAATGCAGTAAAAATAGCAGTAAAAAATTATCACCTTTAGCCGGCTAATCTCCGGGCTAGAATTTGTAGCCAAGAGACCCTGGCTTCGTTCGGATAGTAGAGCATTCATTTTTCTGTCATATTATCATCTAAGTTTTTCTTATAGATTCATGCTAGTGGCAACTACCATGATTTTCCGCCAAATATCCAATAATCCAGTTTTCAGATTCAGTTGTCGAATAGAATACAATAATACACATTCAATTAATAATAATAATAAGTTCACACCACATCCCTCCTGATTCCGAGCTTGAAGCAATATTACGATATTAGACAACAGAGGAATTACAAATATAATACTTAGATACATATGAATAACACCCAGACACAGAACAAATATTCATCATAATTGATATGCTTTTTAGCAATCGAACACACAACCTTTGGCGCACTTTATCATCCGCGCCATCGGACCTTCAATTTTTCTTATATTATATCTGGATAGATAAAGTTTAATGAAAAAACTTAGATCGTTTTTAAATTCATCCGTATCCGTTCATACAATTACTGATTTGCGAAATGTATTATATGGCTTGATTGGATACGACATTCTATTCACAAATAGTTATGTAGGTAATTATGACACCGGTTTTTTAAAGAATCCGACACTTAATTTTGTAATGATTTGAAATACTGATATTGTCATTTTCAACTGATTGCAATTATTATTATAAATTACATTATAATCAGTTGAAAGTCAATATTTTCCCTTATAATATCACATCACGTTGTAAACGATCTATGCAAAATCTGTGATAGAGCAATGTTTTGAAATTTATCAAATAATATGTACGTCGACGATTGTTGGTGTCAAATACCTAACTAGAATTGACCTAATACGAAATAATTCATTTTCACAAATCCAAAACAGTACCTAAAAAAGCTTGAAACATGCATTTTACGGTTATCCAAAGCTATTGGACCGCGATTCGAGCTTTCTACAATATGTGTAGGTTATGTAGCTTATTGCCACCGACAAGGCATTCAATCTGTTAAAAATGTGATCGTTCCAAACCTGTTGCTGACTCTATAAAAATACTCGCAATAAAAAAATCTTTCCAGATTATTCTTCTACAGGACACAAAAATAATGAAGTAATGTTTGACGGGATTAAATTCGGAATAATTTATGAAATCAAACTATAATTTATGACGCGCCGTGAGTTGTCTTCCTTTACCTTACATCGCTTTTATAGAACACTGTTCAATCGAATCCAATCAAGTTTATTGATTTCCACCATGTGACGAATGACGTCGTTCTTTGATAATAACTAATTACAGTACAGTTTTTTCAATACGATAAAAACAATACTCCGCTCAACATGACAAATACATCTTTATAATTCTATCTGTATTCATGAAACGACACGATGTAGGCAGGCAAATTAGTTTATCCGATGAATACTAAATGTCAAGAAGCATAATATGCGGCCAACCCACCTATTTGGCGGTCCGATGACAGCAATAATACGTCCTCATCACGCAAATTTTTTCGTTTGTGACTAAGACAATTTTTTAACTAGGTCAAACATCGCCTAGTGTATTCGGGGTTAATTCATTTCATTAACTTCCGTTATGCTTACTGAATATATTATTAATACAAGAAGCTCTACTTGTATTAATTGAAATTTTGAAAAAAATATGTAAAGTGAAAATTGTATCGCTTAATTGTAAACACTTTTGTGTTTACCAAATGAGCGAGCGGCTTTATGCACTTTAGAAACTATATTAATTCCGAATTTCTTTTATTTAGTCTATTTAACTAGTCGCGGTAATTGTAAATATATAATAATATTCTTTTATGTAAACACGAGCAATTTGTATAACAAACATCTATTGTTTTCCGATAAATAAAACCAGATGTTAACATTATATCTATACCTGTTTTGATGGAATAATAATAACAATTTTATGATATGAAATATCAACATTTTCAGAATATTGTATCAATGAAAACCTGTTCTAATAACGATGAAATATTCATAATTTTCAATGCGAAATCTAACACAAGGCTGCTGCCCACATAAGAGTGAATGAAAAGGGCTCAGCAAGGTATAGTACACAGGTGACGTAACCAGGATCGGTGAATGTAGCCGAAAGGAAAAGTGGGCGAACTACCGAGCCTGCCTGCCTCGGACGCCCACGCTCGTGGCTCCTAGTGCGGCGGTTCCCAAACTGGTCAATAAAAACCCCCAGCAACAAACAGCCGTGACAACATTCATGTTTATTATAGTCCGGTGTTTAGGTTGAAATTATGTTGTTCGGTCTGGGCCCATTTCAATTGACATTGTACTTTAAATATAATTTAGGAAGCTGTTTAACGTTAACAATTAAAATATTAATAATAAATCTTACAACGTCTCATACATGACTTGACTTCGATATAAGTATCTTACAGCTGTATTACAAAAATCAGACAACAGATGAATCACAAGTATAATACTAAAACTCACTTAAACGTATTTGACACTCAGGCACAAAACAAACTAGAGAACTGACATGTCCAGTGACATATCAAATCATTTTGACATATAACTTCTACTGCAATGTGCTGCAGAATACTACCTCTTCCTCTACCAGATGTTGCAAGAGGCCACTGAGATACAGGATCCGACAGATGGTGGTATTTCCACTGCAGACAGCGTAACTCAAATGCAACAGCGATTCTTATCACGTTTGTTTAGCGTGACAACCATAGAATAAAAACTCACTTTCTGGTAGCCTTCTATCCAGCAGTGGATGTGCTGCAGCTGCTATGTTGATGATAACATTTTGTTTTATCGAAAATATTTACTTCAAACTGTTTTGTAGTTCAACTTATTTGTAAAAAATACACATTAATCACACGTCCGATATTACTAAATATAAAGCTATTTCCAGCCAGTGTTAGTAGGGGGCATATATTACAAGAAGGTTTAAGGAGCTTTGCCTGGCTTTATATTATTCTCAAGTTCTTATTGATTCTTTTCATTATATTATAAGTCATAATTGGACAAAAGGTCAATTAACTCTTATTAATTCAGTGTCTTGTAAATCGTAACACTAGGTTAAAACGTTTCTCATTTGGTTAGTCATAAGCTGGCGTATGGGAACAACTCATTTACCTAAATTTTTGATAGACATACAATTATAAATATATTTGATATTACGAGATTGTATGTTTTTGCAAAATAATATTAGTTAGTAGAAAAACTAATTTCACGGTGATCTTTGTCTACACAAAGATCAACGTTAAATTCTTTAAGAAGTGCACTATGACCCAACGGTCATGTGCACTTCTTAAAGAAACTTCCATCCTTTACGAAATTTTTAAAACTGATTACGAAAGGTCGTCTAATCGTTTAAAAGCCTTAATCGAATTAAGTCTTCGGAATAACATTCAAAACAGATACTAGGCATTTTTTGTATGCCCTAATAGTAAATACAGAGAAAACTAATTCTTATCATTCATAAAACAAGCGTCCTGTTGATTCTTAGATTTGGTCATGCTTTCATATAAAAATAGGCAAAGCCGAAAAGTGCGCCGCCTGAAAAGATGGCATTGTCTATCACTGTAAATTACGTTATGTGCTATAAGACTCGCTCGTCTCGGTATCACTTCACTTTTTAGTCGTAGATCAGTACATAGGCGAGAGTTTGCAGACTTTACCCCCACAGTGTATTCTGTTTCCAAATGACGGACCCTTAAGACCATGTCTTTGCATTCGACGAGACTTTAAGTGAATGCTGTCAGATCCGTTTAGATCTTGCGAGCCTTGAAAGGGCTTCCACGTTTCACGCGGAGTAGTTCAGAAATAACTTCGTCTCCGTTCCTTGATATTTTTTGTAATCGCACTTTCATGAAACTTCTATTTAGTATTTACATTTTAATTTTTTATATATTTGTAATTACGCTATCTTCAAGGATTGACGAGTCAATGTTCCATGGTGGAATACTATCACTGAACAGTGTAAATACAAGGGATAACATAAAAATGATACATCAGATGTTAAGTAGGTAAATATTGGCAATAGATATGCCGATGCCCGATTGTGAATGTGTTATTTCGCAATATAGAGCATCAGCATAACAGCCACAAGACGTCCATTGCTGGACATAAGCCTCACCAAGTGATCTTTAACAGGACCAGTTGTATGCTGCTTATGTCAATCCCGATCTTGCGGTTTTAGTCAGATCATCTGTCCATTTTGTCTATCGGGTGGACGCCCTACGCTTCTGATATTCCAAACGCTAAGCTTAATGGCTCGTTATACTCTTCTGTCTTCCCTTTTCGAAAACCGGTTTGTTCCGAAGGTCGGAAGTCATCTAACCTGCACTAGAGACGGTTCGTAATGACCCTAGAAAACAGCTTATAAATATGGGTCTGGAGATGGGTAATTCTTCATTGATGTGTTGTCACTTTTCTTAAAGAACTATATCACCACGCCCCCGTTTCATGTTGGCGTTATGCCCTCGAGGAAAAATGTGTTGAAGAGCTTCTGAAGAACTATTAGTATGGGTGTTCCACCCGCTTTCAGAAGCTCAGAATTGATTCAATCATGACCCGCCGCCTTGTTCTTAAGCTGATTTTTGGCCATTCTAGTGCAGCAATAAAAATTCTTTAAAAGGCATTTGAAAATATTCATGGGATTAATCAATTTTTTTACTAGTCTGTTTGTCCCGTTTATCTCCAATTTTATTAAAATATAGCTGATTTCATCAAAATCGGTACACTAGTTAAGATAATTACTTCATTTTATAGTGAAACAGTCAGTCAGACAAACATATATAGTTCCGCATATGTTATATTAGTACCTATGGATAAGATCTAAGTACTTAAGTACATAAGGCAAAGTTGTATTAGAAGAAATGCACATTTGTTGAGTTTTCAAAATAATTTAATGTACACATGTAAATGAAGCTTTGAAACTGGATTTAACCCCAAGAAAGTGCATGTAAGTTACTAGACGTTAATTAGTGGCAGAAGCAGGCAGTTCAGCTGTATGCGTATAATTGGTTGGCTGAAACAGTGCGGCTATTGTGGTATATTTGGTCAGGTGTGTACGGCGCGTGTACCGTCGCCGCGATGAATGGGCGCGCGGCGGTGCGCATGTGTACGCGCGCTCGATAGCTGCACTACGGCACGTGTTGTGGCCGATCAGCCGAGTCGGGAGACTCCAGAAGGACAGGGTTGTTTTCTACGAAATATGTACTATACAAGGACTAGTGTCTAGCCGCTTGGCAGACCGTTTGTTAACACCGATACTGAAAACAGCTTTATCCGTCTACGGGGTTAGCGTTGACCACATAAAATGATTATGATACTGATTGCACTATTCTTCATCACCATATTTTATTGCGACTTACATAAAATTATTTGGTGTGATAACTCTGTGCTCAACGTATGTTTTGGATTTTATTATGGCACTGAACCAAGTAGCTCTATCAAACTAAATACTTTATTGATTTTGTGGAATAATTTAGTTATTCACACTCCCCAAGGGTTGGCAACGTTTCCTGAATTGGCATTATCCAATTATATCTATTTCTGCAATAGAACATGATCAGCCGCTCAAATCTGTCTTCAAAAGATTGTTACAATTAAGTTCGGTAGCAAGAGCAATGTTTGATTTAAATTCGAGAACACTTGCTCTTGCAACCCTACAGGAGATGTCGGAGGCTGGGGCGCCGTAGGCCGGCGCGGCGCACGAGCCCAAGGCGCGGGGCGCGATGCGCGCGGCGGCCGCCGGTGGCGCGCCAGTCGCACACTCGCGCTTATCGGCCCGAGCGCCGGTCGCGTGTCACGGACGTCTCTCTTCTTACGCACCCGTACTATCTGTATTGGATTTGTTATTTTTTTATCAGCATTTCTAGCCTAGTGATGTGTGTATAAGCATATATATACTGTGTGGTGCGTGGCTATAGTTTTGGATGGTATATACATTTTGATTTTTTGGATTTGGGGAAAGTGTTTTTCGTATTGTTTGTGGGAGCGTCGGCGGGAGCGACGGACGAGCGCGCGGCCCGTAGTGGCGGGTCGGTGGATGGTGCGGCGCGAGCGGACGCCGGGGTGCGGCCGGCGGCGCCGCTAGCAAAATGTCGATACCCCTGGGCCGGGAGACTGTTCTCCCCACACAGGTGAGTGGCTGGCATGTCTTCGCTTTCCCGTGCGGGCTGCGTGTGACGCGCGCGTGACTGCCGCCCAAGCCTCTTAGCGCAAATCAAATAATTGGCCAGTGAACGTGCAAATGCAATTACGGTATTTTGTATTAGTAGGCAAACATTGATTTTTGTTTAACACAAGAAATTCTTAACTTAAGAATAGAAACACAATAATTTAGTATCTAAAATAATAAATAAGAATGCTTGCAATAACTATTTGATCTTCATATAAAAAGATACTTTAAATAAAGAGAATTAATATATATATAGGTAATTATTTACCGCGTTTGTCCTCCGTTGTTATCTTGCCGATAACGATAAAATATTTGGTGATTTGGATACGGGCATTTAGGTACCATACTCCTGATATTTATCCAAACAAAGTCAAAAGGTATTAAAATATTAAACATGAAGCTTAGGTAACTTCTCGTGTTTTCATGTGAATAATTAAACAGATCGCAAATAAAGATAAGAGACCTCTTGAGAGATTATAAAAATCTTTACAATAAAAGATAATTTTAATAAAATCAGTTGTCGCTATTCAGCACGCTTTAAAATATGATATTTTCCAGATCTAGAAAAGTTCTAGTTCTGCAGAAGGTTCACAAAAATCTATGTAGAAATTTTCCCCACGCAAACTTTTGCGTATTCAATATCACGATTTACGCCTCTCAAACTATTGTAAAAGCAGAAAAAGAATTTATTCATTTTTCACGCACAATGTATTGAATATGGTTCGAACCCACCTCTGCTTGACTATGCTAAAATCAAACTCATTTGAATAATTAATATTTTTGACAACCCCATTTTCGGACACTGGGTTTTTATTATAATATTTTCAAATCAGTAGGTACCTATCTATGGGTATTTAAAATTTTATATGCGACTGTAACCTTCTCTATAAATCTGAGAAATGTGAAAAAAAACCAGAGTGTTTAAACATTTTGATTTTAATATTGATAGATTCCGATTCTCATTGTTCTAGCTACTTTTGTTAGCGTTTGCAATTTGACTATTAGCATTCGTATGTTTTTTAGATATCGCATTTCTCTACGTAGAGATGCTGCTTACTATATACCTGCTAATAATATTCTGCCTGAAAAATATTTGAAAGACAACATTATTAACTTCTTATACATTCATCATTAAACTTCAGTTACACATTTACGTAAACGTGTACATTACACAGAACGGTGAAGATATAACATTTGATCGTGTGTAATATTCAATGTTATCGATTAAGAAACTTGATTGAACAGTTGATACAGTTGGTAGGTTTATCACTGGCATGGTTCACAGAATTATAGTCATAGATACCGAATGTATACAGATTGTATGAACAAATGAAACACTTATTACAAAATTATTGGAAGTGCAAGTGCTTTTATAAAGTTAATAAGAATCAATATAATCACACCATAGTTATAACTCGCTCTTGACAAAGATATCTAGTCATTTATATAAAGTGATTTGAACTTAGAATTTATCACTTGATGTTACTACACATGCTTTTGGTTTATCCTACCAGGATGAGAGAATTTAGCCTGCATGATAGCAACTGTTCCCTAGCCTATATAGACTCTATAGATGCTGGTGTTCCAAAAATTTATCTATATCAAAAACATCTAGTTCTCGATTACGAGAGCATCACTAAAAAAGTTGAACACACACGAAGACTAAAGGTCAAACCTTGGATTGATATAGACTCACAGGCACAGTTAACCGCACACCTCTTTATTTCTTGAATTTTCAGAATTCAACAAATTTTAGGCATTTTTGATCTGATCAATGGTAGGGTATGTTGAAAGCTACCATAACAGTAAAAAAGACACCTAAGACTAGTTTGCAGTAAAATGGACCCATGGTAACCCACGGTTTCGGTTATAGTGCATGGAGCAAATCTTTCTTTTTGGCGCCTGTAAACACGCTGACGTCCATCAGGACCTTTTAACGCTATTTTGCTCCCGTCTGAAAACAGAACGTCCTTCCATTCCTCCATAGTTCAATCAGCATATTTTCTCGCAAATCCATGTCTAGCTCTACAGTGCTGAGGAAGCAGCTGTGGCGCACGAGCTGAGGGAAAAGCTCTCAGACTACTTTCTGCCAGCTTCTGCTTTTTATTACCTCAAAAAGCGCACGAGCTTCTCTAGCAGTGTAAAAGCGCTTCCTCAACACGTTGATGACAATGAAACGATCATCTCTTGATGAAGTGCAACGATGTCGGCCTTTGCCTGGTCTCCGGGTGTATGAAATCGTCTCCTGAAATCGTCTGATTGCACCTGGTATCATTCGAGATACAAATGTTCACCCGTTCGAGGTACACATAGTGTACGAGCAATGCGACGTTGGCTATACCCAGCATCGGCGAAAGTCACAGCCCTAGTTGCATCCCGCACCAGTTGCATACAGGTTCCACACAGTAAACAATCACTCTAAACACAAATCAAACAATATTGTCACGCTACACAATAAGGGACGGGAAAAGTTTATTCGGGTATAAACATAAGGGTAAGTATATGTATTTCATTCATTATTAAACTTCCGACTTGACAAAAATTAAACATTGCATAAGTCAGATTTAACGTTAACAAACAGGGTAACGAAAGATAAAGGCGGGGGGTTAATTATTCCTGTGACTTTATTATCAAACAATGACGATTAAAGAAATGGTGGGTAGGAGATATCATAAAAATACATCATTTCATGTAACATGAAATACACCATGCAGTGATATGATGTCTTCTTAAAATTTATCACGACGTACATTATGACGAATATTGATTTTTAATATTGGACCACTGTTATGTTCTCATACTTACTAAAGTATTTTTAATACATGCTGAAGTATTTTTTTAAAACTTTTATCGGTTAAGAAACGAACTTGGCAATTGCCGATTCTAGGACGAGAGTCGTACCACGCGTTAATAAAGAGTGATGAAGCTAAAAAAACGTACGTATAGCACCCCTAGATGAAGATTGCATCGATTCAAAATAAAATATTTCCTAAAACTCTAGAAACATCGCCATTTATTCGCACATTTAAACTAAATTTCGAATCCTTCAGGAAAATTTCAAAAGAGAACACGTTCAGGAAAGTTTTCTTTCCGAATAATTATGCGGGTTATAAACCCTAATGCAATCAATTACGTCAAATGCGAAATAACTGCATAAAATTATAGTTTTGAGTTGTTGCAGTCTTCACATATGGGTGAGTTTATCAAAGCCTCTCTCTATTCTTATCTCGAGTAGAGATTGTAGAGAGCACTCTGAGAAGATGAGCTACTTCTTGTTTATTTTTTGTATCAATTTCCATTAACTTTAATAGAATACTTTTATTTGTAACCTAAATGTGCGTGTATTATTGTAAACATCTGATAAAGTCTTATATTTAAACGATCATAAAATATAGTATACAATTCAATATATAATGAGTAGATTTCATTGTCAATTGGAAATTTAGGAGAATTAAGTGCCGTGAGTTGCCGGCCGAGAAGAATAGTAGGTACCTTCCCCTGTACCAAGTGTCGTAAGAGGCGACTACTGGTACCTATAGCGGAATATCCTCGTCGCGAAAGCTGCGCTCTGCGATTGCCTACACGCTTGCCCAGCGCGGCAATTATGGGCAACATTCCCCTTGTTTTGGGGAGGCCTATGTCCAGCTGTGGACTCTCAATGGCTGGTATTAAAATATATAGTCTTATGTGGATCTGTATATACTGTTCGAAGTAAATGTACAATTAATTCTAATAGGGCTAAAGGAAATCCTGTTATTATCGCGCTGGAAATAGTGGTACGAAATTAGTCTCCGAACAGCAGAGTACTACCAGTGGCCCGTTTGGCGGTTAGGCGAAAGTTCAAGGCTCTATTGATCCACCCGAGTGCAAGGTTGTTAGGGACCATTTTAGACGACTGTTTCAGTTTTGGTAGCGTGGCATTGAGGCCGTAGTAAAACTGTTTTATTTGAAATGTAAAAGGAACCTTTTTTGACATTCAACATTTAATGCAGAGAAAAGTGTAAACAATATACTTTTTTTGTTTCGAACGTTCTATATATAAGAATGCTCGATTAGAAAGCTATTTAAACACTTCTTACTATTTTTTTTATATTTCTTGTATTTATAGATTTAAAGGCACTATACGCTAGAAACTAGCGATTGCTTGCGGCATATCTCGCGTTGGAAGCTTCAGAAAGTTAGGATGGTGTAAAAATCTGTAGCTTTATAGAATCATGTAGCATTTTGTAAGTGAATCCGTTTTATGAAAAAATCAACTCTTAGTGATTAGCTAACCATAATAATGGCCTTATGCCCCACCCTATTGGCCTTTAATTTACCAATTATGGGTGCCTATAAGACTTTACAAAAATAGGTGAACTAACTACCTAAATCCGAATCTAACCCCTTTATATGACATAAGGCAGACCCCATACAAAGGTCGTCTGCATGGTACCTCGCTCTCACCTATTACTACCGACTAATAGCAGTGTTCCGGTTTGAAGGGTGATAGAGCCAGTAATGTTACTGGTTAATGTGACATATTATCTTAAAGTCACAAGGTTGGCCCTAGTGAAGTACATGTGATATTACGAGAGTATAGGCTGCTAACAAAAATAAGGGAAATATAAATAAAATACCTAATTTTTATAAGAATAATACCATTTCTACAACTACAATCAAGAGTTACGAATAGCTACGTATTTGGGTATTGCTGTTTGAAATGCACACACCGGAACTATTTAACCTATTTCTTATCTAAGAACCGATAAGTGTCTAGTGTAAATAAGGTCCAACCCAGAAAGGTTGTATGTCCGTCAGTCTGCCCCACTCGCATTGCTCAGAAATGACTCACGTGGTTTCCGCGAAGCCTCTATCTGCGAGGTGAGGTTGCCAGTGCGTTGCGTATATTATCGACTTCTATTGGTTGAAGTGACGAGCTTGAACAATAGGTCGTTACTCGGTAAGAAGGATTAACCCTGTTCGACTGAGGTGCGAGAGAAATTGCAGAACGGAAGTTTATAAATGAGGACACTTGACAAGTACGATTTATCTTAACGGAAGAGTAATAAATATGGAAATTATTACTTGAGTAAACCGTGATTACGTTTAGCAATATTACCAGTTTTTTCTCAATGATTCCATCTCTAATTTGTTTGTAGAAGAATATAATAGTGTAAATTTGTATTCACGAGAGCCTTACACATTCACTTTAGTTCTTATGTCACCAATTAAATTGTCTCCTCGTTTCTCACTTACCCATATCAGGTAAATTCACATAATGTTAGTATAGTATTTTAATTTTATTTTATACATTTATATATATAAGATAATACCACTAGGTATTAAGTCTGCCAAATGGACATCGATTTATATATGTGCAAAAAGTTAAATAAATAAATAAAAAAAATTAAAATAATATTAATGACGATGATCCTTAAATTCATCTTTGCCATAATTATCGTACTAGTATACATCACCGGTAGTCTCAGTAGGTTTATATTTCGGTAGATGCAGGTTTACAATTGCTACGTTGAAGAAATATCGTTCGCTCCGTTCTGTTGCATTGAAGCTACGCTGTCGGATAGATATACTGTCTGTCGGTTCTGCTACTATTTCTCCCTGTACTTATGACGTAGAGTCCTTGCCGACACTCGATGGCATCTCTGATACACGAAATTTCATTAAATAAATTATACACAATGTCACATGCATACCTCTACACCCAAAGTATTTATTTTAGAATCTATCTATGAAGGTATGATAAAGACACCGATACTTTTATTAAGTCGGTGCGTGATTGCACTAGCAGAATCGTCTATTAGTTAGTGCTGTAATAAATCAGTATTTAATGGTACTTATTTAATTATTCAATTAAAATTTAAATTGAGTAAAACGTTATATAGTATGTACGTTGAATCCAATCGCGAGTTGCAGAACTGCAGTTTATTTAGTTCAGTGTATTTAATTTTATCGTCTGTTGAAGTAAGCTGTCTACGGACGCGGTGGACGGCGACTCTACGTGACCTATTTTAGTTTTAGCTGACCAACTATTCTGTATTATCTATGGTATGTGAAATATGACAATCTATTGTTTATTTATGCCTAGCTCTATGGAACCTACCTCTGAGCAGAACATCTGTTATTTAATTATACATATGAGCTGAAATAATATCGTTTATGCGATAGTCGCCCCACAGTAAATGTATGATTATCACTATGAGCTATTCCGAACTAGTGTTACATCCATAAGATAGTTTTGAATGGACTGTATAAATAGTACAAGTGGGGTGAAGTTATGCTTATTTAAACGTTAAGGTGACTTACACTAAACTTTATTTATACCACGGAAGTGACGACAAAAAATAAATGACCTAATATCGCTCGATTAGTTTTCATTACCCCATGAGATTTAACAATGCTCAGCACTGAGCACTCGCAGTGAGCGCGTATTGATTTGGCTAATGATCAGCTCACGAGGTCGTTCACCCCGGCCTTTGTGTGGCCTTAATTTGTGCGAAAATAACCCAAGGCCAGTCTTAGTCTGCCGGTGTGTGCCGTGAAAAGGTAACAGGTAGTGTACAGGTTGTGCTCTTGGTGTGATTTATGATGCTATTTGTTCGTTTTGAACTGTCGTAAAAGGCCTTACGTTTCATCTTACCCTATATTACTTTAATTAAAAATTGAAAAAGTTTTATTAGATTTTTTTACACCCTTTTTACGTATCATTATGTTGTTTCTAATTTACGTATCATCTAGTATTATCATTTAAAATGAATATCAATCCATATATAATTCACACAAACTATAAAAAAAAAACAATATTTTTAAATTATCTTGTGGATTTTGTAAACATTCTCATTAATGTCATGAAAAATGCTACAAGGTAACAAAAATGTTGACTAACTACATATTTGTATCGTGTAATATCTAAAAAAAACTTTATTACAAATTACAGAGTTAATTAATAAAAACCCAAGAACTCGATGGTTTTTATTTACGGAAGCCACTTTAATGATTATTGATTTCTAAGCACTTAGCTATCAGATGACATGAATATTAGGGGTAATTAAGGAAGCGGGTAATGGCGCATCTAACCGGGCTGACTCCCTTCCTTTGCGCGGAGAAAGCTCTATCCGTTTGAATTGCTTTAATATCACACGATATGACAATATCAGGATTAATGTGTACGCACATTTAGGCGCCAATTGAAATAACAGATTTATATTAGATATATTTTAATTGCTAATTTAATAAACAATAACTTAATACAATTTTGCATTATGCTTTATATTTCCTACGTGATTTTATATTGTAAAAAAATATAGAGGTAATGCCAACCATACATTATTTTTATTATAATATCTGTATATGTATATTTTTATTTCCACATGAATATCAGTCAACAAGGGAATTATAAATATAATACTTAAATAAATCAAATAATATCAAAATATTTTTTGTTCAAGTAGGCCTTTTTTGTACTTAAAAATAGTGATAATTTCTAAACGTTATTGTCTAATAAAGTCTTGTTGCTTAAGTTTAAAATATTGCATTTGTTTTAAAATATTATGTAATGTTTGTATATAATACTCGTTACTTTATATTACAAATGAGAGTAAGAAAATGATAAAAATGCACGAGGATTTTATGCGTTGCGTACTCAATACACATAAATTCAGCTTAGCTTTCCCGTCTTCCGTGTAATGGGCAATATGGAGAAGTAACTAGGTTATCCCAGAGCCTCTTATCTTAGTATATTGTCTGCATCTTAGACTTATTAAAGTAATGGACTTAGCAGTCGGCCTGTGCTTGAACAATGCATTTTGCTAATGTGCTTAAAGTACCTACTTAAATTAGGCACGCTTGCATATTATGTTCTTAGACTCTTTTTTGTAAATTGAGCCCATATAATAAGTGATTAAAAATAATTGACTGGTCCGGACTATCTTGTGCGCAGCGGTTTTAGGTTCGATTCCCACCCACGGCAAATATTTATATGTTGCATATTTCTGTGTGTTCTGCGTCCGTGATAAATATGTATTTATGTATTATATTTGTGGATCGTCCGTTGTCTGATGTCGGTAATATAAACGCTTTAAGCAACTTATCTTACGAGTACTCGTAGTTTACCTGCATAATAAATTTGTAGTTTTTAGAAATAATATCGATACGAGCGCAATGACAGAAAATAGTTTTATTTGACAGTTCTTTACAAATTGCAACTAAATTTTAGTTTTTTTATATATTTAAGATAATATCAGCTTTGATCAAACTTCGATCATGTATATACGGACACCCGTTTTTTATATGAAGTGTATCATATTCATAGCAGATTATCAAACCTATTACAGGCTGCAAGTAATATTGCATTGTAGTTTACAAAATGCATTGTGCACTTATCTGAGGATCACCGTATTGTACAGCCATAGGCACTTTGTGGTTCTTATCGACTCGCCGATAAGCTGATATCTGATAAATATATCGTGTGCCTTTTTGTTATCGACCGCTTAATAATTTTCCAGAACTTAATGCTTACTGAAAATATTATTCATCAAAAGTATTTTCTTCATAAAAAAATGATAACACATGTACATATAAAGTGAATAAATCATTATAAATAATACATACATACATAAGTAATCATATGATTTGTGAAGTGATAAAGACGTATTGATAATGGAATAGCCTGGGATAGCCACGATTATGCAGGACAGCACGAGTATGAAATTGCACGTAGCACGAACTTATCCGCATTTCTTGCTATGCGTAGCATGAAATTACCAAGCGGGTTCGGAATTCGTCCGTCTAAAATGCTCGAAGCATCACAACAATCCGACGCCGACAAAAAGGAACAGAACCAGTTTCGGAAATTGGCCAAATCTTGGTGCATCCCAATCGTGCTTACTACGGGCGTGCGTGATTTCGGAGAAATGCCTGTTCTTTAAATAGCACGACGGCCCGCAATTCGGGTTCTTGCGGTCCGTCCTCGGCGGCGTCCTTTGCTCGTGTCAGGGAATGCTCCCGAACTCCATATTAGGCCACATAATACCTCGATGCGAAAATCAAAAGCATCGATTGTTCGACCCAGTTTGGAAATCCACGACATTTGTGGCGGCGATAAAAGTTTGCGTTTTAATATAATCGCATCACATTTATGTTGGTATTCCGCTCGTTTTTCCGTAACGGCGGGACTGGGTCCCGAGTCTGTCATTTACAAGTTGCAATCCGCCATAAGCTATCAATCAGGGGAATGGCCGTCGCACAGTGTACTTTATATTCATTCGATACACATTTACATTTCTTTCCACTTTCAAACTTCAGATTGGTAATAAAACTCGAGGATGTTTTGCATAATGGATTTGTTAGCTAAACGTTGCAACCTCGTAGCTCAGTTTGTTTTGTTTTTCTACGCTCTGGCAGCTGCACTTGTCAGTGCATATGAAACTTGTAAGGCAACGTAAACATCACTGGTTGTTTCTTCTCTCCCTTTTTTTCAGAAAAACATTTAATTAGTTGATTTAGAGGCGCGGATAGATGGAAACTACAACTTTACTTCACAACTGCTTACACAAGGTAATCAAACTTAACATTAAGTCGATCTTGTCATAAACATGCCGGCAATTAATTATAACAGGTAATTAGGCCACAGTGAGCAGCTGTTGCGTATTTGCATAAAGCTAATATTATTCATTAATATTACTTAGTGCTTGGAGTGCTAACTATAAGCACTTTATAAAATGACTTGCAGGTATGCCTGGTATTCAAAAAGTATGTCATGTAAGAATCCTTTAGTGTTGAAGACTGTGACTTAAATGCATATTACGAATAAATATTTCTATATGTGTAATTTCTTTAAATTCACATAAATAAAAGCGATATGTAATTAATCATGCAATGAATCAATTAAACTGGGCGTGAGTGATAAGAGCTGAGAGAGATTACTATTCCCCTATTATTATAGTTGAAAATCGTAGGTAAGTACATAAACAGTAAAATTTTGGCATAGCAAAACATTTCATTAACAATTTCCTGTTCACAAACAAACAAGTGAAACCAAATTGCATAAAGCAATGTAACATTTCGAAGCTACAAATTCAAAAATAACCAGCATACACAAAAACAAGATTGCTTGCGCCCACATTGCACACGACTCATACGAGTGTGGACCAAGCAGTGCATTATCCGTGACATTTAAGATTAAATTAAGCAAGTGCATGCGTGTTGCACGTAAACAATTTAGGGCTTGCGCCTAAAATACCTGCGCCGGCGCAGCGCTGTCGCAAGTCGTGGACAGCACCTTATATGGCTGCCCGCATCGAGGCCGCTCGGCTGCGTCAGCTAGCATATGTGCTGTGAGAGTTCACTAGAGACTATATTACTAGTAACACTTCGTAAAAGGATGGATCCCAAATCTGAGTTTACCTTTTTTTTTCTGGTAATATAAATAGTGGACTTTCCTGTCTTCTTTAATCCTCCGGAATCCAATCAAAAGCAATTAACAAAAAAATAACAATACTTGCTGCTTCGTTACTTACTATAATTTTCTTATACAGTTGTTGTTTTATTGTATGCTAATCGCAAGTGCTTAATTGATGATTACACATAATAATAACGTATATATTATTCCTTTTCTGTAACAGAGAGCTTAAAGATTAAGAATCAGTTTTCACATCTTTACGACAACTATATTTTCCCGGGAACAAATGCCTAAGAAGATTGGTTTAATACATCGCCTGCCGCCGATCACTTCACTCTATAAAAGTTTGTCATCCCGTTCTGAAAGCACTTTGCCATTGTTTTGCCTGAAGGACTACTACTTTATTAACTTCATTTCTAGAATTAAATCCAGTTACTGCAAAATTTTAATATTATTTCTACATTTTAATTGTCAAGTAAGCAGATCAGCAAGATTACTGCTTCAAAGAAATTCTTGTGACTAATTAAATATAAGATCAATTGATTTCTTCATTAAAACAAAATGTCGCAGACTTAGCTAGCGAAGGATTTCACTATTTAAGAGATCGGTTAATCAATACGTTTAGATCGCTTACACATAACATTGAAAGCACGCGTTCTTTTCTGTGTCGCAGATGGACCATCTGTTGATCTGACGCGTAGTTCCGCGTATGCTGTCACCCTTTCGAAGCCGACCTTCAACAACTTCCCAGCTGATTCACTGATCGTATTTTGCAATTGATGTCAAAAGGTCTTATAGCAGACAGACCACGACAGCTTTTGCGTAGGGCATTTCGTAGCTCTTCTTGCTGACTGTATTAAGAAGACTTCTAAAAAGTAATAGTTTTCGGAGTTTGGATAAAAGTAACCTGCAAAAGCACATAATTAAATAATTAGTATTTAGTCACCCTCAAGGGATGTTTAGGATGTGATTCGGCTATTTAATGTCCAGTTAATTGACGTTAATTAGAAGCTTACAATGTGCCGGATAGTTATCACAATCATCTCCAATTAATAATTCATTCTATTGAACGTGTGAATAATAGATTGGTATAATTTGCTGTTTGTCCGCCCCCAATACTGTGATTTCATACAGTTATTGATGTGATGTTAGGTGTGCAGGAATAGCTGTTTTATTACCAGTCATGTGTATATAATGTCAAATTAAATACATTAATCGTTTTCTTTCAGTTGACCCTGAGAACATTTTAAATTGACTAAAGTATGTAAAGAAACCAATGTTATCTTTATACGACAACGCTGTGGAGGCCTTGAATACTAGTAATCCTCGACGGTAAAATCAGCCACTTCAAAATGAGATCAAAGTTAGATTTTTACTTTTGTATAAAAATCATAATCTTATAATAATTCTATTTGCACTGAATTTTTCACATGTAGGTACAATGAAACAATTTTATAAATGTCAATTTGTTTATCGCGTCTGAACAGTCTTCAAATGAACAGTAATTCAGGTGCATCGCGCAATTAAGTCTATCTCTGATACGTGGTTGCTCGCCCAGTTAACCTTTTCAATATCGAGTGCATTTTATAAAGCCCATAACTGCCGGCCATGATTGTGATACCATCCAATATTAATTGATTACGCTGCAAAAGTTGCTGTCCTGTTATTAAAAAGAGGGATTTAATTTTAAATTTGATTTATTATAGACATGTCGTTGGTTTGTTTCGGTCTTTTATATCGACGACAGTTATGACATTAACACTTATTCGTTCAACATCCATCAACATGAAAAATGCTGATGTAATGAGTTATTCCCCTATTAATTACTCTTGGTAGATAATCGATATGCTCACCCATCTCACAGTGATAAGACACGTTGCTAAAACTAGCACAAATACTTGCTACCGACCTAATCAGACGCCGGCCCCTCACGACTGCTGTATCCTCTCTGCGCCAACTCAATACAAACCTTATAACAATGACACAAAGCTCAAGGATGCGGAAAATAACCGTGACATGTAGTTTGTGCACATGTATCGTGAGATGTCGTCAAAACGACCTAACTTACCCAATCAACTTCTCGATTTTCACTCTTAAAACCCTGTCATAAAGACGACATCTAAGAGATAATCCGGTCTCTATTTTCTTGGTAAGAGCGTGACGGAATGAGAGCCATTCCTAACTCAAGTGCTACCGTTCGTCGCGGATCGTTTTGAAGGCTAAATCGGTATATCTGGAATCTCAGGATACAGCTTAGGTATTTAGAGCTGAATTAGCGATGCTATCCGAGCATTCATGCTTATCTCACTAGCATTCCCCGCCGAACATCTATTCTGTAGGTACGCGTCCGTTAATTGCTAAATTAACTGTGTCACTGCAACACTGCAGTCACCAATTTAGGGTTTATTTGTATCACCAAAACAAAGACAGTTTAAGGACGACCAGTTAAAATATTATTACAGATAATGCCATAAACTCCAGGACTGTTTGTAGTGGTATTTGATATTACTTTTCTGAAACATCACACGTGCCTAATACAAACACACAAACACACACACATCAGTTTCCTTTGTTGTCCGAAGTGGTTAACCTCGAATAAACAACAATTCAATTGTTATTTATAATAGAGTTTTCAGGTTGTAACATACGAGGCCTTTTGGTTGGTCCTACATTTTAAGCCCTACATTTTAATGCCCCATTAATATGTAAAACTATTCATGAAATTAAGGGAAACGATGAGGGCGCCGGTTTAATTAAATATTGCGCTTCTGCCGAAAATGCCTCGCGGTCCAGTAATGGGGATCCCTTTATGATCCAATTTGTATACAAAATAAACGCATTTTCATCGTCATTTTTGCATTTAAATCGTGTACCAATCCATTCAAGGGCAAACTTGATTGCCGTATTCATTATGATATCGATTATGTCGACCTATCGCGGGATTGACGATCGCAATAATTAGATATGATGTGAATACCACGCAAATATTGTATGCAAAACGTTATTGATCATTGTTTAAAATCTGATAACAAACACAATAATAACGATGTCCATTTATTCCTAATCAGTTTAGAAATGAAAGTATATAGTATACTGTAGGATACCGACCGACAGAGTGGATTAATACTGTATCAGGTGTCGATAGAGGCGAATATGGCACGATTACCGGATAAATTAAAAACAACAACAACAAAACAGGCCGTAATAGCAGCAGCGCCTAGCACAGTTGTGTGAAAAAGCCCCCTTCTATTCCTCCCCAAGGGACGCCTATCCATCTATTTTGAACAGCACCGCTGATATGATGATGATGATAAAACTACACTGATTTCCTTCACAGCAATGTACTAGATTTTTCTAAAAATTCTAACTAGACTCAAGAAGTAATTATTCAGCGTTTATAAGTGTAATTAAATTGTTAACGTACCTAAATAACAACCAGTGTATATAAATAAAAGTTTTATTGCAGTCAATATAAACTTGTGCTATTCGCAGTATGTTAGTGCCGATACTCGAGTATTGCATTCATAGTCGTTTAAATTATAAAACGACTTGCTGTATCAAATATTTTACTACTGTACCATCGTAGTCACTAGCAATCAACCTATTTCAGCGTATCTCGGTCAATTGATCTCGAGCACGGAGAGTAGACAACGCCAATATCTCAGCAACACTATACTCATTAATCTATCAGGCTGTACGTATTATGACAAATAACACCATATTCTGAGAATTGGACCGCCGAAATTTATCTAGATGTAGATTTGTATCTTGGAAAATGATCTAGGATTCTAGAGTTTTGGGTTGAAATTTACTCAAATGCATTTGTCTTGTATCTTTCAAGTATGTGGTTTTAAATATTTTTTGCGACAATTACAATATCAAAGAGACTGTATTACATCAAAATTGCGAATGTATGTTTATTTGTTGTTTAGAGTGCTGAAACTTTTCTAGCCATTTAGTACTTTTAAACAAAAAATTTAAAAATTTTTCAACAAAAATAGTATTCCCTACGAAAAGAAAAACGCTTGCATTTATCTTTTCCTTGCGTTACTATGACGACTAATAGATACTGTAAATTTATTACCGAAAACTCTCTGATTTACGAAGGGTAGCAGCAACTTTCAATAAGACCTTATACTTTACCCATTCAGGAATCAGAAAGTTTTACTCTATTGTTGTTTTTAGGATTAGCTTTGATAAAGGGCCATAAAAAATGAAGACGAATCGGCAAGAGATCTAACACATATTATAATGCAGGAAAATAAAAGAGAACTCCACTCATAATAATACACTGCAAATTCTCGAATAAAAAAAACGTTACGTAGCTCTCATCTTTCACTTGATGGGAACACTCGAAATAATAAAACTCTTCAATCCATTTCGGAGATGAGTTACATGAAAAATCGTTTCGTCGCCTGTCTGGGGGAGATATCAGTAACGGCCCGGAGCAACTTGTCTCCATGTAGTGTCCTCATTGTGAGGAAGATGGATAACCGAATCCACTGTGACAACCACCTGACAACAATGTGACACTCGGCTGCGGTATCCCTTTGAGCTTCCATATATTACTTGAAGTAATTAGTGCTAATATTTCAAGCAGAAGGAAAGCATTTCTCTGTCAGATAAGGAGTTATAAATTATCTTACTTGTCACTTCTCACTTGTTGTTGTGACGCTCGCGGGAAAGCAGGCAAGGAGACAGTCATTTGTTAAAACGCGCAAACTCCTTATTTATTTCTCTACTTATATGAAAGTATTGTGAAGCAGGTCCTGTCCTACACATTTGTTTGTCTGAGTACTGTTATAATTTAGCTTTATAAATAGCTGCGAATATAATATGAGCCGTGCCGTGAGGTACCGGCTGAGTAGAGTAGTGCCTCTTACTGCACCAGGTGTCGTAAGTGGCGATTAAGGTGCCCGAACCTATAAATCGCGGTATATCCGCCCGAAACAGTGCAGCTCAAATGCACAGGACGGGGATGGCATCCCCGTCGCGATAGCTGCGCTCTGCGATAGCCAACACGCTTGCCCAGTTCGACAATTATGGGCAAGAAACCTCCTTTTTTAGAGAGGCTTATGTCCAGCAGTGGACTTCCAATGGCTGGTATGATGATGATAATTTGACCCGACATATCTTTATTGTACTGACGTTAGTGAATTATCTAACTTACTTAACATACTAATATTATAAATTCGAAAGTATGTCGGTCTGTTACGCTTTCTCGATTCGGTGTAAATGATTTATGAAATTTGACATAATAGTTTGAACCCTAGGTGGGGGTTTAGTCTATTAATTTCCGCTTAAATCTCGCGAAATCTAATTTCGTGAGCGAAAAGCTAATTTAAATATATGTAGAGCAAATAAAATATGCATTTATACTCTCATACGCAATAAGACAACGAATATTTTGAGCGAAGCGAGTTTTGAAGCAGCCGTGCCTCAAGCATTTGGGCAAACAATGACGATGAAATGCGTTCAATTTTTCCATAAGCTAATTAACAAAAGTCTTTGTTATTTGTTCCCGGTGCATCGACACCGTATGTTTGGTTTGGTGTCGTCGACCCGCGTATAAAAAGTAACTCGAACCTGCCTCGTGCACTGCAAATTGACGCCATATCGGACTATACTGACTGGCTTACTGACTCTCGCATAGTTAAACGGTCAGGGCTTTCCACCTTCCAAGACACATGATGGTCCAGCTGTTATTGACTTAATAAATTATAAATACCTTTTGATGGTAAAACATCAGTTAATGGGTCATTCACCCGATCCTTGTCACTTACGGTAAAATTTGTGGGAACTCTCTGGAGTGATCAGATGAAGATCACCCGGGTGGATTTGCAGGTGGAAAACTAATTGAAAATCTACTGGATTGAAATCCATTAGAAAGACTAGGATGTATATGACTCTTTAAACGGTATACAAAATGTACAATTGAAAGCGTATGTAGAGTAGGACGCAATCTAGCGACCATTTTATATTATATTAATTATTATATACAAATATTTTCTAACGGTTAGTTAGAAATTTTCGCGAAAGTTAGTGAAAGCGTATTTTACTCAAGTTTTTACATATCACGCCTGTGTCATATCAGGGTACGCAGAGACTATGGAATGAATTTGATTTTACCCAAGTTTTTCTTTGCGATGAGTGACGTCACGAATCTATTGAACCCTCATTCCATTGCATCCTAAGGCCCTTGCCCTACCTAAAATTTATTTTTAATACATTTTTTTAATTTAGTGTTAAAAGAATGCACTAATGATTATATTTTTATTCGCGATGTATAAGCGATTATGATTGAAATAAAAGTTTTATTAATAGTCTTATCGCAAAAAATCGTTACGTAAAGCGGATTAGGTAATGTAATCAGTCTAGAATAATCGGTTGCTAACAGTGTTTACGGCCAGATTAACTAAATTAAATCACACACACACAGACAGGACAGGTTATATAAGGTCTGTCATATAAGTGTCAGTGATTTATGTAACATGGAAATGTATAAATGTACACTAGCTTCCTGCTCGCGGAATTGCCTACGTTGTTTTTTCTAACACACTTCATCTCGTCGGAATTCGTCTTTTTTTCTATATAGTTATGCATATGCCAAATTTTATTAAAATCGATTCATCATCTAAGAAGTGAAACAGTTACATATATGTAGACAAACTTTAGCATTTATAATATTAGTATGCAGTTACGTTAATGTTTAAACCAGTAGAGTAGTACCTCCCTCTGTATCAGGTGTATATCTAGACGAGTCAATATTTGCTATTTAAAAAAAAAAATAACAAAGAAATGGACGCACAATTGTATTTATACAATTGACAATATTTTTTCTGTATCAACGTAGATTTTTATGAGTTATTCATAGCGACATGTTATTTAAAAATATCAACTACCGTTCATCCTGGTGGCCGGGTATGGCAGATTTTATAAAGCCTATAATCCAAACGTATTTATGGGTCGTAAAATGTGAGCGTTTTTTGTGTTGTTACAATTAAAAGCGGCCACTGAAAACCATTTATTCAAACTAGGGAAAAACATACAATCGGCGTTGATGGCTATGTGACACGAGGGTTTATTAAGATTCAGTAAGCAAAGCCGATATACTGGTGTAAACCCTAAAAAAGTAAGATTTTTCTTCTAGAAATATCCAGGTTGTCTTTTCTTTTAAAAAAAATAAAGTCACACAACACCTCACACATTGATGAGTGATAAGTAGTAACTTAAAGCAATCGAGTTATAGGTTATCAGACAACATAGAAGTAGCAAAAATAAAACTTTATATTTACACACGTTTTCGTATAACCCGGATATGGTTGCTATTTTTTGGGTAGTTCGCGTTTCAAATGATGACGTATCGGAGAATGTGATAAAATGCGACAATAGTCATATTAAAAACACTCCCTATTATTAAATTCTTCTCAGTTTGTATAATCGTATATTATCATCTAAATTGTTGAGTAGAATATTTATTCCAATACCAATAGGCTGTTTCGTGCAAAACCATTGCTCATGTTTGTTCCAGTCAGCAATGCCCGCGTATTCCATCTAAGAAATGCTGAGCTATATTTCTATTATGGAACAAATGCCAGTTGTTAGCGTATCGAGATATCGATAAATGTGACAGTTGCAGAATTATGGCAATCCCTCACGGCTTCCACTCGGCGGCACTTGAGGTTAATTTATAAATTGACGTCGTTGTTCGCAGATACCGCTCTCGTTACTTTCTGGGTGGTCTCTCTTTGTACATTGTCTGATTCCGCTTTATTTAATAGTTGAACGCACTCATTTATTTCGTGGGCACATCATAAGTATTGACTTGTCTAGGTTTTAAGCTGTTACATTAATTGTAATTGATCCGATACATTGAGGTATTATAGAAAGAGATAGCAAAATCAGCTATTTACATCAGCAACGACAGATCAGAATGATCGTGATTAGTTGTTCTTTCTCTTTTTTTAGCTTATTCTATTTGGGTTCGTATCTTTTTTAAACATAGTTTTCAACTAAGTTTTCCCCATTTTTGATGATAATCTAATACCAAGTCTTATAAAAGATTTGGTATGAAAGTGTTAAGTTATTACAAAGCACACTTCAAAGTTATGCACTTGAAAGCTTAGGATGAGGTGCGAACGGGCTTTCACCGCAACATAGTAAGGAACATAGGCGCCGATTAATTTGCCTCTTGTACCCTTCAGGCTTACGCGAATCATTTTGACTTTCACTGTTCAAATTTTTGCTAAAAGCCGGTCTGGCCCATGTCTCGCGAAAGTGGTTGGGCTGGTGTCGGCTAGACAGACGGTGTATTCCATGCCCCGTTGCCATTAGTTTGGTGGCACACGATTCATAAATGTCAATGCTATTAAATTACTGTTACGGCGGACCTATCTAATAAATGAAAGTTGGTTAACGCGGCCTGATACCGATACTATCGCGAGGTATATGTTTCCGTTATCTGAAAATTATTCCTATTTCGAATGAACACATTCGCACGTGCAATGAACCACGATCAGAAGCTCGCTGTTGCTGGATCCCAACCAATAGTTGAACATAATACTAGTAAATTAGATGACTGTGGTCAAGTATAAATTCGTTTTGATATTTTTTAAGTAAAAGCAATAACCTTATATGGAATCAACTGCAACAGTGGTTAACAAAACAAATGAATGATGGTAATTTGATTATGTTACTTTAATAGCATATGTCACCTTTCATATCCTGGATATTTTGTATTCTTAGCAATTATTTCAGGTATGTCTACTAAATTTACATGCATATTAAAATTGATTTCTTTTCAGTTTGTTCAGAAATGAAAATCAGAGCAAACACGAAATGATGTTTATATTTTCAAGAATGAAAATTGTAATTGTCATGTATTGTTCAGGAAAGGCGGTAGCCATTTTAAATCCGGTGTGTGGGTCCGGAACATGCTCTGCAAAGGCCCGGGGTTGTGTAAACATTGTTTGCTGCCCCCGGCGGTAGCCGCGGACACTGGGAAGCAACGTTCAACTTATAACGAAGTTACGCAACGTAAAAACAATGTTCAAATGTACTCATGTGTTTGTGTCGTGTGTCGACTTTTTAAATGGGAAATAAGCGAACGCTGGATGCACACCGCATACAACCAGTACAGGTTTTGTGAAAATCTCTTGGTTAATATGTCGATGGACGCTTCTTATTACAACCACTGTCAAACATTTTAATTAGTAACAATGGTATCGGCAGATCTAGTTCTAAATTTTCTATGTACCTAAAACTGTTTTTTTTCATCGAAAACGATTTGTCAATGTAAAATACAACTCAATTAATTCAAAATGAAATTAAAGGACTGACAGTTATTATCTTTTACATTTTTTATTCGACATTTTGATTACGTCACGACAACCGTTTTTAAAATTGAAAAAGAAAAAGCCAGTTAAAAAGTAAATTATGTTAGATATCTGAGGATGTTTTGTATTTTTTTTATGTTAAATATGTAATAATAGCAACCTATGTCCGATGAGTTTGAAAGGAAAGGGTTGAGTGTAAACAGAGTTTTGCGCCCCTAGGAAGGCACTTGCTGCCGGTAAGCACGTACATATAACGAGGTTATTCTCTCTATTGTAGCAGAACACTGGCGATTTTTCTTGTATTAGGTATACAAGAAAAATCAAAATCGAAATTTTATGTATGAAAAATTCAAGTTTTAAATAATGGTCTATTTATTTATAAAGCTTTCGTAGTTTTGTGAATGAATACTTTTTTGTATACTACAATTATCAAACCTTATAAATTAACTTTTTAGTAAATGAAGGAACTGTTTCTATTATTGGTTGGTGCCAAAGAACTGTTTCGGAACGGACCCTGGCAGCGGAGGCGAACTTTCTACAACCACGCGCGCACCCGTCAAAATAAAAGTTGAAAACAGTTTTACACTAATTAAAATTCGGCTCACGCCGGTCCAATTCGGTAATGGCACCGGCACGATTTTAAAATATGTAATTTGTATAAAATTATATTTAAGTAGCCGCGTTAACAATCGTGAAAGATTCCGAATTGATAAATAATGTAATCTAGTTGTGATGTGAACATCGAACTGGGTCCGACTGTGATGGACCAGACACTCGGGATAGACAGGCGGAGATACCGTGACTGCCGTTTCCTTTGTACATATATCAAGTATTAAACAATATACACAGCTGACATTAATTGACGATTCTAGAATTTCTAGTTAATGTTTTACATTGGTACCTCTATAATTTATATGCACTTCAATAGCTGTGTAGTTTTCATTTATGTGGAATGAAGGTGATTATAAATACTTCTTGGTATTGGTACATAGGAATATAATTTTCCAAAAACAGTAATGCGGAAAAACTAAAAAGTCTACATAATACAATCTGCGGATCGACGTTTGTGCATAGTATAAAGTTTTGTCTATTGATCCTTCTTGCTTTTTGAACGCTCAAACCTTTTAAATGACGAATCAAAGAAGGTTACGGATAGAAACGGATTTTTTGGCACTTAAATTGCCAACGGTGTAATCATTAAAAGTTCTCTTAAAATTTTCTACTATTGAAAAAGGTATTTCAAAAATATTTACGAGTTTGTCCGTGGTTACGCTTTTATTCATATAGATTTTTCGTTGTAGGTTTATCTATTTATTTGTATTAGATCAGGCCGATACAGAAGCCTACAGTCCGCGTGGTAGTAAGCGTCACTATATAGACGCCAATGACCTTAAGACGCCCGCAATATCAATAGCGCGTTGCCAATCTTTTGACTTGAAGATATTATGTATATTACATTACCCGGTAATTTCACTACCTCTCTAACTCTGAAGCCGGAATATAACAATGCAACACACTGATGTTTGGCGGTAGAAGTTGGTGAGTGGGAGTCAGGTACTAATATAGACAGCCTGTGCATCATCATCATCAAATCAGCCGTAGAACTAATCATACACAACCCCAAATGTTTTCCAATAGGAGCGGTGATATGCCGCTTGCATCCAACATGATCGTACGGTTTAGAGATCGTCTGTCCACCTTGTGGGTGGGTCATGCGACCTGTGCTACTCTTATCGTTGTTGATTAAACTTTTAAAATTCATCATCATCGTTATAGCTGCCGCAAGACGTCCCCTGCTGAACATAGGTCTCTCCAAGTGATTTCCAATAAGACCGATCGCATGCAGCCTGCATACAGCGCGATCCTGCGGTTTAAGTCAGATCGTCTGTCTCTTTTGTGGGTGGATTTCTATGACTAAAATAATATTAATATTTATTTTTAATAATATAAATAACCGAGTTATTTTAATAAACATAGACAAATTTGCTCTTTATAGCAATTCATTATCATCAATATTTTAGAGGATATAACAGATTTGCAATCGTTCGAAACAGCAGCAGCATTTGAGTGTGTGCATACAATTTTATCCGTGCCAAGCCGGGTCGAGTCTCTAGCTTGATATAATTCAACCTGAATTAAATAGTGTTAATATTTATATACAAAGAGGGTAACACAATAATCAAATGTTTCTTTTAAAAATACCAAATCTCATCTAATACAAATTACTCGACGTTTTCCTAATGGGGTCATTCCCCCACCAAACTACCATTTGAGTGAAAACACGCCTTTTAATTCATATCAAGATAAGAAGTCGGAATTCATATCCCAGCCAGTGAAGGAATGGGGTGTCTTTACGGAGTTCGTGAGAGATGGTATCGGACAAGAGTTGACATCGAGCGTGATTACACGCTACTGGGCTTTAACATCATCTTGATAGTCGCAAAAACACTTTTTAAACGTTTTATTATCTGCAGATTTTGGGGAATGTCTTAATCGCTTGTTATTGTCATGTATTGATAAAGATTCGGAATCTTTTTTGAAGATCGTATTTTTAAAAAGAATGTTCCATTCGAAAAAAAATTTAAACGCTAATAACTTGGATATAAATGTTAAAGTTAACTTGTCCTGTATTTTGAAAAGTATGGAACAAGCAAATTTATCGATGTAAAACTTTCCTGCCACACAAACAAGTGTTGCCAGTGATAATAACAGTTGTTCTTTTTGATTGACGCAGACACAAAGTATTGACACGCGGCTGCTTAGGCACTTGTCTGATATGCAAATAGGGCACACACACGAGCTTTAATTCGATAAACTAATGAATTATTCAACGCGCCCGAGACGTCCGACAAATTTTTAACATCTCGCCCGTCATAAGAACGATAACGTGTAATGCAATCCTACAATAAAAATATGCATTAAAAGAACCGTAAAATGGACGTAAAATTAATGCTTTCGGCCCGCAGTAAAACGATAATTGGGTCGATTAATAATAATTATTAACCCGGTGAAAGAGTTTCGAAAATATCCGAAAACTAACTGCGGTGTCTGAAGCAGCATGACTCCGTAAAACAAACAATGCACCATTACGTCTGCCGAAATAAAAACTGCATCTGATTTTAAGCAAAACTTTTTTTTCTTCTCCTTTTATGTTTGACAACGCCATTAAAAAATCTTCATTTAACCAGTTAGCTCAAAGTTCTCTCATGGGTTTAAAATAACGGATTAGAAGCTAGATAGCAATAAAATATTATTATTAGGTATAGAAATAAACAATCGCTATTTAATTGTCGCACGAGGCGGTGAGACAGGAACTGTTCTCGTTGTAACTGCACATGTCCTGCCTATTAATAGGGTTTATTCAACCAAACTTGATCTCCATGCAGGCAAATAAAAATTATTGCTCTAATATCGAGGAAAACTAGTCAGGCCTTTAAAGCTATATAAACCTTTAAGACTATTTAGACTAAATTTCCTTTGATTTTTATTTTCAACTCAGTTTAGGTAATTGTTTCCCTATTCCATAAATAGTTTAACTATTCACGGTATAAATACTTTACATATTCACAGGTTTCTTCGTTTTCATTGACGCCATATAAATGTTTTAACTATTTACATCTTTGTTTGTGTTTGTGCTTGTGCTTTAGCTTTATGCATCAAACTAGTTCATTTACAGGATCGGTTAGTAATTAAAATCAAAACTTGTTTAACGAAAAACATGATTTAAGACGACTATGCGATTATATATATATAATCATAGTCGTCTTAAATATAAAAAATATATATATATATATACCGTATCATATTCGCAAACATATATATATATATATATGTTTGCGAATATGATACGGTGGAAATATTTGTTCGTTTGAAATGGAAAGTTTTTCTTGATACTTATTAAACCGATTTTTCATTTATTTTTAGCCAAAATATTATTACAATGACACAAACATATTATTATTGATTTACAAATTAAAAGTGTGTTAAAGTTAAAGCAGTGGGCGCCAGCTAGTTTGTTATAATTTCAATCACATATTTCGTTCCGATTTCGGACACGCTTTTATTAATGTTAATTAACTTGTCACCTTGGTTTTGTGTGATTATTATTTATGAACCAGTTTATATCTATATTAAGTTGTTTCGTTTCCAGTCAGAATCAAGTATGAATTTTATGGAAATACTGAATGTCCGTAATTGTTCCACTTATAATATTTTCTGATGACGTTATCCTTTTAGATAAAAAGTTACCTTCTGACAAGAATCGCATTAGTTGAATGGCACACACATCACATGTGTGTGCCACAGACTTGCAATAATGGTTTTGCTATAAAAAAAGAGGTATAAGCGGAGCCGTCACTTGAAACCAAAACGTTTAGAAAACGAAAGCAAAAATTAAGTGTGTATCTTTTTGTAAAAAGTTGCGCCGTAAAAAGTATGGTTTACGGAGATGCTCCCTACAGGACGACATGCGTTGCGGACGGCGTGTAGCAGAAGCCAGCAATTACATTTAAAATAGCCACTGCCTGTAAGGCCGCCCAAGGAGGCTGTCTGAAGATACAGTGTAACCTTTTGTGTCGTTTGTAGCGCAAAAATAAATGTAAACGTTCAGAACTTTCTGGTACAGAAGGAAGCCGGTTCTCTCGGTTGGCCTGCGCCAAAGCAAAGCGAACTTGAGCGGAGCGGAAATAAGCATTTACTAAATAAAGTGAACGAAAGCTATAATGCGGGAGCGAAACGAACTTCATTATTTATATTTTTTTAAATATGAGCAAGGATTCTTTTATTGTTTCTGAATGTTATTCTTTAGTGTTTAGAAAACTAAAAAATGAAACATTTAGAAAGCTATTTATTGGAAATATATTATATATTAGGCTAATTGTTTACTTATATTCTTGATATTATACGTGATATATTACATTTGATTAAGAGATTGTTAAACTTTCACAACTTAGGCGATGAAACAAATTTGATTAATTCTAATATGTGGACAGCTTGGGCTGAACGTTAGATGCTTTCTATCCCGAAAACATTTCCGATAGCTTAGAAACTTAGAAGCCTAAATAACGACTCCTCCAATGTAAATGAACAAGATAATATTGATAATGACATAATTAGACGTCACCGTAAACTTTATCATTAAAAATTAATACGGTATTATATGGGCACCTTATTTGTTATTATGAATAATTGTTGGAGCTTATAAGGCGACCCATCAGGTTCTATCGTTTATCAGTGACGGAGCGGCAGACATTAAAGTTTGCCCCCGGCGTTAATCAACCGGCCACTTCAATTTATTCTGGGGGCTACACTATTTATTATTCTGCAAACAACCCTTTTGGACTGTTAACTTCTAAACTTAACTTACCCGCCTTTTAATACTTCGTTGCCTTTTAAAAGGAATAAATCCGAATCACATTCGAAGCGGGAGCGTTAATCGAGCCATGTTTTCGTGATATTCGTAAGCGGAGAATGATGGCGGCATTATGGTGATATTATGCATATTACAGGATGCAAAAATAGTAAGTACAGCTACGTAATACCGTGGTAACGAAACCATGTATCTGTATGAGCAGTTATATCACTACCAGAGAGTGGAGTGGATGAAATTCAAAGAGATGATTATATAGTAAACGTTTTGCTCATTTAAGGTATTATTACACATGTTTCCATGCACTGCAGGCGATTACTTTAGCAAATGTGAAGCAGGTATCGGCAATTCTTAAGGCAGTTCCAACGTAAAGGCTTCATTAACTTCTGGCTAACGTTTATTGGTGCAATTTCGAGTTCTCTCACACCTTTTAGTCGGTCCATTTCGTTGAAATATTTCCTAAGATTTAGGTTCAGATATATTTTTCGGAAATGGTTTCGGGGAGCTCAATTGGCGCATCAACAAGACAAATGTTGGAACTTCGAGACGGCCCTTTTTAAGTAACGTGGAAACGAGCAGTTTTAATTTCGAATGCTCTCACTCCGCTCATTACGCTTCATGAGTTTTACGGAAAGCGGTCACGGTTGCTTTTTTACGACTGTCCTGCCCGGATTCGTCCGCATCCTCCCAGACATATTGCCGCATGCAAATTTAACGTGTTGTTTATTTAATGTAATGACAGCCCGCCGAAGCCAGTAAACATGACCCGCCTTTATGATCTCGGTCAAATTGATTTATGGAAACCCCCTTCATCAGATAATCTTTCATAAGAAAGCAGTAATTTTTACTTACGGTTTACATATCCGTTATTCTTTTGTGCCCTATTTGAGAGATTGTTATGTCACCCGTTTCCTCTATAACAGATTAACAAAAGCCCTAAAAAGGTGGGAAGATATGCATCAGGAGTAAACAATCTCGGTGTGAGTTATCTCCTTGCTTGTGTCAGGAATCGGTAGCGAGGTCGTCGACCTTCGGAAGTCACGTTTCTTCACAAAAACCCCGACGCAATAAAGCATTGAAATACCTCTCATCTGTCATCTAATAGCCACCCCAAGTCTGTAATGCTTATGCTCTATAACTTAAGGCTTACTGTCAAAAAAATGAAGGCTGTTTATAGAGGCTTTTTATTATAGCCGCGCGCGCCCAGCGGCCCTTTTGTGAAGGATACAGGGTCACAATACGAAAGCTGTGCTCTGTGTGAATGTTAAACGAAATGTTTTTATTCTTTGTATCGATTGGATGCGTATCATAATATTAGAATACTTTCTTTGTTGCAGGTGTGTATCTTTTGATAAAACAGCAGTTTCTTCGAAGCAAGCTTGGTGAGTTGAAGGTGGTCTTCGTTATAGCCGGATCGACAGTTTGTACGTAAAAACTGAAAGAAACTTAAAATTTTCTTAGGTATATTTTGTGGGATATACTATGATCACAGTTCAAATTAACCGAAACTTTAATGGGATTATCTGATGTTTATTTTATACTTAATAGTTAAATAAATAAGATTAAGTAGGTGACAAATGGTAAATGTGTTAGCTTAAAATTTTAAAGACCCTCTAAGAGTCGTCTTACACGTCTATTTTTCACTCATATCGGTTACGCTCTTTAAATGTATGAAGATGTTCTCTTGCGTTGTTCATTTTGTAGAGAGCGTGAGGGGACGGACTGAGGTCTTCGTTTTATATCGGCCTAACGAGTTCATGCTATAAAAACGGCCTACGAATTCCCTGATCGATCTATCCCGGTATTATCCCCTTATCAAGAATAAAAATTCCGACTCGATTTTGTGGTTTGGGAGGTGGGGCAGCGGTGAGCTTATGTTTTATACGACGATCGTAATATTTTATAGTTTTATTTCGTTATTATTACACAATATAATAAGTTAAATTTGTCGTTTCGATACAGTTAATTACTGAATTGTATTTATTTTAAAACGCGGTGCGTCTAAGTTAGTCTATTTATATTAACTGACAGTTTTGTCTGCACCCTGTATTTGAGGCAATAATCATAAAAATCTATAGATATGTCAACAACTCCGGGGTCACGTAAAAGTTTTAGGATGCTATAGCTTTGGGGGTAGTGGGGTTCAAGAGAAATAAACTAACTACCTAATAAACTACCTAATCTGCAAACTTTGTGAGGTGTTAACCTCGCAATTTGATATTGAGCCCTTGTGCCGAGCCCGTCCTCCTGGCTCAGAGTGATATAGCCGACAAAGTGCGCGTCGAGCCGGACAATTAAATCAGTCGCGACAACATCTCCGGGCGTACCTTTGTCCTTTGTAGCGTACGCGCTCAAACCACATTTGCTACGCTATCTTCACTATCTGCGAACAAAAGGGTCGCTGTTTTCTTCTGATCTGTAACGCGGTCACATTGTTGCATACCAATATCAATGCGTGATCGATGACTATCCACATGTCACTTCAACTGGGACGCAAAAGCGAGTGGAGTCTTTAATTTCGTAATTGTACTGAAGGTAATATTTATAAAGAGATATTTCAGTGTATTCATTATATTAAATATAGACCGTGAGTACGCAGATTCGTTGCGCTGCATCACTTTATCTCGGCATCTGTAGCACTCAAACGAATAAAATACCCGTTCGATTACCGCCAGATGGCGATGCATATGTTTGTTTGTACGTCACTCTGGAGACTGGGTCATTTCCATGCGATACTACGCCGCCGGTTTCGAATGGTATACTAGTTGCATCGGCGATTGGTCCACCGATCGATATTCGGGTTTGGTCGGGTTGCGCATATTTGTGCTGCTCTTATCTCGATAAAAAGCAGGTAGTAGCATTCCCAGAAGTGCAGGGGAAACTTATGGCCGGGTCGTGGTCTTATGAACCATAATGGAATCATAATAGATCCGTGTGTAAAAACAACACCTTTAATGCAAATTTCTGCCAGAAGTCACAAATAACGTCAGTTATAGAAAGAAAAATAGTGGTCCGGTATTTTTTCTTTTTTATTTGTACCAATAAACTTGCGAATTAAATTATTGCCAGTCCAAATCTATTATAGATCACTTGGGGACGCCTATATCGAGTCGTGGAGGTCCTACCGCTGATATGATGATGATGCATTTCAAACCCTAATTCCGTTATGATCCAGCTTTGCCTAATTATTCCACTTTCTTATATGAAAGATCCCGACTCGTGTCATTTCAGTTTTTTTGTTTAAGTTTTTATATGACCTTTAGGTGTATAAACAAAAGAAGCGGCATGCGGTTTCTGTTGAAATCTGAAGCTTATGGTTTAAGGGATTTCGTTGTCGGTGGTCAATGTGCGGATGTCGCCAGGAAATATATTTGTTAGTACCACACCCACACTTGGGTAAATTGGTTGGATTAAATATATCTCTCCAAAGATCCAACACAACTTATCTGGGGCGTCGGTTGGTTGTTAGTGTATACAACGTGGACTTCAGCTCAAGACCTCCTGCGACTTTATCGTGAGAGCATTACTTAGCTCGTTTTATCCTAAACAACGTCTTTCACTATCTAACTCAAGGGGCATTATTCCATCTATGTTTGACTACGATGAACTCTCTTTTCATTGGATAGTGAATTGTGTTTATCATCATTGAAAAAAAAACATATAACGTTCACATATATGTATGTAACTACATACACATATACGAACTTATACATCATTACAGTTAAATAAAACTTCCTAATTTTTATATAAGTAATATTTATTATGATCACAAATGGCGGAGTGAAAGTTACTTTTTGAATTATAAATATCGGATGTCCGTAACAACTCTAAGTGCAAATACGTAATACAATTTCATAAATTACCGAACGCCGGTAATTCGTGATGTTACCTAAACCGGTTCGATAGCAAAATTTCCTTTTGCACAATTTCGATATATAAATCGACAATGCATGACAAATATTACGTCATTTGTAAGGTGAGTCAGCTGATATATACGAGTACGCGAAAACGGTTGTGTGGCCATGATAGTTTCATGTATTTTATACATTGTAGTCGTAGTAGGTATTTGATAAATTACAGATCCATTTTTAAATAAATAAATAAATATTATAAATAAATTCACAGGACATCTCATACAATAATATTACTATGAATTAAATCGCATAAAGCACTTGTTTTTCGGACATCACACAACAGAGGTATTATATTATATAAATAATCTGCGCATTCGAGCTCGTCATTCAACTAACGATTATAACAACGAAATAATTTAATTAATAATTAAGACTTAACCCATCACCAGGTCGAGCGTCGTCAACTTATTTGTCTGGTGCAACTAAGGGCAAGCGAAAATTAATTTGCCCTCATGCCTTGTCTGGATACCCTGAGGCGATGACCGTAGAAAGTACTAGAACCGACAGACCTTATTTCGTGCAAAGGTCATCAGGCATTTACGAGGCTTAAACTTAACGCACGGCTCAAGTGTATCGCTTACGGTTGTGAATATTAATTTTTGGCAAGTGATTTCATATGACCACTATTATGCAAGGTAACAGGCGCCCATTCTTCCAAAATAACGCGAATAATATGTGAACCCGTTAAGCTGAAGGTTACGTGTCCGAACCTTTGGTATCATAAGGTATAAGATAATTATGATATATGCAGGCAATGTTTATATGTTCAAAAATATAATGAAACTTAAGGAGGTTTTCAAAAAAAGTGAATGTTCCGTGAGAAGATAATTATACAAAATGTCATCGATCATCCGATACGTCGAAACTGTCGATAAATAAGTTATACATAAACGAACCATGAAAATATAATGCTTACAACCTGAATATCATCCTTATGAATAGAATGTACAGATCTGCTTTTTTAATTAGTAAGTAAAAATATTACTTGTTAATTAATAGGTTACACATCAAAAATATTGGTGAAGTTGTAACCTCAATGTTTTGGGGTAGTTTCCTTTTGTGCACCAACATCCCAAATGAACCCTTCTCCTTAACAGTTCACTTCATTCACACATATAATATAAGACAATGCCGTATAGCTCTGTTATTGACGCGGTACAGGGTTGAAATCCCGCAGAAACCCTTTGTTTCCCGCGTGCAGGCATTTAGGCATGTCAAAGCGACTCATTTCTGGCCCACTTACATAAATCACGTGCAATTCGACCCGCGCATGTGCACATTAGTTCCGACTCTCGAATGAGCGAGGATCGAGGCTTCATCCTCGCATCCAAATGAGTCGGGATTGCGAATATTCTCTGATAAAATAAACGGTTATAGAGGAAAATAAAATTATTAATAGCGATACTTGATTTAAAATTATTAATTGTATATAAAATAAATAAAAGAAAAACATATTTTCTGTTAAGATGTAAGGTGTGGTCAAGGCTTGAAGGGGTGCTCTGTAAACAGTGTGTTACAGAAAATAAATCATAAATGAATACCACAAATCCCTTATTTCTTAATTGTATCAACGTTGGTAATGTATTTTCCGGTGTAGCTTTTCTTGTTTTTATCCCTGGACATTTCGTACCATCTCCATGCTGGGTACGTGACACGTGTGTACGAGGATAGACTGTTCTTTTTCTAAATGAATCATAGATTTTACCAGGCAAGTCAGTATAACCGCCAAATAAATCCTTACTATAATATTATAAATCCAAAAGTAACTCTCTCTCTGTGGCCGTCCCGTGACTTCTTAAAGCACTTGTGGCCTACATGTGGACTACTCCATCGTACAGCGTAGTTATACATTTTAGGGACAAGGTGGGCATCCTACACCACTTCTCACCCATCCTTCACCACTCCTCGCCCATCTTATACCATTTTAGCCGATATTAAATTTCTATAAACTCAGATCTATTTCCCACCAATCCCAGGAATCCAATAAGCCTTAGATTCCTCACGCCTATTGGATACCAATTCCATTTGTTTCAACCCTGACAAACTTCTCTTGCTTGCTTGTAATTATATAAACGCTTAATTGGGTATAATTCTTTATACTAATTAACATGCCATTTCCGCCTGTCTTACACTATATTTTAGAAGTAAAATAAAATCTTGTAAAGGCGTCTTCTAAATATAAATCGGATCGGGGAACAAACAAGGTATCAAAAGCAAACTTTCCGATTTGAAGCGGAATAAATCTTTCCGCGCCGTCGGCGATGGTCGCCCATATTTGTGTTGTGACAACTCCATCTGGCGGCGAGCAAATACAATAAAAGTAATAAATCCCTACGTGACGTCAAACTATCCACATGCTACAATGGTGCCGGATATGACGCCTTGTCAGCAGGGATTGGGAAAAAATTACCAGCATTCTTTTTTAATTTTTTTAGTCTGCCAGAATCCCTTTTCTCCAATTCGATTTTTTTCCCACACAGACTATATTGTTCTGAAATAAATTGAATTGAACCAACCTCAACATACACCAATATATGTTCAGTATTTTGCAGTCTAACCATTGTTGGCAATATGTGATATTTTCTTAAAATTAGACGGTCGTATAGTTTGACAATCAACCTCGATAACTTGAGAATGTTACGGTACTTGACTGTGTTATAGAGACGAAATAAATTTAAATCGTTCGGCACCAGATTTCAAATAACCAAATCTACCATTTATATTACCAAAGTAAAACTTTCGAATTTCCATGGGTGCAACGTATTATTCTGTAAGGCCTCACTCTGTAGTCCATAAAATAAAACTAAGTTTACATATAAGGAGACCGTTAAATTGGTTTAAGATTTAGGTTGGTTATTTGGATACGTAAACAAACGAGATGTACGGGGAAGACATCTTGACCGACCTGCACTTTCTCAAGCTTGCACTCAGATATACAAACGGCTATTTAAAGGTAAGAACATTTCGGTTCAATCGTTATAATACGCGTTTAGACGAAATATCTATTTCGGATGTCTTTAATATGTTGTTGTTACACTCTACGTTTTGATATTAACTTTGGACACAATGAAAATTACAATAAACCAATTATAATAAGGTAATCTTCATAATATGTGATATCTATTCAAGCAGTACCTACCGCGTACCCCAAACGGAATAAACTAGATTAAGTATGTGCAGAAACAATGCACATTGCTGCCTGAACTTATTTAAACGACATGACATATGACAGACGAATTTTTGAAGAAGGAGAAAAATCTTTCTCGATATCTATTGACATAAAACTATCAATGTCCAGCGTTAGTCGTAAACGATGATGGTAATATCATTCATTTAGTTCATTTTATTATTGAGCCTAGTTGCATCACGAACGAGCTTATTATGAAGAATTACAGTGGATAGAATATGTTGCTACACAACTGCGCTAAAAGGCTAAAGATTGCTATTAGATGTCACGTATCTTTTTAGTTATGTATAATTGTGTTATTCGCTTATATATGTATACCTTAAATAAACGCAATGGCTTAATTAATTCACTCCCCAAGGGAAACTTTTTCAAAAATTTAAATATTGCTTTGTGATTAAAACATGTTTGGAAACTCACTCAAATTTTGCCGCACATAGTTTTCAAAGGGAAGTCCTTTGAAAACTATGTGCGGCAAAATTTGGTGCAATTTTGAATATTGCCTTTTCTGAATACCAAAAACTCGATAGATTGAAAAGTAAATCGATGAGATTGAAGCTTTTGGGCAAGAGCGATTGACTATCTACGAGATTTGCATATTAGACTTGACATTGGAAGCAGCTGTGTATTTTGCAGCACACCTGTGGCGGTGCGTTAAAGCCGCGATACACGGGTCGTCCGATGTCAATATCACTGATTGGAAGCCGGGCCCGTGTGCTGTCACTATTTTATTGCTTTATTTATTTACGCCACTCGTAGCTGACATCTTGGTTCCCTTGAACGTTAGAACGCGCTAGATTGAAAACCTGATACAGGAAAAACGATATTAAAGTCTAGATATTTTGATTCCAATTGATAAAGTTAAACGGTATATTGGTGGCGTGTTTGTATATCATGTAATTTTACTACTTCTTATACGCGTAATGGAGCTTTGCTTAAAACCAAATTGGTCCAAGTTTTCAATCTTCACCCTCGTTATGACTTGTATTTTGTTTGGAATACATGACTTTGCTCTTTTAACCGATCAACATCATAGACTTTTAATTAATTAATTCTATACCCTTTGTGTGCACAATAATCCATCAAAGGGTCTTTTAAAAATAAAAAAAATCACAATCTAATAAAGTAACGTGGTATAAAAGGGTATTTTTTAATAAAGATAATTTGTATAATGAGTTCATTAATAAAACTTGAAAAGCGATTGCTATCTAGTCGTTTTGAGTTTGAGTAGTATTTTCTGGAAGAAAAATTAATGTAAGCTCGACGGTAGCCGTGGTAACGTTGCGGCACTTTTATTACTGTCGTGAGCACTGTCCTGGAAGTTTATGGAGGTGATCCTTCGATTTTCTTTTGTTCGTTGTTTTATCTTTACAATCTTATTTTTCTTAGCAACTATGAGAGTTGCCAGTACGATTTTTGTTACAGAAGTTTTCATATTATCCTTTATCTGTAAAGGATATTAATATTCATTATCCTAAATATGTATACTTAAGGTCAATGACTCGTCAAGTTTATAAGAGGCTCGCGGAAAACACTTTCAATAAAAATTACTTTAGGAATTTCTTTATCTTCCAGAGTTGAATTTCCTTATAACGTAAATGGAGATGACAGTAAACAAGTTTAAATTGTTTTTTTATGTTTGGCCACAACTTAAACTTACAATGAAACCATCATTATATTTTTTCGTAGGAGGCCTGTGAGATATTTTGTAACTTCTGAAAATATAAAATTTTTAGTTAAATTTTATAAAATCGTACAAATTAAGTTACAATTAGTTTAAAAAAAGACTCATATTTTTTTACGGATTCTTAAATACGTTTTATAGAAAAATGTGAAACAGATAAAAATGTATACAAATTTAATAATAATAGCCTTAGTATTTATTTAAGATCGATTAGATAGATTGTGTTGAGTGTTAACTCGGATTTTTGGTGAATAAGTTCTGTTTTATTTTGGTATTCTTTAAGTAATATATAGTTATATTTTGGTACGAACAAATATCTATTCTCAATGTGTTATATGTTAAGTGCTATATTTTATTATAAAATATAAGCGCGCACTGCCCTACCCGAGGGTAGGAAGGGCGCGTTATCTGGTGCAGGCAGCCGCGCGTGACCACTCATCTCGTTACAGCCCAGCGCCAGGCTCATTGCCCTACGCCGCAGTTACTACCTACCAACACCGCCCATCATCAAAGCCGATCAAATCAACTACAGTATACAAGTTAGAGCTTTATTCAGTTAAATAATATTTGAACCACGTTGAAGAAGTCGTTTTAAATCTATAACGAGGTGTATTGGATTTAAATACGAAATGCCGTTCTAAAAAGAAACTTGAATACTTCTGTATTCAAATGTTTTTATATTTGTTGCAACAGTTTCAATTATGATAAAGGCTACAATCGCGAAAAGCATCTATATTTTTATTATTTAAGAATATCATCATCATGATATCAGCCTTAAGACGTCCATTATTGTATATAGGCCTGAGAGATGTTTAATAGGACCGATCTGTTAGTATCACGTATTCATAAATAGATATGCCCCGCTTCATGGCGTAGTTTCTGGTCAAGTGAGATTAATAAATAATAAAAGTAGCCTAGGTTACTCCTTATAACATCAGTTGTCTGCCATTGAAGGTCCCGTACAACCGTTTAAGATATTAGCTGGGACAAACAGACAGACGGGCAAAAATAAAAAGAAACGAATTACTTCAAACACTTTCATATGCAATGAAAAGCTGTTATTTCAAATTACAGACACTACAAGTTTATTTCCATGTATAGGTTGACACACACTGCGTAGGCGTGGTGGCAATCGGTGAGCGTTGCTCTTTCGGTTGGATATACACCGCCATCTGTCGGTTCCTTACCTTAGCCGCCTTTTAATCTGGTGTAGGTATCACAGAGTGTATTTAATCGTTGAGTACAGGTTACAAATATTATTACACCATTCACTTAACCCGACCCGAGCCTACACCCAATATTATAAATTGAACATAATTATCAGGCGAGGCTTATTAACGTATTGCCGCATATCTGCTGACAAACAAGGAGCTGCGTCCCTAATGAGTTCTCTGGTCGCCATTCCGGTGAAAGATAGGGAATCGTTTGCAGAATTTTGACCTCAAAATTTTTATCGATGTGTTTGATGTTGGCGCTGATATTTGTAAATTACCCTGATAAGATGTCTCTTACCATCTATTAAGGTTTCTTGCTATGAAGTATATTTTATGTAAAATATTTCAAACTCAATACATTTATTAGTTACCTTCATTTGTATATTTAAATTAAATACAATGTGAATAACGTTACAATAACAAGGCTGGAATTACTCAAATGACTAACGATTCTGATTTCCAAGTAGAGTTATAAAAGCCAACAAATTTTAGTCGTTAGTTTTATATCGGTTTAAGGTATAATTAGTTATTGAAGTTATGATTAGTTAGTCTCTATGCCCAAATAAGTCAAAATTCAGTAAGCAATTCATACTTTATGGCATAGCTCCACGAAATTAATCTTTGGTTTATCTATCTTGATTTTATTGGTTCTACGCCTATATCTTGCAAACCAGAGATTACATATAGATATGGCAATGTTATTTATATTATTTTTGTTTGTAAATACATACATACATATATATATATATATATATATATATATATATACACACACACATATTATATATAAACATATAAATAATATGAAATCATATAAATAAAAAATTTATAAACATATAATTAAAATAAAAATTTTACTGACTTATTTTTTTGCTAAGATTATTATTAATTAATCACGGATTGGATAAGATTGTTTTACGTTTTTGTTACAAAAGTGAGATTTATGTGAAATGCGTGACTCGACAGAAAATGTCGAAAGTCATTAATCCTGTCGTGTGTTTATGCGGAGGGCGTACATTTTGTGGACATTTGTAATTTGTGAGATTTTGGTTATCCTTATAAAATATTTTCGCTTGCTATCCACGATACCCGTTTTCAAATGAAATGACGAATATATTTATGTATGACAAAAGTTACATATTTAGAATTTTAAAGCCATTAGATCTAAGAGATTTCTTGGTTATGGCTTCCAATTGTTATTTTATTATAAATTATGTCATGAAAGTAATTCATACGAGTGACGAAAGCGAGAGAGGTATGCCAAGATCGTAACAAGTAGAGATGGGACACAGGCGTGTTGTATGTATGTTATCTTTAAGAAACCCATAAACAAACAATACAATACAAAAAACTAAATGTCCATAATGATCACTAATTAGCAGTTAATATGACACGGAAATATGCTTAATTGAGTTAAGAGTTGTCACTCTATTTGGATGTGTACGATGACGGTAATGAAAACGTACCTAATCCACCCGAAGGCAAGCCTCGTATAAAGTATGTATGGGGTTGCGAGCGAGTTCATTCCTGGGGGACCTAGGCGACCCTAGGTAATTTGTCTGCCTACACGCGTCACCACGTGCTCCAATAAAGCTCACGGCACAGTAAAGTAAAAGCAGTGGTGCAAGCACGGTTCCACTAACCCTACTTACAGTTTTTTTTCTTAAGTCATGCATACAGGGAGCCATAAAAATATTTAATGAAAATGGAATTAATGTAATAAGTAATTACGGAGTTTATTTGTTACAAACGTACAAAAATATATGTTTTTATGGGCAGCTAAAATGTGTCAAAAAAGGCACGACTGCCTGTTTATAGTTCCAACACCTGACATATGGTAGTGAATGTTGGGTATGGCAGAAGAAGCATGCGAGTAGAATGAATGCTGTTGAAATGAGAGCCCTTCGAAGTATGTATGGTGTGAGTTTGAGAAATAGATTAAAGAATAGTGTAATAAGAGATCGATGTGGTTAAAATATGATGTTGTGACAACAATAGAGAAAGGAATGTTAAAATGGTTTGGACACGTAGAAAGGATAGATGAAAGAAGAATGACTGCACAAATATATAGAGCGGAAGTGAAATATATAGAACATATCTTAAGCAGGTAGAAGAGATATTCGAAAAGAGGTCAGAAGTACCAAGAATGAACGAACGTTTATGAAAGGACTAATGCGAGTAAAGGAAGCAAGAGAGGTATGCCAAGATCGTAACAAGTGAAGATCCATAGTCTCTGTCTACCCCGATGAGACAGGGGCGTGATGTATGTATGTAAACGTACAAAAATACAAATCTTCTTCACATGGTTTTGATCACTTATTAATTTCGAAAATATATCATAGACAATGTTACTCGGTAAAGAAAAACCTCTGATGGTGAAATAAAAAATTGGTCTGATAGTTTCTGCGTTCAACCGTAAACAATAAATAAAAAAAAAATCTTCTATTCTCTTTATAATATTGGTATAGATTATATTTATAATGCAACAGATTTCATTGAAAATCTTGAGGTTTTACTTAAATTTTGTCTGTATTGTTGACTAGGTGTGCCCCGCGATTTCACTAGTCGTGTACGTACTAGTAATATACGAATAGTAAAGCGATAAATAGGCTTCCTTAATTGCCTTTATTAACCAAAGTATGATATTAGGTTGCTGAAAATAGATTATTCATATCATTGTCACATGTTTAGACAGGCGACTTGTTCATTATACTTCATGACCGAGAGCCAGGAACCAAGTAGTGCTTCTGCCTTATCTACTAAATGTGAATATATCTACACTAATAAACCCTTTACGAGTAACCCAAGCGCGTTTAAACGTACTATTTAATTGGAAAATGTTTGAATATTAAACTTCTATGATTGTAGTTAATAATGTTATAGTTGCGCTTGAATTTCACGCAGAAATCTAAGAAGGAAATTCTATATTCAACAATGAATACAAACTGTGAACTAGATAGAAGTTTGTCAGATTTTATCAAATTACAAAGCAATTACAAAGCAGTTACTTACATATGCACGCATGTTATAAATTTCATTTAGTTTTTGGAAGCAGCATCGCCCGCTTTAATTTCCCATGGAAATTGTACTCTTATAGGAGTGAAAATGACTATACTTATAAAATTTCACGAAGGTCAGTTGAGTAGATAAAACGTCAAGAGAGAGGTAACGGATGAAATTCCTTTTGACATTTATAATAAAAGTTAGTTGAGATTGAAAAATTGCAATCGAATATAGATACTATGCTTAGGTCAGCTTTTAATCGATAGTGCGTTATAGAATCGGTCAACGCCATCTATTGATTTTTTCAGTCTTAAAATTGTCGTTTATCGAAAATTCCTCGGTTCGTTTTTTCGGGATCAACTAAATATTTTAAGGAGATTGGTTAAGCAAATAAAGGGTGATGAGGGATCAAACAAACTTACTTTCTCATTTATAATATACTAGCTGCGCCCTGCGGTTTAACTGCGTTAAAATGTAGAACAAACCTTGTATAATTTATGCTCTTGTTGTATAGTTATAACTTTGTCGATATGTAATACTGAATTATTTTCTGACCCCATAGTTCAGGCCCTGCGCTGATATGTCAGTCAGTCTTATACTGAAAATCAGAGAATACTAACTTTGCAAAATTTGCACGCTCCCTAAGGGATGATTTTCAAAAACATATTTTTCACGTGTTTTAAAATTTCGTTCGAATAACTTCAAAAAAGCAAAGATTTATACTAATTTTTCCCGTATTAGCCCCTAGAGGGTGAATATTTACAAAATTATTTTTTGTAAATTCCTTTGTTAGTACCTCTCACGTTGTAAAAGGAACCCCTGTGCTAAATTTCAAGTTTTCGACCCTTATAGTTTAGACCTTGCGTTGGTCAGTCTTTAAGCCAGCCAGTCAGTGAGTCAATCAGTGAGTCAGCTTCTCCTTTGATATTAAAAATATATTATTTTTAATATCAAAGGAGTTGGGATTCGAACACGGCAAAATTCAGTTCTAGTTCTCAAATAAGAGAGGAAACATGCAATACTTGTTCTCAATAACTCAAGTTTAAAAGTCAAACAGTATTAATCCAATAGCATCGTGAATCGAATAGAGAATGCAATTGAACTGTATTGGAGTGTCTGGTAGGAACAAGTGAGTAGCACGTCTGAGACACGCACCGGGGCAAGTTAAACTGCTCTCGAGACGAACAAGTTTTAGTACTCCGAAGCGTTAAGTTTTCATGCCAGTCTGCCTTAGCGCGCCGAACGTGCGCCACTTGCAATTCAGGATACTGCACATTGTCAGTGTCTCATATCAAAGTTTTATGTATCTGACTTCTTTATATGTAGTACCCGCCATATTCTAATATCCACACGCAGGTGGTAGTGAACGTATCTTATGCGCCAAAGGTCGTGGGTTCGATCCCCACCCAGACATATATTTATAAGATGAATATTTTATCTGTGTCTGTAATCCCTCTGTGGACGGATATCCGTTATGCAACTGCTTTAAGCTACTTATCTCGGAGTCAGGTCTACGTATGAAATGTAGTGTGAAGAATAAAAATATTTCAAATCAGTAACTTTATATCTATATAAATTACTAAGCTTACAGGAAAGTATAAGGTAGCTAGCTAGAAGAGTATAGTATGAATGCATTATTTGAAGCGATTAACGTTAAAATATTTTGTACTTTACTAATAAAAGGAAAACAAATTGTTAGTCAAACAATACAAATCGATAATTTTATTTAGACCTATACAAACCAAAAATATTACCTAACCTTATTTAACAGAATAAATAATAATAATAACAAAATATTCACTCAATTTATGGTAATGTTATAATCTAAGTGAAATATTCAACGCGCGTGTATACGAATCTTTGCGCCAAGACGTCTTGAGTGTCGGCTCAGTGAGAACGGTTGTTTTTAAGAAATGGCACGTTAGAGAGATTAAAAAGTGCACAGTCGCGAAAAGCGCTCGCCGCCTTAATTGTTCCTCTATTCTACAAACAAGAGAAAGCGCTTTGGGCTAGCACCTCGAGTGGGCTTTTACCGGTTTGCCAAAATTGATTATCGTTTTATTGTATTCAGATACCGATGAATTGATGATTGTATCTATATCCGTGACTAGTTATAATGTCTGCGTGTAATTCCTCAACTTTTATTTGCTTTGTGGTTAGTTAACTCAAGGTTTGTTTCTGAGGTGAGTGAAGAGGGCTCTTCGTGATGAGAACAATGACATGTTCATTATGTTTATTGCCATTAGAGTTGAGACGTCCGTATCTGTGGCTGTCATTAGGTTTCACTTACGTCGTACAAAATAATGATAGTTATCACTACACCGTGAGTAGGAAGTAGGTATACAAAACTTGAACATAGTGAGGTGATTGCAACGAACCCTTGTTTGTTTGATGATACTTTAATGTATGACGGACTCAAAATAATATGTAATATATCGGTTAAATACTGTTAAATAATAATAAATTAGCAATTTTTTATGTAGATATTTTTTTAGTGTGCGTGAACAACTATACAATTCTAATATAAAAAAGAAAAAAAAAGTATTTAGCATAAAAAAATGAATACATAAAAGTTCATTAGATTATTATTTTTACATAACCTGTGGTTTGCCTTTGGTGAGATATATTGAGACAGGCTAAGGGGTAGAAGAAACTGACATGCATAATGTAGGTATGTATGTATAAGAAACTCTTGTATTTTAGCTTAATCATAATTAAACGTTTTAATAATAGAATAGAAATACGGTTCAGTGATAATAACGGCTATAACAACCAAGGGCAGAAACTAAACACAATACTGCGCCTGTGGATTATGGTGTCTCGAAAGTGATTCTTCTTTTTGGCATTGTTACCTTTTGCGAAAACAAGTCAAATGCCACCCTTTCCCGTGGAAAAAAGGACCGTTTTCCTATATATCGGTTTTATATTAAATCGATTAGGGACATTGTTTACCGAGGATTTGTATCGATAGCACAATCTGCGTATAGCGTCACTAGGGTTGCCTGCTTTGGGAAAATTAAAAAAATTACCATTTTTTCATTATATTTTACTTTATTTAAAGATAGATAAGATAGTTTATAAATGGTAGAAGTGAAAGAAGAAGCGGGAGTAATTAAATAAATTCATTTTCATCCTGCAGTCAATAAATATATAGTCTCTATTTATATATAAAACCTACCATGTACCTTCCAATCTATTTCGATGGCCGAAATTTGTCATGTCAAACATAGATAAAATAGAGAAAACACGGGTAAGACGTTCCTGTTCTTATCAACCCTAGCCTTCTGGTTGCGAAGCCGCCTCGTATCGTATAGGCAACAAATGACGCGCTTCTTGGAAATCCTCTAATGTTTCTTGTATGTATACACGAACAGCAGCGATATCGTTGTTCATTCAATAAATGCCTTCAATAACCGCATAATAGGAAGTAATGCGTGCTGTATGTAATAATTATGTAATGTCATAATACGTGAGTCCGTTTCTTATAAAGAAAATATATACGTATATAGATTTTCAAAATCTACACCAATATTATAATTGAATACATGTTTATTTTGGCTAATGAAGCCATAAAGGATATAAACTACTTTGTTTAGTCAAAAGCTAGGCTCTTAGGTTTCAATTTACTCCTGAACAAGCTATAAAATATATCCATCCGAAAGTGCTTCTTGCTAACTTTAGAAGAGTTATCTTTTCAAATATGTGACGAGAAATTTCAAAGCAACTTTGTAGGGAATACGTTGGATAATATCTATCCGGCTAATTGTTAAATGAGTGTTTTACTTCAGTGTTTTACTTCTTTCTCTCAAGTATAGCAATGAACTAGCCAATTGGCTATTTTATTCTTGAACTATCAACTCGCTATTATATTTTATTCTGAGAAAAACAATTTTTTTATATTTAATAGCAATATTGAAACGTATGATATTTATAATACCTTTACATGTTATCGTATATTTAGTATATTTTAGTTTTAGCTTGTGTTAATAAGGATAAATTATTATCGGTTTGATCACCTATTTCTAATAAATAAAATGCAATACGGCTTTCAAAAAATAAAAATATAAAGCTATGAGCTACAATGTCTCACGAATGAGAATTTAATTGGACGTTTACGGCGACCGCTGTTTGCATACGTTGCGCATACAATGGGGATTTAACATGTTCGTATGGCAGTACCGGAGCGCCGGCGCCGGTGCTGGTGTCGCTGCCGGCCCGCACTCCCAACCAATCCGCTGTGACAGCCGCGATTGTTTATTGAATCCCGAACACAATACAATAAGGACAATTTAATACATACAGTAATTCTGTTACCGTAGTCTTAAAACAACGACTGTTTGTTTGAATAACGTTGTAGTTAATCTAGCAACACCAAAGTGCGACGAGTTGGGCGTTCGATCTCACACATGACAATTACTCGTGACATCCACGATAATTTATTTCAGTCTGAATGCAGATTGTGCCTTACAAAACATGCGACTTTTACAACAGATTGAAAACGATGTTGGTTATATCCAGTATTATTAACTACATTATGTAATTTAAGAAATTGAATAAATGACTTGAAGAAACTGACAAGTGTAGGAAAAAAAGATAAAAGAGATAAGAGATATAAGTATACCACTGGTACAATTAGTTTAGTCCTTTAAAGCGATTTACAAAGAAATAGATTGGAGCAATTAACATAGTGATAGGAATTTATATTAAAAGTTTAATAATGTCAGGTTTCAATTAACTGTAGAAGAAATTGTCACAGTTCAGAACTATTTAGTAAATTTTTTTGATATTTTCTTACTTTTACACGTTACTGAAATAAGAATCTAGAAGTCCGAAAGCATAAGAAATTCAAAAGTTGCTGTAAGTATATTTGGTAGAGCCTAAATATCAGAGTTGCGTGCATTAATGATTATAAAATGAACGAGTGAGACGTAGACATTGTAAACGTATCTTAATAGGCTGCTGCAAGTTATCGGCGTCTCTGGCGGGGCGCCGATAGACGCAAGCGCAAGGTCGCCGGGTGCACCCTATCTTGGCGCCGTTACAGACGCCATATTAAAGAAAAACACGGGATTTTGTACAAAATGTGCAATCCACAAATCTATACCTACTTTATTTACAAAAAACTTTAGATTTACTATCGAATATTTTTTTATTATTTACGCGTTCACTACATTTAATAATACTACTTTTTTAACGTCTATAATACGCGTACATTACATTTATTTTGTTCGATATTGAGAACGTTTGACAGACGGTAAACATCGCGTTTTAAAGACGTTAATTAATTATTATCACAACTCTGGTAATTTATATTATGTATGTCTAATTTTGTTACGACAGAAGGGTGCTTATATACAATTATACAGCATAATATATATATATATATAAATTATTTTTTATTTTTAATAATATAAATTTCATTATATTATATAATTATTAATATATATAATTAAACAGCATAATATATTAGACAAGCATAAAATGTCTACAGTGGGATTCAGACAGGTTTAAACTTAAAAATAAAGTAAAACAACCTTAATAAAAATCCATATTTCCAAATATTAGATTTTGTTCTATTGTAAATTGAACGACCTTCTTAAAATCGGTGCGAATTTATCCTAAGAATAACAAAAATCTGGTGACTTGAGCGCAATCTTTCTACACTTCCTTGCAATCAAATAACAATCCCTTGACGACATGTATGAAAATAAACTTAGGTGCCGTATTTTATACTCGACAGTAAATTTATGTTCAGACGCTTCACTTTCAACTTCATCCCATTTTAGTACTAGGACTTGCATCAATGAGTGCACTATCTTGTGCGTGCGTCAGACCAGCTAGGTTTATTTTAGTACCGTTAGGCATTTATCGTTTTCTTAGCTAGTGGCATCCTATTATTTCTATAAACGTGTGTTTGTAGACTTTAAGTTAATGTAGCATGTTTGTTTGAATATTTCTGCGTCAGTTTAATCTGCTGTTGATTTTGACAAGGTTAGTGATATATTTATGAGGTGTTCGAACTGTGCTCATTTTGATATAGAAGCAAAATCAAGCAAATATTATGGGAATAACTTTATTTATATGTGTAGATTTATTAATAAATCCTAAAACTACAATGTTTAACTGAACTCTGAGATTTCCAGGCAAAGTTACTTAAATAATTATTTTAGATTTAATTTAATAAAAATATATATTTAAAACCATTTTAAGACTTATATTTCTGACACTGGTATGGCAATGGCAACATAGGACCAAAAATTTCTTTATTTAATTTCGATCATGAGGTTGATATTTTTTTTCGCTTAAATTTCTCAATAAATTCTATCTGTTGTTTTTACTTGAGTAAAATTAACTGTGTTGTTATTCTCACGTCGCGCGTTTAACGACAATGTTGCACTCTTTGTACAAAGCGCAACGTACAGTGGTTATCCGCATTAAAGTGTTGAAATGACAATTCGTGCTTCGTCTTCTTGTTATTTTTTTACTTAAGCCGAATACTACGGCTTAAGTAAAAAAGATTGGTGATTTCAATTTGATTAATTTGCTAACGTCAAAATGCTAATTCGTAAATAAATATAAATCAATACGAACGAAATTATTTAGAACTAATTGTATGTATGTATTTCTACAATCATGTGATATTTTAGATTTTAAGAAAATACATATCTTCAATTTTTTAGTTTTGTTTTAATTCTACTTTAGATTAAGGAGGAGTAAATATAACATAGGGATATCATTTCGATAATTAAATAATTACATAAAACGGTTGACGTATCGGCAATCCATGGCGATAAGCAGGCGAGTGTTGCCGTATCTCATTACTGGGCGGCGCATTCCTGCATGTTTTGTGTTGGTAATTATCTGGCAACACTGACCGCTAGCTCGCTGTCAATGTAACTTAGATTACCTGTTTAGGTAGCTTTGACTTTTTTTTAGTGTTTGATCTTTATACGTCTTTTTTTAGTTTTTGATCTTTCATTTCATTGTTTTAGTGATCATCTTTCATTCAATATACATTTTTATCAGAACATATCGGGCATGATCTTTTTCTGAGAAGTTTATTTGTAGAAAAAATAAAATAGCATTACTTCTAGCTCACAAACGCTGAATTATATATTAAAATATCAAGCCAGATATTAATAAAACAAATTCTAGGAAAAATGTATTACGTCTTGATTTTAAATTAAAGTTATGATAGCCCAATCAATAAATGGCGAAAGGAGTTAGATTAAAATAGAAACTCAACTTTTGAATTTTTAATTGAAAACTCGACGGTACAAGCACGAACTAGTAGGTACCTTTTCCTGTTATAGGCTAACTTTGCACATTAAACACGTTTGATAGTCCGCAGGGAGTTATGAGCGGAAGGTGTTAAACTCGCGCTGAATCTGCCCGTTATTACTGGTGCATCCAGGACACTTTTATAACAAATTACTTGATTTTCTTGTGAATTCAGTGATCTATATTTGCTTTATCACTATTTATGTAATATTATATAATATATATTATATATAATATTAGCTGTGCCCGCGACTTCGTCCGCGTGGAAAAGTTTTTTTGGGTACCATACCTCTTTACCTAAACTTATACAAACTTTAAATGTCATGTTTATTTATACCGAATCGATGCCCTGAAAAATAAGTTTCAAAGTTTCTAGCTGGAAAAATAGCGATACCTTCATACAACTTTTCATCCCCCCTTTTCGACCCCTTACAATCCTTATTTTAATTAAAAAATAGCCTATGTCCTTTCTCAGGGTCTAAAGATTGTCTGTGCCAAATTTTATCAAAATCGGTTGAGAGGTTTGAGCGCGAAAGCGTAACAGACAGACAGACAGACAGAGTTACCTTTTCATTTATAATATTAGTAGGGATATTTTATAAACATATGTAATTTCACTTTAACTGGAATATGTGGTTACATGATAAAGAAATCAATGTCAATTATGACAATCAGATATAAACACGGATACAACTAATATTAAAACCGAATAGATGTAGTAGTCGCTTATTTTTTTATCTATCTCCTTGTTTTATATCCTAGAGTCGCCCTCTACGTTCCTATATGGAATGTATTCTAAAAAGAGTTTGGGCTATCAATTTTGCGATTGCGCATTCGAAAAGTCCAAATTAAGTAACAGTAACATATTTTAACAATCTAGAGTATTCTTAGTGTTAGTCTAAAGAAAGCAATTGTGTCTTGTAATGGCTATATACTCTCTTTTTGATGGTATGGGACCTAATACAAAACTGTGGTCTCTATAAGCAAGATGAACATGGTGACCGGTGGACAGTTAAAAATGCAATTTGTCGATTGTAAACCAAGTCCTAAGTTATTTAAAGTTGTAGAAATTAAGACACAATATTTTGTTTAGACCAAGCTATGTTGGCATTAACATCAATAAATATTTGCCTCCAAAATTACACGCGCAGTTAATATTCCCATAAAAAGGGAATAGACAGCCCTTTGTAAACACTGTTAAGTAACTCGACGTGGTTTGGTAAAGCCATTAAAGCAGAAAAGGAAAGGGCATTGATGTTTACCTAAAGTTTGTTCAAAGCACTGCGAGCTATTATATTGCGTTAAAGTGCTATATTTTCGGTTCAAAAATAAGACAAGAATACGTAACTTTAAAATACTATTTTTATGTCTGCGCTAAATATAACCTCCACGAATTTTCTCCTTTATGAACAATGCTAAAAATTTCTAACGAGATATATTAATATTCAACCTGTCTTACCCGGGGCAGATTTCTTTTTTCGGTTCCATTTTAGAGCTAAGAAGAATTTTTACTATAGCGCCTGTTAGGATAATTTAATTTAATTTTATTTAAACGAAATAATAAAATTGTCTCCCCATAATTAAATGAAGGCCGGTGCGAGTTTCCAAAAGCTTCTATAAAAGATTTAACTTAATGATTCTCCCAGAGAGGATTAAGTTTGTGACAGTACATACAGCCGGCTCGCCATACAACCTGTTTTAATCATCGAAGTAGAAGGGTTGTGAATCTGTGAAATAACGCTCCGTTGCACCCTCGCATCTGTTGCGTATTGTACGATGAATCAGCAAAATCTGTTGTAGAAAGGTACGTGCTTAGTTTGGTTTTGGGGAGATTATGTCGAGGCCAAATGATCCGTGTGTGGACCCTCCAAATGACGAGGGAATCTCATGATTACATTTGCGTTTATTGCATTATATCGCGCTATTAGGGCCGGTAAAATTTTATGTTTATTTGATTTGCAGTGGTATACAAAATAACGCTTGATTGTGTGGCAATAACTCGTAATGTAACGAAAAATCTATTGTATTATAAAGACGTTTAAACATTTCTTTAATCTGATTGACAAGAACATAAATTGTGTAATGAATTATGTCAAAACGGAATGTCCAAGAAAGTATCTTTGTATAATTATTTCAGTAACAAAACAAAGGTAAAAAAACGAGGATGTAATTGATGTGACATAGATTGATGGCCGAAATAATGAGGTTTGTGCCCATTCATTACCATTACCGTAGCCCTATAACAAACAGGATTATATGTGCTACTAATACGCTATCGCATTTCCAGTGCCAATCCGTCTTTCTATGGGACAAAGAAATGTGCAGGTGCGTTGCGTAACCACACAGTTACAGTCACAATAGACGTCCGATCCCTATAGTATCTGTTATCACCACCAATAAATAGTTTCATGGGCACCGTAATCCTTCTGGGAGGTCTTGACCACACTATGTCTTGCTCGTGATGTCAGGTAGCGTCGAAAGTATGTTTATGGCAGAAGTTTGGGATCGTTAACTTTGATATTTATAGGCTGCAAAGCTCCGTTTAATATATAGCCAATTTTTAGGCGAGTATCAAAATAAATAAATATGCCCTTTAAATTCGGTTAGCCCTTATATGAACGTATAAAGTGCGACATAATAATGTACACGGGTTCTGGACACTCAACAAAGCGTGTGTGGTTTTGTAAAAACAATCGCGTCAGTTGTACGAACCACCACGTGCCGACATTTGTTAACTCTATTAGAGTTACTAATGTCCACAATTACAGTTTTATCATTTTATACTGTTTCGCTTGCTGGTTTATGACTTGACTTTGAGATTTTAGTTGGTACAACATATATAATACCACTATATATAAAATTAGTAAATTACTTTCACTTATGTAATAAATAAACTGGCCAAACGTAATATTTCTCGAAAACATTTTTTATTGTACCAATCAAAAGTAGCAAGAGTCTAGAATTAAATTTAGATTGTAAAATTTTGACATATTTGTAGACATAGTTTGATCTGTTGCTTTATATTATCGTGTATATGTAATGAAGAGCAAATATAATGTTACCTGCCTATAATAAATGTCGCGAAAGCTGCGCTCTGCGATTGCCAACACGCCTGTCCAGTGCAGCAGTTATGGGCAATATTCCCTCTTTTTTCGGGAAGCCCGTGTCCAGTAGTTGACTTCTAATGGCTGATATGATGATGATGATAAAAAAATATATATATATCGTTGTCGTTTAAAGCATTTGTGTTACGGACGCCAGATAACAAAAGATTTACAAATATATTATTTAAATACATATATTTAATACCTATAACAAACAAAAATCTTTTTGTCCTGGGATAGAATCGAACCCATCACCTTTGGCGCACAAGATAGGATCACTATCAACTACAAAAAACATTTAAAGTTTTAATACAGACGATTGTAATAGGAGTCGTACGTACATAAATCGTTTAACTACACGTGTTTATCAGTATGTAAATCACGTGCCACATTTTCTACCCGTGTTAAGATATTACTCTCGATTCATATCTTAAATCGAATATTCCGTGATGCAATCGAAATAAAACCACCCCTCGTTCACCCTTCATCTGCAAACCTCAGAAGGGGAGCGAAAGTGGAGCCGAGAAGTGATTTTTAAGGTTTATTTACATTTGTATAGAAGACGATTAGCCAATCTTATCGACCATTCTTGTCCGAGCAGCAAATGGAAAAATTCTTTATATTACTCGTGTTGATCTTTATATTACTTACATATCGCTTTTAAAGAACATATTTGATTTATTATGGAAATATTTCATTTTGGTTTGACAACTGTAAATCTTTATTATTATCAGAAGTCCACTGGACATAGGCCTCTCCAAGAAAGGATGTTTTTTGTCCATAATTGCCGCAGTTGCAACATGTGCATTAGAGCTGCACTGTTTTGGATGGACATACAGCCAAAATGTCAGTTCTGGTACCTTAGTCGCCTCTTACGACACCTGGTACATTAAGAGGTACTATTCTACTCTGCCGGTATCTCACGGAAACTGTGAATCATTAATTATAATTGTTAAATCCAGGCACTTTAATCGTCTGTCTGTTAATGGTCAGCATTATTATTTTTTGTAATATAACCTTTAATTAAGGGGTAACAGATCGAAAAACCAGTGAAGATAAAAGATCAACAATTTTTAATAACTTCCTACTATGGCTTGGGCATAATTTTATCTCTATAATTTCGCTTTGTATACTTTCTTAAATAAATATATGCTTGAATGATTCCGCAAATTGGTATATATTAATAATAAGCCTTTGCTAATTGATTCATAAGGTATGTATTTATGTATTCGTTCATTATGCCATAATAATATTACGAAGTTATATCACTGCCACGTTTAGCGTCGTAGTGCCAGACGCATTCGGGCGAGGCGGCTGGCGTCGACGCGACGTCGAGTGCTGTCGTTGTCGCATGTCGTTCGCGTCACTTAGATGATTCCTATATTGAATACGTGCCTAACACAGGGATATCGAAATATGATTTTTATTTTGTTTGGTAAATAGTGATAGCTGCTAGCTTCACTTGATCCACTTAAGCATTTTATTGTTTCTGGACGCCGCAATGTCTTTTCGTTGTTTCTTAAGAAATGAACTGTTTGTAATTAAATGTTAAAAATAAATTTAAAGAGATTATAATAGTATCTACAATTAAGAGAAAATACTGATTTCAGTCAGTTTAGATTAATAATCGCGGAAATCGATACAATACTTAAACTACTAAATGATAGGTGCTCGAATATCGATAAATCCTAGTAACGAAATAAAGCAATAACTTGTTAAGTGCGTGTGTAACAGGCGAAATATCGAGTTGGGACCGATTCTATCTAATTTCGCGGCAATCGGAAGCGAAGACTCGTTGATAGCGAGATATTGCACTACGTTGCACTCGATGTAGGTACTGCGCCGTTCCAATATGAGTTAGATTTGTTAGATGTTCACGAGTTCCACTTATGTGGTTTAGGTAAACGATATTCGTGATTTTGAAATGTAAATTTAAGAGTAAAGGTGCTTTTAAGGTATACATAATTGGTTTCCTATAAATATTTGACATCTAAATATAATTTTTGTTAAACCATTGTTATTTATTGTACTTTCCGCTTGCGACTTCACTCCATATCACATCCCAGGGACTCTTCTCAGAGATAAAATGTCACCTGTTAAGTCGTAAAATCATTTGTGCTTCGTAATTATCAAGCTTTAAAACATTGTTACAGCGAGACGTACTAATAATACCTATACGAACTCGCCACTCAAACTATTCGGGTTTGAAGGGTGAGAAAGGCAGTGAAATTGCTGGATATTGTGACATAATACATTCAAGTCACAAGGTTGGCAACGGTAGTGATATCTTTGTGATATTACAAGCACCTATTGTCTCTAGTGACGCTTACTATCACGCGGGCTGCATGCTTGTTTGTGGACCTGACGTAACAAAATACACTAACGAAGTAATCAAAAGTTTTTAAGCGAATTATAACATTTCCTAAAGTTTGAACGTGAGATACAATTTTCATTTCAATTAGCCCTACATTCAATTATTAAACTGTAAACACACGGTCATAAAAGTGCACACAACAACGGATCAACTTATCTAAAACTGTCAAAACATCGTATTTGATATTAATCTATAATAGCATTAAGTTCAAATTGACTGTAAAAATTTGAAAGAATTAGGTGGATACGTGTGTAAGCGTCCCTTAGGCGTTTGTTTTACAAGCAATTAATTGCATCCTAATTTGAAATGTACATTTAGTGAGTTATCGTCAGACATTTGTCGGTTCACAGTAAACGGTGGGTCCGGAATGATCGTATTTTCGGGCACTCACGCAACCGCACTTTGATTGGCTCAATTCTCGTGAACGAATCGTGCGATCCTTTAATTTGTTTTCGAGCTGTGTGCCCGAGCTATTAGTCAAAAACGAGCTTATTAGCTTACTCGTTAGCCAAGTTGCAGCGTGTGTTAAGCACCTTGACATAATAACGACACTGCAGTTAAATGTAACCATTAGCTTTGGAGACTTCTGAATTATCAACATAGTTGCTCTGAGAGATCAGCGTCTATCTACAGAATACAGGAAATATATACATACGCACCAATTTTTACGGAAATGTATGGACTGTCTGTGTTTTTAACTATTTTAAGAAGTCCGTCTGTTTCTCTGTAGCTTTCCATGATATCATTATCTATATAATGATATCATGGAATTGTCACCTAAATAAACTTTGAAACGCGGTTTATTAACTTTTTACATTATATTTATAACAAACATTAATATTGAACATATACCTAAATGTTTGTCCCGGTCGGGGATCGAACCCACGACCCTTGGTGCACAAGATACAACTAACGAATACGCCATCGTGCTCATCTAATAATGTAATGGAAATCTTGAAGCACAAAGGAATTTCAGTGAAACCTACAACGTTGCAGCAAGTGCTGACAAATTGGTATGTAGCCATATCACATAGAATTAAAATAATTACGTATGCACATTGATTGCCAAGTAGGTACATCGCGGGCACCGTGACAGACGGACAGAAGCGTATACTTGACGGGCCATCTATCAAAACGTCGGCAGACACCACTAGGGTTGCCACTTCCGTAAAATTTACCAGGCCTGACGGATTTGAGTGATAGACAATTGACATCGCATAACAATTATCCGGGTCAAGCTAAGTTGTCTGTAATTGGAATTTTGAATGTCTTTATTATATCGTAAAATGTTCCATACATGGTCGATAAGTTTTTAGTACTTTCAAATTATGACAAAAATTATGTGCGTAACTAGTAATAATTTCTGTGAGTACAAGTAGCCATTGCTATATATTTTTTTATTTAAATGAGATTTTCATTCTCACCTACAATGCAGTCTATATGTATTTACTTAATTTAAAATATATGTATATATACATATAATGTTCTCTATACTTTAACAATAAAGACATAACTTTAGAATATTTATTGAAATAAATATACTATACAATTAACAATGAAAGAAGAGTAAAAAGAAAAATTTTAAAACTAGGACAAATCTACGTCGCAAATGTTCGCCAATTCTGTAAATCATCTCATCTGAGGTGAAAGAAAAAACTTATTTAAGCATTTTTTTATTTACCACTCGGTTTTAATGTCGATGGCCCTAAGTGAGCGCGGCGCGGCGGCGTCAGTGTCGCCCGACCTAAACACTACCGCTGCGTTATCGCCTGATCAATCTCGCTAAGTAGCTGTGTTCCCACACGCATATGTAAAGTGTAATACCGTCGATAATTCAGACGAGTGTATTATGTTTGTTGTGTTTACATTAGATGTTGCAATCAATTATTACAAGTAAGTCTAATTGGTGGTTGTGACTTATCTGTTTTCGTAAGAGGCCAATCAATAACCGCAACCTTTGTTCTGTGACAGTATAGGTTTTTGTATTTTTTTTTTGATTATTATGTCTGCAAATACGCATACGGTTAAATTGATCGTAAACAAGATCGCAGCCTATAGACGTTGTGTCATCATAGTAATTTCACTGTCTCTCTCACCCTTAGACCGGAACACCAGTTATTTAGCTTTTGAAATAGGCAAGAGTAAGGTACCAAGGTGACACTAGCTCTACACAAGACAAGACAAGACACCTTTATCGCTGTCAGCTTTTCTTGCAAACTCTTTTTCTGGTAGATTTTCTGGTGTGATGAAACTGCACTAAACTTATATTTAACACCTGCCAAGTGATGGCAGTCTCAAGATAGGCTTGCTGCACGTTGATTTGAAATATTATTCTGTCTGCGCATCATAGCAGTTAGGATCAGAAGATTTGCTTAAAAACATTTTCCTTTTGAGATTGACTCGATTTTAGCATTGCCAAATTTTATTGAAATCGCTTAACCGAGTATGTCGTGAAAGTGAATACACCTACCGAAAGACAGACATGCTTTTACATACACAAAAATATAAAAGAACATTATTGTTAACTGCAATATATATAAAAAGCATAAATGTTTCATTGGATTTAATATAAGTAAGAAGAAGTAACATTACCTCTATGCAACGACAATTAATCTCGGTTGAAGGCTATGCATCAACCAAAAGAGCAGGTACTTTTAACCGAGTTTGGGAGCATCTTCATTAGACCCCGTGAGGAAGCAACAAATGTAATTGTTAGCTGCCTTTTTTGTTCTTAGCGGCATTAGAAGGGCCGAGATAGTTCCCGAATTAAGGGCAAAGGAAGAAAGTAATTTTGTGCCTCCTCGTGATGAATAAGGGTGATTTGACCTCGACATGTGTAATCCTAAGGTATTTTATTGTTGGAGAGTATTCTGACGGATACGTAAGCATTGTTTGCCTCCATTAGGGGAGCAAAATGCTGCAGTAATGAGTGCTCTCCAATTCTCCATAGCTATACACATTTCTGTATTAAAAAAGAGGGTGGGTTTATCCCTGTGAGACGCCGCGCATGTCGCGAGCGATGAGCCGATCCATAAGAGTATTTCGATCCCTGTCTTCAGTAAAATTATAGGATTTAGAACGTTCCTTTTTAAATTGACTCAACATGTCGATTAGCTCGATCATTTTAATAGATCAAGACTTAATTTTTAATCGTAAATTTGAAGAAAATATGATATTCAAATGTTGTTAGGGTCACTGGGCATTGTATTATACATATTTTAATTGAATTTAATGCCCAAAAAACAACATTAGAAATACTCTGAAGGGGACAAAAGCGTGGGTAATATACGTTCATCCCATGCATGTCCCCGGAGAGTCATTGTGGACCAGTGTCGTCCAAACTTTGCCTGCTTTTGAATGGTACGTTTTGGAACTATAGCTGGGGTTTTAAGAGCGTGCTTTTGTTTCGCGATGTCGTGTGGGCCGGACCATACAGTGACAGTAAATGTTTACATTTAATTTATTCATTCATTCCGAACATTTAAATATATGTATTTATATTAATAAAAATCAACAAAATTTGATTATAAGTATAAAACAAGTTCTCCAATTATTGACCTGACTCCGTGCTAAGTGGCTTTGTGGCACATTTGTTACGGACGCCAGACAACAGAGGAATTACAAATATACTACTTAATTACACATATATAATACCTAGACGCAGAAAAAACACAAATATCAACATATAAACATTTGCTCGGGGTGGGAATCGAACCCCCTGGTGCACAAGATAGGATCACTACCATCTGTGCCATGGGGCCCGTCAAATTCAAAGGTAATATGAGCAATCAAATTTCTGTCAGTTACTTTACTGTTTAAATTCATTCAACTATTTAATACTTTCCACTCGCGACTATATCTGCGAAGTCTTGACTGTTTATCTCTCACTCTTGTTATTTAAAAGATTTGATAAGATTTCTTCGGAAAACACATGCTCATATAGCAAAACTGAAAAAAGAACATGGACTGCTGGAGGAAAAGCCTGGTAACATGGAGCTGGATCTGATTTATCTTATAGGAACATGTTTTCGGTATAAAAAGTAGCCTCTCTGTTCCAGTCTACCATTAATCTCTGTTCTAAATTTAATCCAATTCTGTGCAGCAGTTAAGGCGTGAAAAAGTAACAAACATCCATACATCCACACAAATTTTCGCATTTATACTATCAGCAAAATATGCAATAATTTGTATTAATAACAGATAATGTTTTTAATAATTTTTTTAAATTTGACGTGAGGTACCGGCTACTAGTAGAATAGTGTCTCCTCCTGTACCAAGTGTCGTAATAGGCGACTAAGGTACCAGTACTGACAGATGGCGGTATATCGGCAGCTCAAATGCACAGGCCGGGGATAGGTAGCAGCATCCCCGTCGCGAGAGCTGCGCTCTGCGATTGCCAACACGCTTGCCCAGCGCGGCAATTATGGGCAAAATTCCCTCTTTCTTTGGGAAGCCTATGTCGAGCCATACTTTCAATAGCTGGTATGACTAATAGAAAATGTTACGATGTAATGTTTTGTATCTTATCTATTAAATTGAGTGGTGAATGTTTAGAACAACTGTCGTTAGTTCGCTACGGGGTGTAAAGTAATGCATAAACTAGGGACGTCGCACAACTGCCGCCCGGCATAATTTATGCTGCTCTTCCTGAAATAATGCACCAAATTATTAATGTAATAGCGAACGCAATGTGGCACTACAATATTTATCACTAGCGCCATAGTATTTATTGCACGCCATACTGAAAACCAGCTGCTCTCACAACAATACAACTTACAAAATCTTATCGCGCCTCACCGTGATGAGATACTAAATATGCATCGTAGATATTCTAAACTATATATATTTGAGTGAGCTAAGCCGCTTTCCTTAAAACTCTGAAAGCTGTTGGACTCGTTAGTATTCCCGAACATTCTAGATGTTTATCAGCTTACATAAGGCTTTCTAGGATTTCTGTGACAAGTAATACATAAAAGATTGGAGCTGCTTACAAAACTTGGAAAGAAAGATAGATGGAATAACTTTAGCCAAAGCTCATTAGTCTTAGAAAGTGAGTTGTGTTTTTCTTAGTCTATTTAAGTTCGCCTTGTTTTTAAACGGTTTTATTTTTCGTAGTTAGAACAAAATAAAAATATTATATACTAGCATTGCCCACGACTTCGTTCGCGTGGAATAGTTTTTTTGGGTACCATACCTTACTTAACACACACTTAAAAGATACTTAAAGTATATATAAGTTAAGGTAAAGACCTTAACTTATATAAACATTAAGTGTCATGTTTATTTATATCGAATCAATGGTCTGAAAAATAAGTTTCAAGTTTCTAGCTCGAAAAATAGCGATACTTCCATACAACTTTTCATCCCCCCTTTTCGACCCCTTACAATCCTTATTTTAAATTAAAAAATAGCCTATGTCCTTTCTCAGGGTCTAAAGATTGTCTGTGCCAAATTCCATCAAAATCGCTTGAGAGGTTTAAGAGTGAAAGCGTAACAGACAGACAGACAGAGTTACTTTCGCATTTATAATATTAATAGGGATAATGTAAGCCAGTATATGTAGATATTACGCCAATGATTCTATAATTTTAACTACTGCTTAGTTACAATAAATACATTAATATAGATTGAGTCACTATTTTGTTGGATAAAATTACTCAGCTGACTCGATTCCGATATTCGTGGAACTTTTAAAATAGTGAGTTAAATATTTAGCTTCGATACTTTTTATATAAACTAATGCAGTTTAATTAGGCATGTTTATACGGGCCAAGGGTCGTGGGTTCGAGCTCCACCCAGAACAAATATTTATATGGTAAATTTGGTGTTTGTTCTGGTTTTTGGTGTTAAGAATATATGTATATTGAAATATTATATTTGTAATTCTTTTGTGTGACGTCCGGAACACAAATACTTTAGGCGACATAACTTGGAATCAGATTAATGATGTGTGAATTTATGATTATTATTGTCATATGCTTAGATCAGTCGTATTCCTGCGGCTGATATGACGATGAATTTGAACTGGAATTTGTTTAAACGGTAAAGGAGCCTTATTGTGAAATAGACATGATCATTAAGTTGCATTAGAAATACAAATTTACCTAGCTGTAACGTCTATACGCATAATTCGATTTTGCATATGCATATTTATAATCATTACGAAATATTTTACTTACTAGTAAATCTAGTGAGTATCTCACGTAATGAGTTTAATTTCACGTAATAAGTTAAATAAGTTCTTGACCCACCGGTTGAAACTAGCGAGATGTGATTTACTTTAATAACAATGGTTGCACTTTAACTCTTGGCGTGACACCGAAAATATTACATGGCTTTAAAAAAGGTTGTATACGTTCTCAGTTTTCAGTGTGTGCGATATTTATATCTTAACTTGCCTAATCATAATACTCATTCAATAAGGCAAGTATAAATATTGTAACCGTGATGTCCCGCCAGAGTAACATAATACTTCCTTCTGTACCAGGTGTCGTAGAGAGACTGAAGTACGTGAACCGACAGATAGCGGTATATCCATCCGATACCGCATAGCTCAAATGTACATTGCTACATTGCGCGTATGGGCAGCAGGATTACTGTCGCGAAGATAGATTCTGATTGCCAGCACACCTGCCCAGCACAGACCTTATGGACAAAATTATTGTTTCTTGGGGAGGTCTAAGGAACCAATGGGCATATTACTGCTGCTATGATATCATCAGATAAATAATATAGAAAAATCATTGTGATATCGTGAAAATAGTAAGGAATGAATTTTTGGTAGCGAATTTTTGGAAATCATTTCGACTTCGCTTCGTCGGCATTATCCTTGTCTCTGAAAGTAGAATATAATAAAATATACAAATGTCACAAGTCTAAGAATGGATACACAATACAGAATAGCAAGTCTAGTGAAATATTTCGAATGTAGTCAAATAAAAGCGACCGAGTGAGTTTAACCAGAGCATCTCGAGCCGAGAGCGTGTATAAGGCAACATTGTTTGAAGTCGCCTCGATTACAAAATCGCTGTTCAGTCTAACACCAGAATATATGCTAGGCGCTACAATACCACATATTTAAAAATGGCATAATTGTAATAAATATGCGACTATAATTGTTTAAGTTCAGTGGCAAAATAGAAGCCAAAATACATTAAGAACTTATGTAGATACCAAATACTTTATAAATTAAAATAAATATAAATACTGTTTCAATTCACATAATTACAGTTTATGTAGTTCATTAATAATCATCATCATCATTACAGCCATTGGGAATGTACTGCTGGACATAGGCCTCCACAACAAAAGGGGGAATTTTGCCCATAATTGCCGAGCTGGGTAAGCGTGTTGGCAATCGCAGAGCGTAGCTTTCGCGACGGGGATGCTGCTGCCCATCACCACCCTGTGCATTTGAGCTACACTGACTTGGATGGATATACCGCCATCTATCGGTTCTGATACCTTAATCGCCTCTTACGACACCTGATAAGGAGGGAGGTACTATTCTACTCTGTCTTCAAATCTATGATAAAGAACTCAAGCGAGTACCCCGTATAATCCTAATCCGAATGAAAAAACATAATCAGATGTCTCAAGTCTCATGTTGTCGATATTTCAGTTATTATAAGAGTGCGGCACAATCTGTACCTATACAATGGTATAAATTATTTATTTATTTTTTTATTATTTGTATTCACTATGATTTGGGAGATTGTCACGTAATCGGATACGTATAATGTTTCTGAACATAGGTATGTAGCAGGATTTATTTATCGCTGTCAAATTGAGAACCCGCAATCAGATTAGCAGTACGCATATGTTATACTTCGTAACCTTTATGTCACAGTAGTACTTACCTTTAACAGCGCGGTGGCGATCATGCAAACGCGTCATATACGTGCCTTATCAAGCTGCACCTCGATACAGGAATTCCCTATAACTCGGTTACTTTGCAAAGGTGTGCCTGTAAAATAGTGAATGTTGACCCCTGCCCATTTATGCGACGTACCAACGTACGTTTCTGGGTAGGAAAATGTAATCTTTGATAATATGATATTATAAATGGTATAGATTTTAGTTCATGTTCCAAATAGACAAGCTAAAATAACATTAATACTATTATAATAATTCTTTTCACCTTTAAAAAGATATATCATTAGCCAGTGATATAATCTGATTTTATAACACGTACATAATAATGTGTATGTTTATTATTCTTTTACGAATAAACTATTAAAAGGATCAGTATGAAAATTGGCAAGTGGTTAGCTTGAAACTTATACAAGGATATAGGTTTCTTGGATCCATAGAAAAATCCGTGATATGACAAAAATTCTGCGCGGGCAATCTTAATAAGTTTTAAATGTATGTATCAAAACACATTATTTACAACGTTGTTTTAAAAACGTTTACATATACTTTGTTTTATAAATAACTGACAAGTATTGAGTGAACATTAACCTAGTTTAAAAATGCCATCTCATTAGTTAATATTCTGTACGCTTACCGGTGAAATTAAACAGTCCGCTAATGATGTCTCGGACGGCTCACTCACGAGCTGATGAATTCATTACGAACTTCACTTGAGTGACGCCAGAGCCAGGTAACACTTATATATTATGAATAACATCACTGAAAAGCTGAACTTTTCGCTTTTGAGCACTGCAGTGGATTATTTAATTTGTATAACGTTGTGGTTGTAGAATTTATACCATTTTACAGAGTATTAAAAGGGGTTTGTTTGGTTATTGAATTGTTTTTTACGTACCGGCATTGCGTCTTCAAACTGTCATTAAATATAAATCAACACAAAAATATACAAAACTACAGGTGAATCTAACTCTAACAATAATAATCGCACTCTAATGACTTCAAATGATCAGTGACCCTGGTGACCAAGTAGAGTTGCATGACACAAATAGGTCGTTTAGTTCCAGCGTCTATTAGTAGGTTTCTGATGGGGCTTTGCTCTAAAATAATGCCGAGGACCAATCACTGGATATATCAATGTGTAATTTAAGAGAGATGGTAATATAAGTTAGCTTATATCCCGTAAAATGCAAACAGAGTCATCTGAAACAATATTAAGCTCAAGTTGCGCATAAATTACAATTTGAGACTAAGACACGTTTTGTTGGACGTCCATGTCGTTACAGTTCCGTAGAGCTGATGCAAATACACCAGCTGCGCCCAGCAGATTGTCTGGTCTAGACAATATAAATATTTAAGGTCTCTGCTGCCTAGTAAGTACGTTTGACTATTCATAAATATATAAACGTAAACGATATTTACATCGTGCTGATAAACGTTCATAAATACGAGTATTTTTACTTCTATAATTTTGTCTATACCTAATCTCTTTGTTAAAGAAGTGAATTAAAAATTTGGCATTACACATGACTTATCAGCGCTTATGATGTTTGGTATTCTTCATAACCAGTGTACGAGGGAATTAAGACAAGGTAATTAATCCAAAATTTGACATTATTTTATTTATCTTTGCTTATTTACACTCCAAGGAGTTGGTAAGGATTCGTAAGGCAAGATTAAAAAATGTTTTGTAAAAATATAGAAGAAGCCAATCATTGATAGTAATTTAAGAAGATCCTTACGGATTCGCCAAGCAAAACAAAATAAATACTACATCTAAATACAAAGGTCAAATTGAGCCTTTCAAACAATGCATAGATGAGTATCGCACCGCTTGTTAATTATTGATTCTAAATATTAATTACGACACTTTTCAAGCAAACCCCATCTGCATTCAGGGCACGCCTGCACGAGCTCGTATTGTGTGTAACGGAGTTAAATGATTGGAACTTTGCCAAATCAGCTTTTGACACAAGCTACAAGTGTCAAGACGAAGTTTGGCATCGCCCGCTCCCTTGCGACAGATATATAATTGGGTGACAGAAATGAGGACGAGAATTCAAGCATTAATTACAGCTACGAATAAAAACAATATTCTGTCTGGACACAGTAAAGGCCTCATTTGTTAAACAAAAAATAAAAGTTAAAGTAGTTTGGATTGTTACCGCTTTGGAGCAGATTAAAAAATCTATTTTTAGTCTGTGTGGAAATTGCAGTCGTCCCCCGCTCGGCCGACTGGGAGGGTTTTTAAGGGAGGCGTCTTTACAATTCCTCCCCTCGCTATCTAGCTTTGAGTTGTTGGTCATGTGGTAATGTTTTTATTCAATTCTCTTTTGTGATAAATGTGATAGCGTCTCGTTTATATATATATATTTTTAGAATGCGTAAGTAAACAAGTTGATATGTTATTAGATTTTATTGTTGAATTGTCGGATAGTAGGATTGCATCCAGTTTTAATGTTTTGAAATACAGAAATATGTTGAAAACATCAATTTAGCATTTAGATTTCACTTTATTACATATTTTATATAAATTGATAAATGAATATTTCTGATTGTAATAATCAAAAAACATTTTTACATTGTATTTTAATGTCTGGTTAATGTCTAAAACATAGTGTAGGTTTATTTTGATGAGTTGTTCACTATCACGATAAGGAGTTCAAAATGAAGACATGACATCATTGAAGTCACAAATATGTATTTTATTTAAGTGTAAAAAACAAAGAAAAGACGAATATAGTTAAACGAAGTTTTTTCACTGGCTGGTTCTAGTCAAAATAAACAAAAACCGGATATAAAATGTTGCATATTGTGAATGCCACGTAACATTTGATTTTGTTTATAACAGTTCTCATTTAAACTGAAAATGATTATAGTAATTTGTATTGAAATGGTCGAATGCCTGTAGATTGGTTTCGATTACAACCCGTTTCTGGTAATAATTAGAAATTTTATAGCTTGTTTATGTTATCGTTAACATAAAAATTCCGAGACAGACAAACACGATAAATGATATTAAAAAGTCATGCTTTATAAAATGATCGCTTCAATAAAGTTATAGTTTTTTTAACTTTTGATTCATCATCATCATTACAGCCATTGGATTTTCACTGCTTGACATAGACATCAAAAAAGGGGGAATCTAGCCTACAATAGCTGCGTTGGGCAAGCCTGTTGCAAAGGCAAAGCGCAGCTTTCGCAACAGGAATGCTGCTGCCCATCCCCGCCTTGTGTATTTGAGCTACACTGTTTTGGATATGTGTATATAAATACCGCCATTGATCAGTTCTGGGACCTTAGTCGCGTCTTACGACACCTGGTACAGCGGGAAGTAGGTATGATTTATGTGACAGAGTCATTTTTTTTTAATGAAGAAACTATCTTTAGCCTCGAGGTTACGTATTCTTTACCGAATTTTATCGTCTCTATAGTTCAAGCTTCACATTTCAAATTTTGTCAAAATCAACGGTTAAACTTTTGGTTAATAAAAGAGTTGTATACTAACTAATAAGGTCAGCTATTTAATTGGACATCATTAAGCTGCTGTTGTAACGCTTCAATTGATTTAATTGTGCCAGGAAGACGTACACATTAATTTAGTCTACATTGTTTAATCAAATTTAAACATTCCCGGAGATTGATTGAAAATTTCAATAAGAATCAAAAACCGTGTACCGACTTTCCGTACATCACCATTATTTCTAATATAATTTTTAACAAGCATTCAGCATAAAGGTGGCGTACATAATTTATCATAACCAAACCAGACATAACACACGCGTTCTATACACAAGTACCAAACAATGTTTATCCTTGTCCAACGTCACATTACAAGTTGCCACGGCGGTGCCTCTGGGAACCACTATACGCCTACGTTATGTCGCTTTCCCACGAAGTTCTTTAACATATGCTAAATAATCATATCTTTCTCTGATATTCCATTGGTATTTGATTTTACTATGTTTCATAATGTTATTAAAAATATTGACCTTAAAGCAATAATTGTGGGATATAAAAAGATTGAAAACAAATTAGTCACAAAAACAAAATTAAATGAAAACGCTTAAACTGTTTCAATAATATAACATTAGTAATACATAGGTAGGTACATAGTAATTCCTATACAGTGATTAAGTTTTCAGTAAATAGCTTAGTATGCAATAACATCACAAAAGTAATGAGAGCTGTATTCATGACGTTATTTACGGTTTATTGCGATAAACAGATTTGACGTATTATGTAGCTGGGCTGGTACGATGGCGAACATAGTGGTCCTATTTTGTGCGCCAAGGGTTGAGAGTTCGATCCCGCCCAAGACAAACATACTTATCTCGAAGACGGGTCTATTGTGAAAACTTATTATCCTTATTATCAGTTACATATTTTGTTTTACAACTAACTAATAGAGATTGATTAATGAGCACGAATTTTCTAAATATGCCGTTACAAAAAGATAATTTATGTCAGATACAATTAAAATAATTTATCTGTAATCCTAACAATTGTTTGATTTTAATGATTGAAATTGTAATCTTAGATTTCCTTCCTTAAACTTAGATTTTGTTCCTTTTCAAATCATATATCATACTTTTCAATATCATATTCTCATACAATTGCTTCGGTACTTTAAATCCAAGCGAAAGTAAACATAGGCTGTCGTTACTTTCACAGTTGTAAAACTAATAATATCGACATATACGTAAAATAAAGAGATAATAAGAAGGTGTGTTTGTATGTACTAATATTTATATTATGTAGTAATAATATTCCTAAAATGTATATGTTCGATGAGTCTGCGTTCGTTTTACTACCAAATATGTAAAGACGCAAGTAAAAAAGAAGGATTTATGTCTATCAGAAATCTAAAGGATCGTAAAGGTGAGTAAACGTTATCTACGTAAGTACTAGTAGAATTCACTTTCCTTCCCGTAAGCCGGGGAGATATCATTACGATGGATTCACGTGGGAGGGCACTTCTATCGGGTGGATAGGTCGTTGACTGTGTCTACTGTAACCTAACATCCAATATCAGTTGCCCGATATTCCGTAATTTGATAGTGTACATGAATAATTCATTATTACAAGCTGAATATACAGATAAAGTATATTCAATTAAGGTAAATGTTTACCTTTAAAAGCTAGAAACGCTTTTGTTATCTTTTGTACTGAATGTAATTAGAGAACGAAAGTTGTTTAATGTCAATAATATATTAATATTATAAAAGCAAAATTAAGTCAGTCCTTAACTGTTTTCAACAAAAATTACCTAATTGTTTAGAAGATCAAGTTAAGAAACAAGCTGTCGGTATATGCTTGTATCATTATAAAGAGATCACTGGCGCGTTATCAACATTGTAACTTAAAGATATTATGTCACATTACGCAGTAATCTTACTGCATCTCTTACTCTTCAAAAAGGGATACTGCTGTTTGGCTGTAGAAATAGGTGATAGTCAGGTACGAATGCAGAACACCTTTGCACAAGGTTCTAACCTGATTAACCTTTATAAAATAAGTGGATAGCATGAATCCTAGAGAAGAACAAAAGCTACTTTTGATCCGGGATTTATTCCTGCGGTTTATCTCAAAGTTTATCTCAAAGTTGAGAACCCATTAGGAAATAAACATTTATCAATTATAAATTACTATTCATCTTGAAATAAACATTATATCAGACTTTTTAGATCGACACAAATTACTTTCGCAGAAATCTCAAAGTGTAATTTAAAACTCGTAGAGTTAGATGTATCACACATATTATTGTAAGAGCTAGATTCCAAACAACGGTGCTTCGGTTTTTTATTCGCGTAATAAAAGTAGGTACTTGTGAAAAAGTGCGTTAAGCTTTTTATTTTAATCTGATGATCTAGTTCATATAAATGGCGCAACCACTTTACGGGTCTATTCACCGGTAAAAACGAGACGTCTTCATTTTACATACATGCGCTAGTATTATCTGGGCAATAATCGCAGATTCCAAGTCAACGGGCGGCGGGCCAGCTCGCTTCGGCACAGTGTACGTCCTTAGAGTAGCATTCAAGCTAAATTATTCTAGAATTGATATGTGGTGAATTAAAACATACGTTCTGTACTGAATTTTACTTTTGTCTATAGTGTGTACTTAACAATACAACAACGACCAGGATATTTGAAAGATATATTTTAGTAACACTCAACAAGTAACAAGTACTTGTTGAATTCGCCATTGAGATTTCTCTATTTCACCGAAACAATTTTTTACATAATAATCTATCCAGAAAGTACCTACTGAATAACCTAACCAAGTCCAACCAAGATTTAATTTAAACGTTCCCATTTTTTCATATGTTCTACACTTTAACAATATTCTCCATAAACTAAGTATATTATGCCACAAGTCTGAACGCACTTATGTGGCATTTATAAAGGCATTTCTAGCACCATCCCGCCACCGATTGCCATCTACGCCACTTCTCGTGCACTTGAAATGCAAATGGCTGCGCGGTCCGACTGTTTTTTGCTACTTCAGATGGCTGTTAGCAGCATATTAAGAGCCTATTCAGTATACTCAGGTCTGGGGTTCAGACAGGATTTGAGTTTGCGCTAAACGAACCTTGAGATTTGCGGGCGCGGCGTCTACAAAGCTTTATTGCCCATTTACCGTTTTAGAACTTCGTGTTGTCTAAACACCTATTTTGTATACTACAAATTGATGAACATAAAAAATTCGAAAGCGTCACTAAAATAGGCCATTATCAAAGCCATTAATGTTACATTAAATTTTAATTATTCGTTGAAACTTGTGTTATCACTTCATAAGCATTGCAAAAGTAGTAAATTGCTGATGTAGTTTTTACGACGTTCCATAAATTTTATTTTCTAAAAGTAGACACTGGGACATGTTGCCTTTTAAATTATGTCTGCGAAATACTGCAGGTTTTATGTTAGCCTCGCTTTCAACTTAAAATAACATCGAGGTTGACTAACAGAAATATAAAAACAAAAGGATATTTTGAGCACAGTATTATTAATACTAACAAATCTTTTTATTGCCTTAACTAGTAAAATTTCTTATCGATCATGTTTTCCTTGCATCAAGGTATAGTAAATGCATAATAAAGATATCGATTCAAGCAAAGGGTCGTCCATCAGATTATTAACGTAACGTAACGTATCAATGAATGAGGAAACGAGCTGGTCACTTAAAATAGTCTCAACCGCGATGCTGTTTTAATAAAGCCCAGTAATATGTCCGCCGGCGCCACGCGTCTAGACGACATGACTCTTACCTTTTTTATAATTAAACGTTTACATCGATCATGATTTAATGGCGTCGCCAATTAAAGGGGAATAAGTAAAATTACTGGAAATATATTTTTTTTCGTTATTAGTAACGTTGTATCGCGGTTTAACAATGATGAATTGCGTTTAATGTTTCAAAAAGTTCTTTCTGTTTTCAATGGAATAATATCTTTGTATTAAAAATATTTCCAGTCCATATAAAACTTTGTATCACGTTGTTTGTCCCAGGTGAACATCCAATCTACTGAACCAATTTTAATAAATTGTTACTAAATTTTATGTACAGTTTGATTTAACTTTCAAGTTTCCAGGTGAACTTGAAGATAAAGGCGCAATATTTCTTCCCTGATAAACATATATAGTTAAGACAAAACAACGTCTATGCAATAAGCACCCATATTTAAGAAACTTAATAGTTTTAGAAATCTTGCCTAATCTAAACTTTTATTTATTAAATTAACTTTCATAATGTTATCTACGAAGTTTTTAAATCATTAAAATTTTCTTCATGATCGTAGTTATTAATGATATAATAATATAATAAATGATGACCTGGGATATAAAAATATACATAGTTAAATTTAATTAAGGCATTGTTTAACACCCCCGTTAGTTAACTGTATCTAAAATGCGGATTCAAACGCGATAAATTATGAGAGTGGAACGTTAACTTCAAAGTCTATCCAGATTCCAGGGGTGGCAGACTAGCGCATGCGCGGTAACTCTTGTAGTACGCGAGCGACCTTCACAGGTCGGACGCCATTCACTCCCCTACGAGCGCTCATTGATTTTCAACCCACTACCATATGATGCAGCCAACTCGGCCGAAAATGCCGGTCAAACAGTTGACTTGGTTGGTCGGTCGACACGTGCATTCAATGGTACTATGATGTCGCTAGTCAATAAATGTTATATTAACGCGAATTTTATTGGTGTTCAGATATTTTAATATAATTTCATCAATCATACATAGCCAATACGAATCAAATAAAAAATAAACTTGTAGTTGGTGTAAAGTTTTAAGTGAAGCAAAAAGGGAATCGAAAAAACACGGCCATCAAGTGGAAACCAAAATAGAGTAAGTACGTCATATTAATTATATACCATTGTATATACATAATAGAAATTGCCAAAGACACAATAATCGAACCTGTTTCGCTAATAATTACCTATTGTATCCTATCTTTTCCTTTACACTTTTGTAACGTAACTAAATAAAAAATAACTTTTGGTTGAAATGGCATTATGTTTTAAGAATTGTTTACCTATTCGTTGTGTCCTTATTGCAGAATTACCTCAGATATTAAACCACACGCTAAGAAAACAATCAATCATATTTTATTCCAACCGCCTGACCGTCATGTTGTGGTTAATAAAAATAATAAACAAGTTTCGTAGTATTTTCTATCATTATTATGTTTATGCAGTAGGGGGAAAATAATAAGTATTTAGTTGTTATATCTGGCAGTAAGTAAGGTCAGACAATGACCTCACCGGCTTGGTCGGGTTAGCTACGTGAGTGACTTTGCGCCCGCGCATAATTCTTTGTGCATTCCCACTAACCACTTTAAGATTGTCTATAGTGCAATGATGTAATGATAGTATATAATATTTATTTTAGTTAAATACATTGCACTCAACGCCAGTAAATTATAAATAACATTTTTTAAAGCGATTATAAAATATTATTTAAAAATATAATTTTATTGAAATAACTAATACAAATGGCATGATACTTCTAAAATAGCTACCCATAACCTTAAGATATACCTAGTTTTATATCATCATCTCGTTCTTGTTATTATATTATACTGTATACTGGTTAGCAATAAAGTACTTATCTATTTATCTATGTCAAGAGTCCCTAGGTTCGTATTTTGAACTCGATGATCTGTGATGGCTCAAATGTAAAGCGAAATCGTGATAATATATTTTTAAAGCTTTCTTTGAGTACCACAGAGCGACAGGTACTCATTCTGGGTCAAATAGTTGGATATATTGAGCCATGAGCAATGCACGGATTTATACAAATTAAATGAATAGTATAATATTTCATGACTGACCTATGGGATGACACCCACGTGATAGGTACAATGCCAGTCAATTCCGCGAACGCCGGCGCCATGATTCACGCTCGATCCGGCTTTGCAGTCTTCGTCATCTCAACCTCATATATGGTTAAGTCCGTAAAAACTCAACAAGAAAGTGGTCCAAGAACAGTCCAGAGGACAACGACATTTATTTCCCGGTTGATCATGAGGAAAATTCTAACAAAAATAGTTTTCAATGTTGTAGTAAATATATTCTGAGAAATAAATAATATGACGTCGGTGTCATTCAGAAATAGGTTTGTTAAAAAATATTTTTAAACAATCCTGTTTATAAATTCAAAGATATTGAGGTAGTTATATTTGTCCAGATTTTTCCTTTTAGCACACGCAGACCGAAGAAGTCCAAATAGTGCAAAGAATTGCCTAATAACACATATGTCGCAAGGTACCGGTAGAGTAGAGTAGAATAGTACCTCCTCTGTACCAGTTGTCGTAAGAGGCGACTAAGGTACTAGGACCGACAGATTGCCGTATATCAATCCGAATCAGTGTAGCTCATAATAATGCAGAGAGTAGGGATGGGCAGCAGCATTCCCATCGCCAAAGTTACGCTCTGCGATTGCCAACACGCTTGCCCAGCGCGGCTGTTATGGGCAAAACTCCCCTTTTCTTGGTGGGGCCTAGGTGAGGTAACGATGATGATGATGGTATATGGTACCCCTAGATGAAGTATCAAAGCAACAATCCAAACCTGTAATTTTATTTAGACCCTTCGCAATTGTCGAAAATTATCGCATTAGAATCCATGATTCGCATACTTATTAGGAAAGAAAACTCTTTTGAACACATTGTATATATATTTAATTTTTTAATATAATTTGCCAATAATTAGCGACCTTCCTAGAATTGTGAGAAATATATTATTTTAGGGTGATGCATTGTCTACAACTAGTTGTGCGACATATGCATATTAGAAATGTTACGAAGTTTCACCCCCAACTTCGATAAGTTTGATTCGCAACTAACTTTAACTTCCTTTTAACCACTCTGGCTCTCACTTTGGAAACGAAGTTATTAATCAGACGTCAAAGCATAACATTTTGGGTTTTGTCGAGAACACTTGCTCGGCAACACACTAACTTTTTTACGCAATAAGAATGACTCTTAGGCGCGAGCGTCACAATAATATTATATCAAAAGAACTACCTATCAAAAGAACCTGTTCTAATAAAGCTATTTGGTACTTCTTAACTTTTGAAAGGCCTTGATGGCGCAGATGGGAGTAATTCCATTCCTATCATGGGCTCCAAAAGCCGTGGGTTGTGTTTGTTCTGTGTCTGGGTGCTAAATATATGTGTTTAAGTATTATACTTGTGATTCCTCTGTTGTCTAATAACACAAGTGTTTAAGGGACTTACCTTGGCGTCGGGTCAATCAATATATGAGGTGTTGAGTAGATTTATTATTATTTTTATTGATACTAAAATTTATTGCAAATACGGCACAGTATAAACTATATGAGAAGACATATGTATACATTAAAGCGAGGTGCGACAAATCAATACGCCGTTTAAGTCATTGTCACGTAATTGAATGACCTGTCAAGTAATAGATAATAAGGAAACAAAGCTGTAGAACTTGTGTTTTTTAAATGTTTAACTACATTTGGCGTCGCGGTTCGAATGTACATTAGGATGGTAGTTACAAGACCAACAACAATATTAGTGGTTTTTTCTTTGTTGGTATGTTTACTTATAGACCAAGTCAGGGCAGACTGCTAGAATTATATATTAATCATTTTTTTAAGCATTGTATTTTCGATGCCTATTATGTAGATTTTTTTTATTGATATGTAATATTCACTTATAACTTCTGACGTATAGTCTATCACGCTTATTTTTCACAATACTTCGGCCTCAATAATCGAAGTCTCCGTGAGCTTTAATCGTTTCCGATACCCCGCTGAAACACATTCGTAAAACTCATTCACTTGTACATCTTCGGGATTATTGTAGTCTTTTTCTAACCACTATACTCGATAAATGAAATAATATATTATAAAATTAAAATATTGGTCATAATTATTAGAAACATATGATTGTGACCAATAATTGCAATAACAAATGTCTGCATGATAACAACACCAAACAATTATTGTTCCTAAACAAAATTGAGGTATTCTTCCAAAACAACAAATTACATTCAACTCACGCGCATGACGTCACTTCATTGATCATGACTCACGATCGACGAGTTCTAAGAAATCAATATTCAGTATTATATTATATTACTACAGTTTGTTGTTGGGTCAGATGCGTACATCAGAATACACTGCAGTTGGGTCGCTTGCTTTAAGGTGATCACTAGTTAACTTAATTAATAAACATAATATTTCGCGCCTCCGAGTTGTTAAGTGATTTGGAACATTGAAATATTTTGATCGGTGATCGTCAACTGTTTTAAATGAGTTGCATCGGAGTGTGTGTACAAATTACTGTGTTTAATGTGCAAAAGTTGCCAAAGGAAATGTGTAAGGGACCGCATAGAGACAGATTAGTTAAAGTAGCGCCGGACCAGGTTAGTGTACATGTGTTAATATTTATACCTATAAATTTTAATTAAAGGTATATACTATGTGTATGAATTAATACATAGTCATATTATTATATTTATATTTTAATAAAAACGATACGCAAAAACTTCATAACATCAACTCTATAAAATTAAAAAATTACGCTTCAGTTACCGTTTTTAAGGGTGACGAAAAATAAAAATAGTAGATGGCAAAAAATATTTAACAATTTTAAAACTGAGACATTTTAATTATTTTTCCGGGTGCATAGTAAAATTGTATACCGTTTATCTCGTTACAGTTTGTTTATTAAATTAGTAATATAGGATACATATTCAATTACTTTGCTCTGCCATCTCTTAGAATTTTAATTGAAGGATTATATATATCTTCCCACAGACTATTATAAAACTGACGTAATAAACAAAACATTTGCAAATAAAAAAATTAAGATATAAAATATTATATCCCTTAAGTTGGATCAAACTACTCACAGAGTGCACAATTTATTTAAAATCCCGGTTCATTCCGGAAAAACAACGCGACACAATGTTACTCAGTTATATCCCCGACTTCTTCATTTTTTGCCAAATATCAATAGGTCTACCTCATATAGGATAAAATAAGTTTATTCAACTTACTATTAATATCACAAAAGTCGTAAAATAATAGCAACAGACCAAATAATGTAGCGTCATAAAAGCTCTGCTCGTTACGTTGTTACATTTAAATAGAGACAGTGCGTGCGCATTAACTCGCAAATGAATGTATTTGATATGATAACACTATGCAATATATTACGTCTGTGGCCTGCTATCAGTGTCTGGTTGCGATGTTGCACAAACAATTGCGTCGGAAGCGGACATGGCCTGCCCCAACAAGCTTGGCGCACTCTTGCACAATGCAATCTGCCATTATCAAAACGCCGCAGCTGCGCGCGCGCTCTTGGCAATATGGCACATGAGGGTTGAGGCTTAAACCAATTATAGAAATGTCAATTGTCTTAGAAAAGTAAAGCCTAAGCTCGTTTATTCGTGAAAGTTATTCATGTATACATAAATGATTAACTGCACAAGTAAAATATATCAACAGTTTTGATAAGAATTAACAGACCAATTTGAGTTTAGAAACGTTGCTTTCATATTCTGGATAATCATGACGTCGGCAGCCCTAACTGAGTCAAATGTGGGCGAGACAGTGTCGAATGCTAATAACAGCTTTGAAGACTGCGCACGCGTTCACCCCACGATTTGTAAGCATTTGGTCCTCGTTACCCGAGATTTTGTACATGACAATGGTGCATTTCGTAAAGACACCCGGCCTCTTAAGTTATTATTAGTGCAGTATTTTGTGGACTGAAATATTGTAGGGTCCTTGTAAAGGATGTCTGTCATTATGCTGTCTTGTTTCAAATGAGTCAAATGACATATATTTGCACAGCTGTATTTGATGTCTACACAACATAACCGTTTTTGCTAATATTGAAAATAAATTGGTCATTTATTAAAGAAAACTTGAAAGTAGGTATTTAAGTCCAATTTAAATGGCCGAAAGATAAAAAAGTTTAACAAGTAAAAATAAGTTTATTTTTTTGTTGTATCTTAGGTCATAACGACTTTGGGATTATTTTTTTGTGAGCTTGCAATGTTGATTCCAGCAACGACCAGTGTTTAGTAATAGACAAAAATTTTTGACAAAAGACGCTCACTCATATCTGAGAGAATAACTGAATGTGCACGCATCTATGAATGTTAGCGAACGATTGTTTCGGTATACATCTGTAGATTGTTGCTAATTTTTGCCTTAAATCATCTACGACGCATCTTTGATCTACTTAACTAAAATTCTGAAATATACATATATATCAAATCTGTAATATCAAGACGTTGAATCTGCTATTGAATTAGGTATTTTTTTATTTATTTAATAAGCATGCGGCCTGCTTTATGGTGGTCGGTTACGGCGTTATTTTGGCGTTGTCAAACCTGTAATCTCCTTATGGCTCCGTTTTTGAAGAACCTCATACTCCACTGGAAAAAACTCGCCAATTTCTCAACATTAGCGTAAGCGGAAGGAAATGTTTCTGAAACAGATGAAACTCAGAAATACGGTTGTTTTGAACGGCTCTAAATTGTGCAATTGATGTGTACTAGTCGATTTTTGTTTGTTGCAGTGCATGGCGCGAGCGTTGTATGACAACATAGCGGAGTCACCGGACGAGCTGGCGTTCCGTCGCGGTGACCTCCTTACGGTGCTGGAGCAGAACACGGGAGGCAGCGAGGGCTGGTGGCTCTGCTCCTTGAGGGGTCGACAGGTAAGATACGACGAATTGCATAGGTATAATTGCATAGGTTATAGGTATAAATTTTACGAATTGCATAGGTATAATTGTGCAGTAAAATGCAGTAGTGGCCAATTTTTTTCAAAAGTTTCTTGATATATAAGCAAATGAAGTTCTCGTAGGAATATAATCATTATCATCACCATATCCGCCGTAGAACGTCCAATGCTGGTCATAGGCCACCCCAAGAAAGTGGGATTAGCTCATAATTGTCGCGCTGGGCAGGGGTGGTATCACAAAGCCCAGGACTAAGATCAGCAAACTTTACAAAATTACGGAACAAACAGATTTTACATACATTTAGTAGGTGTACAGATTTTTTTGACATTACGGATTTCATATATGTTATCTTATTTCTATAGTGGCTTGATTTGATATAGACGATAGGTGAACACAATCCGAGGCGGAAAAACTGTAAAATATTTGCTATCACGGGTCACAACACGCAGTAAAAGAAAGCCACTAAACAATAAAAACATGATGGCGACGTGATGTTGACCAAGGTTTACGGCGTGGACTTAAATTACGTTTTCCCGTTAACAGCGAAGTTATCCTGCATCGTGCAAATTCAACAGGTTAATAACTTCTCAATGGCACCTATGACACATCAAAGGTTAGATTAGAAGTTGTAGGTTAATATGGTTACGGTTACGCACTGATGTATCTCACGACGACACTAATTTTGAGCGTCATTAAACGTGTGATAAGTGATGACAACAAACCACTGGGCAACCGCTTTAGTATAAGGCGCGACGTTATTAGTCCTTGATGACGGCGCTTTCCGGGAAATGGGTATTATTAGCAAAATTGCTAACGTTGGAAATGGCGTCTCTAGATTTATTTACTTACGCACTTACCAGAGCTAACAGTATTATATGCATATTCACTATATGCAAGTACAGTTTAAGGAGCACCCGTGATTAGCAAAACGCAATTGAAATGATCGAATTACACGATAGCATCCGATTAATCGATTAATGGGGAGACACGTAAATAATAATTGCTGTACTTGGATATGCTATTTATGGATAGGTACTGATTCATAGTAGGTATTAGTCACGATGAATCTATGTCGTTATTTTAATTAAATGTCAAAATGTATCTCTTTGATTGATTTTGTAAAATGATATGACACTTAATAGAAACAACTGATTTTAAGTGAATAAAAAACTTAATATTACTTAAGTACTGAATAATAAATAAATAAATATACACAACATTTACGTGATTCCGAATAAGAAGTTTAAAGCACATCTGTTGTAGAAATGTAAATATAATACTTAAATACATACATATAACCCCCAGACACAGATAAAAATAAATATTTGTCCTGGGTGGGGATCGTATCCACTACCTTTAGCGCACAAGATAAGAACACAACCGAATTATATAATGGTTATCAATTCGTGGATCGTGTCAAATGTCCAATTCAAATACACCCACGGTCGGATATATAATGTGCCAGTTAATATTCGAAATAACATTGTTCCGCTGTTTACATTACTCAAGACTTTAAGATAATGATATATGATATGTTATTGTATATTATTATCCTTAGAATAAAAATATATATTCAGGTAGAAGCCTTTCCGATCGAAATATGGTATAAAATGTCTTAGGTAACGGTAATTTATATTAAAGTTTATAAGACCTGAATACTGTCGGTTCAAGACTAGGACGAGTAAATTAATGGCAAATTGAACGTTTGTGCATATTCTGTTTTATGGTGTCTTGTTAGAATGAAAGTTGATGCAGTTTAAGGTAATACTGAATAAAAAATATTGGTATGCAACAAAATGTTCAATAATAATAGGTATAAAAAATATATGTAAATAATCGTACGCAACAACACGCAATAGGGTATAACAACTATTAGAATTAGTGTCTTTATTTTTAACTGAAATTATCTTCTATCGGAGAAACGTATAACTTTTACTCTATTGGGGAATTTAAGCACATGAAGCTAAGGCTTATTACAAAATTTGCTGTATCTATGATATCTGATGTGCTTAACATACTCAGTCAATATAAGCTTTGCAGGATTCTCGCTATGAAAACGAGGAAACTTAATTTCAGTACAAATTTTCAAGACGTCAAAGATATTCTTTAGAGTCTAATTAACCTGTATTTACTTTTTATCGCATTTTTAATTTATAAGAACTTCTCCGATATGTCATTCTACGTCGATTGGTATCTATTGGTCTACAGTTACACTATACAGCATCCACACTATAAATGCAAAGTATGTGTTTGTCTGTTTTACCTTTTAACAACTAATAGCAGAACGGACCAAAATGAAATTTGGCTCATCAATAGCTTAAACCCTAAGGAATGATAAAGCTAGTCTTATTATATAGCGATACAATTTTTTTTACGTCGCCTATACTCGTCTAGTAGTGTTATGGAAACTCCAAAATTACTTATAGAGATACAAAGTATACTTAGGTAATCTCTGTTATGTTTCCAGGGAATATGTCCAGGAAACCGGCTAAGGATAGTTGCGGGAGTGTTCGACACGAGCGGCGCGACGCAGCGGAGAAGAGCGCGCGCGCCCGCCCCCGTGTCCCATCAGCCCTTGCCTGCGCATCAGTCGCCGGCGTTCACTAAAGTAAGCTCCAACAATAGTGTGCACACTTTGTTTTGCTGTTAACGTATTGCTAGATTACTCAGATATCAATTTCAGAGCCACCGGAGAGAAAACGTGCACACGTGCCTTGCAATGTACACATGTCTGTCTGTTCATATTTTGAGGGTTATAGTTAGGCTTTGAAATCATCTTTCAAAAGAGGCAGATTGCCTTGTTTAAACTTCAGTCTCCCAAAAATTCTTTTTTTGTATTAACATAAGAATAATGTAATGATTGTAAAAAGAAAAATTAATATGAGCTATTAAGTCAGCTATCATGTCAATGTCCTTTGAGGAAAGAAGTGAAGGAAGTTGGTAGGATTTTATCTTAACTTTAAGATATAAGCAAGCCGGCCAAATACAAACTAACAATTCAAAATTTTCACAAGAAGCAAAAACAGGCAAGACTCCCATGCAAAAGGTGGTTTTTACAAGTAAGTGTCATCGTGAAAATTCACCGTTTAAAAAGCTCGCTCACAGTTAACCCTCTATTCCAGATAGAAGAATGTTCGCACTACGACGTGCCCCGGGCGCCTATGCCCGTGACCCGAATAGGCGCCTACGACTGTCCGCGACCTCTAGCGGACTGGTACGATGCGCCGCGCGCACCCCGGCCCGCCAGCGCTGACTCTGCGTGCAGCGGTACTGGCAGCCTCACGTCTGCCACCTCCAGCGCCTCAGCCAACTCTGGCAGCTCAGCGCATTCCGGCGCCTCGGCTTCCAGCACCTATGACGTGCCGCGGTCGAGAGCGCTTCCTTTACCGTGTGACGCTGCGTTAGAAGCCTTAGAGAGATTACAAGTTAGTATAGTTCAATAGATCTATCTTAAGGTTTGCCAGGCTCTAAGCCCGTCAGTTATAGAGCACTCCATCGCACTGGCTTTTACGATGACCAGTGAGTGAGAGCTATTGTCTTTACCTACTCCAATGACTAGACGTTGTTTTCGTCGAATGTCAAAGCATTGTATACTTATTAAAAAAATACAATGGTGTTAGACTTATCAGATATAGTTTAAGCATTGAAATTCTTTCTTTTTCTATAAGTGTATTTGGAGACTATCAATCAAGTAAATTGATGAGCAAAAGGTAAAACAGATCCATATTACATTAAGTAGTGAACCTCGTTGTTTGAGTGATACTCCGCTGAAACAAAATTTTCTCGGATGATAACTAAAGTTTAAATTGCTCGCCAGGAGGAAGCATCAGCGGCAGTATCCCGGCTGCTATCGTATGTGACGCCGGGCTGGCGGCGGCGCGGGGCACTGCGCGCGCGCGTTCTGGACGTGCGCGTGGCGGGCGCGCGCCTACGAGCAGCATTGCACGATCTCGCCGTGTTCGCTGACGCCACGCTGGCCAATGCGCATGATGCACAAGACAAAGGTAACTATCATATTCATCATCATAGAAGTGACAATTTTCTTTTTAAACTTTAGTCAGTCCTTGCTCAATAACAGCCGAACTTAGCTACACAGAGAACCATTTAGTTGAGGTGAAACATGTGATTATTTCGATGTACATGTTTGTATCGTTTCTAGGTATCGCAGTAAAATTAAGGCCACTAGTAAAAGCACTGAAAGACGCAGAACGCATAACACACGAAGCAACTAGCGCGCTAGACGCGGGCGATTGGGCACCGGAGCGGCTAGAGAGAGACCGGGAACCGACGGACGGGACACAAGACGCCCTTGATCAACTCGTGGCGTGCGCCAGGTCCTTAACAGAAGACGTGAGAAGAGCGGCTTCATTTATAAACGGAAATGCATCGCTTCTGTTCAGGTGGGTGCATAATCCTCTTACAGTCAAGAGACCAAATAAATTCCACACTCATTTGTTTTTTGGGTGAATGTATTTAGCAATTATGTTGTCAACATTTTTACATATTTGATTACCGAAAATTTTAACTAGCCGAAAGGAAAAAAGTGCGAAAGAGTAAAAAAGTAAGAAAATGCTGGAATTTCTATCTATTAATACTACCGTTTAATTTACCTTCTAAAATAGTGTAATAATTTGTCATATAAAAAGGTAAATTCCTGTAAGGCTTTTTAAAACTTGCTCTTTGCTAGCTCCATCAAACAAATACTCGTATATGGTTCAATTAAGATTAAATCTTATACTATCAGAGTGAAGATCGATGAAGTTTAATGTCTATCAGTTACGTCATCATTAAATAAAAATATGAAAATTAAATGAACTAAATAAGAATCAGATCTGGATAAGTGACATCACTTCTCCTTGTGTCTGAGGCTCAATATCTAGGAGCTATTATTAAGCATGATCAATAATTAACTTGATGTTCTCCTTCAGGCGATCAGCAACAGTGCCTGTACCGGAACATGAATGGACGGAGGAGTACGACTACGTTCGACTCGAGTCCCGCGCGGCGGTCGGGCGTCGGAACGCGGAGATACGCGCGGCCCTACCAGACAAACTGAGGGCCTCTTTTGATGCCCTCGTCCGGGACGCTGATCATGCGGGAGAGGTGAGTCAAACGGTCACATTTGTACTCTTTGACGTATGACGATGTAATATTATATTCTTATACTATTGTTTGACAAGAGTAACGGTTAGCCTGAAATTCAGACAAAGTTCGTACGATAGAGATATATTAGTTTGTGATTAAACTGATCAATGTTTATTTGTTCAAGATTGATGTTAATTGAAATCAATATATTTTCATTCTTTCTTCTACAGTATCTCTTAATTCATCGTAAATATCTTGAAAATGTTAGTCTTTTAGCTACGCTTTGATGAAAGATCATGATGCTGTGTTTAGTGTAGTAGACCCACCAAGTGGACAGACGACATGATTAAAATCGCAGAATCACGGTAATATAGTCTTATTGGAAATCATTTGAGAAGGCTGATATCCAGTAGTGGACGTCCTGGTGATGATGAACCAATGGTGTCGTCTGTATGTACTAGAAGCGTCTTTTCAAAGCTCACATATCATCATCATTACTTTGGAAGTACTAGTACCATTGGAAGTCTACAGCTGGGTGAAGGCCCCACTAAAACAGTTTTTGCCCATAATTGCCGCGCTGGGCAAGCGTGGGCACCCTATTGGGCATTTGAGCTACACTGTCTCGGATGGATATACCGCCATCTGTCGGTTCTGGTACCTTAGTCGCCTCTTCCAACACCTGGTACAGAGGGAAGTACTATTCTACTCTGTCTTGTAAAGTTTATGTTAATGTCAATATCTATCACCAGGTAAGCGCAGTGGCTGCGGCTACCCTCCTACCGCACGACGACCGGCAACTGGCCGCCTTTTACGCGGCGCAGACAGCCACGTACGGCGCGCACCTCGCCACCGCGGTGGAAGCGTTCCAGCGCACCATCGACATGGGTCAGCCGCCCGACGTGTTCCTCGCTCACGGCAAGTTCGTCGTGCTGAGCGCGCATAGGATAGTGCATGTCGGCGACACGGTGCACAGGTAAGCGATTGAGAAAATACAAGTATTAGATATAAAAGGTTAATTTTATGGTTTTCTTACAATCGACTAAAAATAGACGACCCAACATCTCGTTCGTCAAGGTTGTGGGTTCGATCGCATATACGATAAATATTTTTGTGATAAGTATATGTGTTCATTCTGTCTGGGTGTTTTTAAGTATTATAATTCTAATGCGTCTGACGTAACATGAGCGCGTTAAGGTACTTTTGAGTAAGATGATCTCAGAGTCGGTCTGGTCGGAAATATGAGATATGTGAATTTATTTACTTTTGTATTTTTTTACAATCTACATTGTGACAAACCGGTTGCTAAGTCTTTAATGCATTTACATATAGCATAGAGGTCGTATTAAAATTATAATAACACAATTTTCTACCTTGTTTGTAGGTGAATATCTGTATTTAGATTACATCGGTTCTTCTAACATTACACTTATTTGTTTACAGGAGCGCCCAGCACTCGAGTCTAAAAGCTAGGGCACTAAGATGTTCGGACGCGCTGTCAGATGCGCTCGCCTTGACCGTCGCTAAAACAAAATTAGCCGCGCAACAATTCCCCTGCGCGAGCGCCGTCGCTGAGATGGCCGAAGCCTCGAGAACCCTGTCCGCGCGGGCGCACGACCTCCGGCGCGTGCTCGTCCGAGCCGCTGATCCTCCCCCGCCCGACTCACCCCTCACCCCGGCCACGGCGGTCCCTCCCTCGGCACCCACTACGCCCTTGACTCCTCTTACCCCGCACGACAGCTCCGGAACGCCTTCGCTTGCCGCGCTGCAGATATAAAACCGACCTCCCGCGTCACGAAGACGCGACGAACTTCCCAGTGTTCGAGATGAGACGAGAGAGTTCGGATCACGCATAGCGAAGAGTGACCGTTCGTCGATGCCGGCGTCTGCTTCGCCGTAGTGTGCAAGAGCGACGCCGGGAACGTTACCAAAGAAATTGTCAGATAGGACGTACGATGCGGACGTGTTCGGGGTCGGCTATGCCATATTCTTAAACTTTACTGATCGAACCGAGGGGGTTTCAGGAAGACTTTCCATCGTCAATGCTCAGTAACAATGTTGCTTCTTTTGTTTACGATAAACGGTGTAAACGTGAGCGTAAAATCAAACCCTAGCTGAATACAGTATTATTTTGTTCGATTGGACATTAACTATGTAGTTAGGCAATGAGTGAGTGTCCCGATATAACAAGATACACAAGTCAGGTATTTTATATCCTAGCCGGCCCCGGACACAAATCGCCAAAGCGAGGATGAGTAATCGAGTTTCTATATAGACTTAGTATAAATATACTTACGGTAAAAGGCTGCCATAACTTAGATACATGTTATATTATTTCGGAACGGGACACATGACTAGCGAAGCGAGTTCTAAATTGCTGGATGCTCATTTGCCGTAGTGAGTTGAGTTATCCGTCCAGTTTTATACAATTTTGCAACAGTATCGTAATTAGAACGAGTACGCGGCCCGCCGCCGGCCGCCCGCCGCCCGCGCGGACGTCTCGTCGCCGGCTATATTTACTATAACGAGTTGTGAACTCGTGAGACCACTTTGTGACGCGTCGGTCCGCTTGCAAACGTTTTTACATAGTATGTAAACAGTATATGTGTTTGATGTTACAAATTTTGCTGTGAGCGTTTGAATGTGAATTGTGACGCCTAACAAATGTTCTCAATGTTGATATGTATGTTCGAATATTACTTTGTAATCTAAGCGCAGTTATTCACGTATATTTATTGAAGAATGTGAAAGCCTTACATTTTTTGGTTGCGTACTATTGTAACGTTAATATGATGAATGATGAACAGATGCTATGCTGGACATGTTGTACGCATCATGTTACCGTTACATACGTAATGTAGTACCACCAACCAATATTCGGACCATAGAACATCGAAGTTGTACCACGTTGCGATACATAGCTAGATTTCGACAATCACAAAGTTCCTTCAAAATCCGCGGGTTCGGATGTTACAAATGATTCCTAATCTTTGCATGTACATAACTGCTACAGGGATGCGATTTGAAAAATAATAGACTTACAAGCACATCGAAAATCAATCATTTAATTAACAGTTGCCTTAATTAACACTGCCTTAGGATAAATGTTGTAACATACTTATATGAAACTCAAAACGCGACCCTGTAGCGTCCATGGTACATCAAGTGCAAAGAGTAAACAATTGAATGATTCACTTAAAACACGACTGAAGCAACAAATAGACATGCTCAATTATAGATACTAAATTATGTTAAAAGCTCATCTTTGTATACATATGGCTTGTCTCTATTAAAATTTAACATACAATAGCGTTACTGTGTGTATGTACGTACCTTATACATATTGGCGTAGATAATGTAGGTACGATATCAGTGTAAAAAACATGTTGTACATTAGTGATGTGTAATATATTATTTAGAAGTTGTAGTTTTAGTTAGGTATAGATGAAATTGTACAAATGCATATTAAAAATAATAATTTTTATTGAACTGTAATTTAATCATCTTGTAAAACGCAATCAAGTAAAATATACAAATTTTCGTATCTAATATTTGTTTGAATTTGATTAAATCCCTTATTATGTATCGCTTCTAAGTCCTTAACGTTACGACAACACTAAACGTGCGCAATTTTGACATATCAATAGATTGATTTGAAACAAAGAAATATTTATATTTTTAAATCGGAAAAAAAATTTCAGGCTTTCGAAATATTCCTTTCATCGCCCAAGTGATCGCTCCTCACCTTTCACAATCTCAACCATGTGGTCTCTAATAACACTAAGCTGGGAAGAAGATGATTTTTAACCTTGCTTACCGTACTGACTTTCAGAACAGCTTAATATTATCATTAAAGTTTTAAAATTAGATTAATCAATAACCTCCTGTCAAATTAATCTTTTATTACTTATTATCTTTTATTAGCTCTACTACTCCTTTCCATTTTCTCGCCTACATAATTTATATCTCGCATTCTACGGTTAGACTTCGCTGATAACCAGTCCAGCCAGATCTTCTTCTTCGTACACACTGCCTTCTTTCATTTCCGTCCACACGTATTTTATTTTACCTTTGAGGCCCATTTCCAGGCATTCGAGGTTTTCTTTTAAAATATCCTAATATTTTTCATTTATTTGTTCTTCTTACAGCGCCAGCGCTTACTACTAAAACGACTGACTATTCATCTATCCTTCCTTGAATCTATCGACATCCTCCCATTTAAGCCGTCCATCTACTATCACAAAGTCTATCATACTTTTTGCACTCCATCTCCCCCACGTATGCATATGGATCTTCGTATGGCAAAATAACGTGTTTGACACACAAAGACCCCATTCTAAACATATATCCAACACATTAATACCTACTCATTGTTTCTATCGTCACCATACATTCCAATCACTTTCTCTTATCAGTCACGTTTAACTCTAACCCAACCACTAAAATCTCCTATTAATCGTTTCATTTTGCCTTGCATTCCTTAAATTATCTTACTTACTCCATCTTAATCATCTTACTCCATCCCAAAACTACTATTTCTTATTTTTGGCATTTCGTGATCAGGAGCATAAACTCCTAATACATAAAGCCGGGTCAGCCCCACTTTAAGCCTAAACCAGAAAAGTCTTGGGCTTACACATTAAAACTCTTCTATACAATCTACCATTCGTTCAGATAGAAACACACCTAAACCTTTGCAGCCTCTATCGGTTGATGGTACTCCTAATCAATATGATTTTTCTAACGATTTAAAATTTCACTGTTCGCGGCACCGATATGCTCTTTCCATTATACAAATACAATAAAACATCGACCATATTCCTTGCCAAATAAGGATCAATATTCTCAACTTTCGTACTGGTTTAGGTATTGTTGCGCGCACGATTCTTCGGGCGTGAACATCAGCGCGGGGTGGCCGGGTAGAATTTTCATAGCCGCCGCAACCGCTTCTAGGCGCGCAGCTCGCAATCGTAGGGCCGTCTCTGTCGAACGCGCCTGGTTCGCTTCGGATTCCATGCGTATTGCATCTTCTATCCTCTTCCGTTCGAGCTATAATCCAGACATTTATGAATTAATATGAACTTGCGGTTGAACCAATTATTTGCCATTTAATTTTTCACTAAAACAAACAAATGTATTTATTCCCACATGGCCCAAATGTACCAGGGCGAAATTGTCATTCTATCTAGTCATGAAACTACGCTCTGCGATTGCCTCCACGCCAGTTCTATGCGGCAAATATGGGTAAAATTCACCATTTTCTTTAATAGGCCTAGGTTCAGCAATGCACGTCCACTGCTACGATGTACCACGTACGGATGCTATGATGATGGTCGAAATGTCCAAGTGACGAAATACCGCGGTATCATATAGCCTGACTTAACGACTTTATTTAACTTTTACATATTAATGTTCGTCGACGGCTTCCTTACGATGTAAACTAACATTTTTTTAGAGTAAAATCTCCAGTATAAATAATAAAATCGTGTCACGTTGTTTGTTCTGAATGAACTCTTTAAAGTACTGAACCGATATTAATGTCAATATATCAATTTCTTCTTTTTGTGTACAGTTTGATCCAACTTGAGAGATAGGATAGTTTATATCTCTACTAATATTATAAATGCGAAAATAACTTTGTGTCTGTCTGTCTGTTACGCTTTCCCGCTTAAACCTCTCAACCAATTTTGATGAAATTTGGCATAGACAATCTTTAGACCTTGAGAAAGGACATTTTTTATTCGAAACACGGCTATTTTTAATTCGAAACTAGGGTTGTAAGGGGTCGAAAGTTGAAGTAAATAGGTATGGTACTCAAAAAAACTATTCCACGCGGACGAAGTCGCGGGCACAGCTAGTGAGATATAAATTAAATAATTATAATTACAATTTTTTTTTTCATCATAAACGTATATTGTGAAGACAGAACGTCTGCCGGTCGGCCAATATAATATATACACACACTAGAAAAAACATTTCATTCCTGCTGGTGAAGTTGGATAAAAAATCTGGACTTTTCTAATGTAGGTACCTTTGTTTCTGAAATACCGGCGCTAATGCACGTAAGGAGTTACATTATCATGTACATACATGTATATACACAAAAGGACGCAAAGTAGAAATGTCAGGCTCCACATGAAATATTATAATAGGCTAAATATAATTCATTTTTCATCATTTACAGACGTATTTGATAAAGAAAAAAATTAAGAAATAAAATAAATTATGTAAAACATGTATTGTACACATGTCCTAGGTTACCGTCTAGAAAATATTATATTTAGTTATGTGAATATGAATATTATGTATGACATGACAGTAATCTACAAGTGTACCTACCTATACAAAATATATAAACAAATAAATCAAAACGTAAGGCAGCAGACTCACCTTGGCATTTTCCAATTGGTATTTCAGTAGTTCAGTTTGTAATTTCACTATTTCTTTATTTTCTGAGAAACCAAAGGAGTCATTGTTTGTAAAACCTGGAATGAAAGTGGAATACATACAAATATTCGTATAATTATTTAAATAAACCTATCAATCGTTTAATATATTTGATATCAATTGGTCAATAAGAGAATAATAATAAATAAATAAATTCGCTCAATATCACACACATTAACCTCGAGGTAAGTAGCTTAAAGCATTTGTGTTAAGAATATCAGACAATAGGAGTATTAAAAATATGTTACTACTACTTAATACATGTTTTCAACACCGAGTCACAGAATAAACACAAATGTTCATCACATAGGTAAATTTTTGCCTTAGCTGGAGTCGAACCAAAGACAAAGACACTACAAAATGCGCCATTGGGCCAGTCAACAAACGACTCTACAAATTTTGATACATACATGTTTGCAATTTCAGTACTATAAAAAATCAATAGATGGCACTGAGAGATTTTAACACTTTCGGGTAAAAGCTATTCTAATCAGAGTATTTCAACATAAATAAAATTTTTCGATAAAATATAATAGTAAAATGTTAAATTTAAAGCAAGTTCAACCGATCTTAGAGAAATTTAAATAGGAGGCACACATTTATCCCTTATCCCTAAAGATAGGCTTTTATACCAGGACTAAAAATAGTTTCGTCTCCCTAGACCAGATTTTGATAAATCTGGTCAGAATCCGTTCACTTACCGAAAGTGTAACCAACAGACACACTTACATATTTATAACTTTAGTTACACTACAGTCTCCATGGATAGATTAGAAGATATATCTAATGAATACAAACAAAGCTAAAGACGCATCTATTTTTATTTTTTTGCATTATATATATTTTCTTAATTTATATACAATTAGCTGTGCCCGCGACTTCGTCCGCGTGGAAGTTTTTTTTGGTACCATACCTCTTTACCTTAACTTATATAAACTTTGAATTTCATGTTTATTTATATCGAATCAATGGCCTGAAAAATAAGTTTCAGGTTTCTAGCTTTAAAAATAGCGATACTTCCATACAACTTTTCATCCCCCTTTTCGACCCCTTACAACCCTTATTTTTCCTTTCTTAGGCCCTACCTGATTTATAATATAAGTAAGGATTACATACCTAATCCAGAATCACTATTGAGCACTGTGCTTAGCGGATCTAAAGGATGGTCATAATCTCTGTCAGTCTGTGTATCACTGCCGCTGTCTATGTGGTCATCTACCATATTATCAACTCCTTCCCCTTCATGGTCTGTTTCATCATTTGAGTCAAATGACGGCTCTAATTTTATTATCTTCTGAAAAATATAATTTGGTGGTAGTTTTAAGTTAAATAATTTAAATTCGTTCAAAGCACACTGATTTAATTGATTTCCTTACCTCATTGCCAGCATCATGTTTGATAGCCTTAACATCTGCATCATCTTCAATTTTAACATAATTAACATCACTACCGTTTTGCAATACACTTCTTTTTTGTCTTCTTGCCAGTTTTTTCATGTTTGCAAACTTATTTTGGAGCATTTTTGTTGATCTCTTATGTGAGCTTAATTTATTAAACGCGTGTGTTATCTGAAAAATCAAAAAAATGCTAATATCATAATTGCCGGGCCCATTGGCTAATAATGATCTTGTGCGCCTAAGGTCGAGTATTCGATCCCCTCCCAGGACAAACATTTATATTATGAAGATTTGTGTTTGTTCCGTGTCTGGGTGTAAAATAGCATCTTATATCCATAACACAAGTGCTTTAAGCTACCTATCTTGGAGTCAGGTCAATGTATGAGATGTATCAATTTGTTTGAATAGATCTGCTTATTTTTATTTACATACAAAATATCATGATGATGATGTCCCAAGCTGATAAGATATGACTGACACCCATTTTTTCAATCACATTTATAAAAAAAAGAAATAGTAAAATTTGATCGCCATCAACGTAGATAATATTTTTTTGAGAATTGGCAGGAGTGTTTAAACCCTGAAGCCTTCTGACAACCTTGATTCAAGATTCTAAAACAAAGCAGATCCGCCTCAGCTTCGCAGTGCAACGAAGACAAATATCCAGCGTTTGCAATCATCATACCAGCCATCAAAAGTACCACTGTTGGACATAGGCCTCCCCAAGAAAGTGAGTATGTGTAAATTTGGACTTGCGTTAATAGTGTATTCAAGCATATGCTAAGCTCTTTTCACTTGCTGGCTTAATAAATCAAATTTCATCATCATCATACCAGCCATTTGAAGTCTACTGCTGGTCATAAGCCTCTCTAAGAACGGAGTTTTTTTTCCCATAATTGCCGCTCACGCTTGCCCAGCGCGTTGGCAATCGCAGAGCGCAGCTATCGCGACGAGATGCTGCTGCCCATCCCCGCCCTGAACATTTGAACTGCACTGTTTCGGACTCTTACGACACCTGGTGCAGTGGGAGGTACTACTCTATTCTGTCGGTACCTCACGGCACTGCCGCTAGCATGGCAATCAAATTTAGATAAACTTATATTCATACACAAAAAGATGAATTGTTTTAAATATATGTAATCTTAAAAAAACAATTGTCTGTCTGTTTATTCTGGCCTATGACTATTTGCTTATTATATAATATTGGCTAGACTAATTTAAGAGTCAGTTTCACTGGCAGATAACTGATATTATAGTGAGTAACTGAGGCTAGACCATTTAAATTCAAAAATAAGGTTTTATGCCCTGCTTGCACTTACTCGCTGCCAAGCTCGAGCCTTCATCTTCACAGTTCTAGCTGTATTGACTTTAGAGAATACATAGTGTTTCTCTGCTCTTACACACTTGATCAAAGTGCTGCATTCTTGTGGGGTAAAATTGGAAGATCTTGATGATCGATTTCTACGATACCTAGAATAAAAAAGAAGTCTATTAAGTATTTTAAACAATCAAACACTAGAGTATTTTAATATGAGATAACAATTTGACTAATATTGTAGAAAATTGTAAACATAAATTTTAAATAACTGTGATGCTATGCTATAGGTAGGTGTTACAAACTTCTGATCATAGGTTTAGAATATTATTAAATGAAAATATAAACATATAAATAACATACCTAATTTGTGCTTCCGAAACGCCTAAAAATAAATTGATAATCAAAAATTATGATAGTTATAATAATACATTTTAAGTAAGTTTAGTAAGAAATAATATTAAGTACCTTCTTCATTGGTTTCTTCTAAAATGATTGAAGAAATTTTTTTTGACTCCTTAAGATCATCACATTCTACAACTGAAATAGAATAAAAATAGTGTATATTTATTGATTAATCTCTAATATATTACTTAAACCTTTAAATATATAAAATACTATAAGCACTGGGTGGTTTATTAGTATGCCGTGAGGTACTGGTAGAATAGTACCTCCCCTGTACCAGGTGTTGTATGAGGCAGCTGAGGTACCTGAACCTTAAGGGCAACAGGTTGGGAACAAGCAGCAGCATTCCTGTTGTGAAGCTGCTTTCTGTTATTGCCACCACACCGGCCCAGAGCTGCAAGTATGGGAAAAATACTGTGTTTGGGTAGGCGGATGTCCAGCAGTGGACTTTCAATGGCTAATATAATGACTCAGTTGGTTTCACTGATATATTATAATAATTTTCATGATAATATTACCTGCTAATAGTGTAATTTGTATCAAAGAGTTTTTGAAATAATCCATTATATCTTAGTTCATTTGCTACAAACCTACAAAAATACTAATCCTGTTTACATAGTTCTACTTTAAGTGGTGGCTTTTGGAAATATAACATAGCCTGTGTAATTCAGTAAATAAATAGATCTCTATTAAGAGAAGAGTTTACAGAAATTTTAATTTACACAAATTATGTAATTTTGATAAAAACTTTTTGCAAATATCTATTTCTGTGAACCTGATTGAAAATCCATAACATCCTGCCAGTTACATGCAATACCTACTTATTATCTACCTATTGACTGCATCAAAACCTAATTCATATAATGTACATTTATATAATCATTCATATACACCACCGAAAAAAAGTTTGGAAGCAATACTCCTAACTATTTTAGAAAATAATCAGAGATATATATATTATTTAATTGAGAATTTCAGGTACTTGATAAAACAGCAGTCAAACTACAAAATAAAATCAAATTCATATTTATTAATCACAAAATTAATTTATAATCTATTTTTGTCTATATGTCCACCCTTTACCTTTATAACAGCTTGCAGATTCTAGGCATTCTCTCCAGTAGTTCTTTGGCGCTCTGTGGCAAACATTCTTTAGCTTTTCACAACACACTATACTCTTAACAATAAATACCGACACCTACTGTAAATCATGACCAAAAAACAATTAGACGGTATTCAGCAAATTTTACAAAGTTATAGTAAAAATTGTGTTTTAGTTGTTTTTACAAGAAATTATTTAAAAAAGACCACTACAATTATTTTAAATGCAGTAAAATAATTTAAAACAGCATGATATTATATTACAACATAGACATAGTTATTATCATTTACTATAACTTTTTACTAAACAATACAGGTGCTTCCAAACTCTTTGTTGGTAGTGTATCTGTCTATTTCATGTTGAACAATGAAACAGTTTATCTGATACTAGTCTTCCAATAATTTTGTCTGCATGGACTTTTTTGGACTCTTGTAAAAGAGTCCCCTTGGAATATGATGTCAATTGACAAGGGGAAATCATATAAGTATCAAGTTTAGTCTAAGTTTGTCTCTAGTATAAAGGCCAATTACATACCAAATTTTATGATAATCAGGAATAGATGTATTTTCCTATTTATAATGTTAGTAAGGGTATTTATTAGATAATCGTTGTTAAGCTGTGGGGTACCAGCAGGTTAAAGAACAGTCCACTCACCTGTACTATAGTCTTTGGCATCAAATATTTCATTTGTTTCCGAGTCATTCATCATAGTCACAATATGACATATTAACTCATCAAAATTTTCATGTTCAACATCAATTAAATTCTTAGAGGCCTTTCGGGCTTCTCTTTTTAGGTTGTCCCATTTCATCTTGAGGCTCTCTGTACTTCTACTATGTTTGAAGCCTTGAGAATTAAACAATTTTGTTAATTTAGCCCATATCACTTCTTTCGCGTGCAAAACAGTATTTGTAGTAGATTTATTCATCAAAATGTTTTTATATTTTTCTATTAGATTGACAAGAGCTTTTACTTCTTCCTTAGCGAAAGAAGGACTCCTGTAACGACTGTAAAATAAAAATTCGTATTAGTAAATAAAACTACAATATGTTATTGTCAGGCTCGTACAGTAGCTGTTTAACTTACGAATGGAGAGAATCTATAGTCACATCTTCTTGTCTGTCTTCATCCATCATGAGAAAATCTTAATATATAATAAATGTTTAGGGGACGGATTTTTACCAAAAAGTTCCGATTTCTGTTTGACTTGTTTTGTTTGTGTTACTATAACTATGACAGTGACATTGACAATGTTTTACGCATGAGTGAAACAAAGTTTTGTATTCTAAATTCTATGCTGAATATTAAAAAGGGATATCTAATAAAAAGTTTTCTTATCCACATTGATTCATTATTTATATGTAAAATTGACATCATATAATAAAAAGAAAGCAGTTATGAATATTTAAGAAAATTAAACTTTTTTTATTGCAGCCTGTTGATTTCTAGTACCTTTTTTCAATAACTTAACAGGTAACAATTAAGAAACAAAATGTCAATGCATTCTAAATTTTAGGTTATTAAGGATATTTCACAAAAATATACGATATTTTGAAGAAAGACTTATTGATACAAGTACGTACGTAAAATTTTATTTTATTAGAATCGGATCACATATTTTATATCAAGTATTAATGAGTTATCTCCAATCAGGTGTAAAATAAGTCTGATGACGACCCCGTAATGGTCCAAAATGGCGTGTTGCTTTTGCACACACGAACAGTAAACATCATTTACGATAAGATATTCTTTTAAATGCTTGCTCAGATTGACTATTTATAAAGTAGCGATATATTTATTGTTCTGGTAAAGTGCATACATTAATCTCGTGTTCATAATAATTAACCTATGCTTAGTGAGATATGAAGGAAGTGATCTTAGCTATTTTAACCTTCGTATGTAGCATATTCTTAGTTTTTGTCTTTGTGTTGTTTTGTAAGTAGTCCAATTGGAATACATAATTTGTTACTAACTTATTAACTAGTATTTTATTCATGATATGTTTGTTTTGAAAATTGACATTGCATGTCTTTGTTCTTTGTTCTAGGTTGGTACGTTGTCTGGAAGTGTTGTCTTTCAAAGTTCCGATTTGTTAGGGAACTGCTGGGTGGTATGTCAGATACCCCTTCAGCATCTGAGACAAGGCAGCCAAATAAAACTAGAAAAATAAGAAGAGAGTAAATAGTCAGTTACAAACATCAGTAAGTTGACTTTTATGAACTACCAATAGGTAATATAAATAAAACTGTTTATATGTATTATTTAATTTGTTTATTACTTTATGATTCTAGATCAAGATGAACATTCGGTGTGCAAGGCCTAGTGACTTGATGAATATGCAGCATTGCAATCTGTTGTGTCTGCCAGAAAACTACCAAATGAAGTACTACTTCTACCATGGCTTGTCTTGGCCTCAGCTGAGCTATGTAGCTGAAGATGAGAAAGGTCACATAGTTGGTAAGCAAATTAATACCTTGAGCAAACTGTATATTTAATATTTTCTAATAATTATATATTGTAATGTATAAAAGTATATGTATATTATTATTATGGTCTTTAAGGATATGTACTGGCTAAGATGGAAGAAGATGGAGAAGATAATCGCCACGGACACATTACATCATTGGCAGTGAAGAGATCACACAGAAGACTCGGTCTTGCACAAAAATTAATGAACCAAGCTTCTCTCGCTATGGTTGAATGTTTCCAGGTACTATAAATAATGTTTATATTAGATTAGAAATGATCTTGAATAATTAGAATGAAAAATTGTTTATATGCTATTTAATTTATTTTTATTTCACTTTTCAGGCCAAATATGTATCACTGCATGTCAGGAAAAGTAATAGAGCTGCTCTAAATCTTTACACAAACTCTCTAGGCTTTAAAATCTTAGAAATTGAGCCTAAATATTATGCAGATGGTGAAGATGCATACTCTATGATGCGTGATCTTAGTGCATTTGCAGCTGACAGTAAAACTGAGTCACACCAGCCTGATAACATGGAAATTAAGTCTGATTCTGCAATAATATCACAATGCTAAAATCTATGTAAATAAGGCATTTATTAAATTTATTTACCTCGCAACTGATTTTTATTGTTAGAAATCTTTAGTTGCTATAGTTTTTGAGTTTTTTCATTTAAGGCCCTCCACATTCTCGCAAGAACGCAAGAAACATGTGAGAAACGCGAATGTGGAAGTGATTGGTGTACTTTTCTCAAATTCTGGTGTCTGGCTTCTGTCCGTTTTTTGCGCGAAACAAAGTAGCGTCAGAACATGAGAACAAGCGAGAACGTATTTTGACTCCACACTCACATATTTCTCAGTAATGAGTGAGTCGCCGATTAAATGGTTATGTTGTGTACCTATGAATTCATGTCATCCACCACCTTATTGTGAGTGTATACGCAAAAGAAGTTCTCACTACGTTCTAGCTGAGAATCTCGTGAAGGTTCTCTAATATGACGCGAGAATGTGGAGAGGCCTATAGAATTTTCTCTTGTGCCTCATACTTTGGTCTTCAACCACCACCAGACCACAGGGCAAATATTTATGTGAAGATATTATGTTTGTTCTGTCTAAGTTTTATATATCTGTATTTAAATTGCAATTTATCATGCAGATATATAGATTAGTCAATACTCATATATAAATAAAAACAAATTACCCTAAGCCATGGGATGTGTTAATGTCTAGACAAGCATTTCCAAGTGATGAAAAGGCCTAGTTGTAAATGACCTGTAGCCAGCACAATCATGAGATTTTAGTTTGTCAGTTCACCTTTTCAGTGGGCATCCTATTCTATAAATATATTTATGGTTATATTATCTATTCAATTCTTACAGAAGATATAAGAAATGAACTATTAGACAGCCACCATTTTGTTGGTCGTAATTTAACAATTATGTATTAGAGAAACATTGAAAGTACCCTACACAATATTGAATATAAAAATATATCAAATATCCTGGACTAAAATTCTATCCCAGGGTTATTAGGTATAATAAATAATCTCTATTGACATTATTTTGTATACAGTAATGAATTTTTTTGTGAGCGAAGTAATTTTACTATTAGTTACAATCCTTATCTTTCACCTTGTTGTGGCAACTATTATCATATACTTGTATATTTATTTACTTTTAATATGAAAAAATGCTGATTTTTTATTTGATTTTGATGAATAAATTAAAATGATTGGTCTTTAAAATTTATTATGACATAAATTATAATCATATTAATGAAGTAATAACCTTAAATACATTTATGTATCATTCTTCATCATCAGAATACAAGTGGGCTAATTTCAGATCTGCTTTTTTGGTATCTTCATTATCACTCTCCAATTTTCTTATAACAACTTTCGGTTTATTTTCTTTTTTCTTTGTAACTCCTACTACATATTCTGGCATGATTAATTTGTTTCCTTTGAATGTAATGTCCTCTGTATCTTTTCTTGGTGTTATTCTCTTGACAGATGATGAAATATGGAAAGTTGGTTTTTTAAAAACCATGTCATCTGTCATTTCTTGAGTCAGTTCTCTTTCTTCCAACTCGCGAATGTGAGCGAGAGCTGTGGCTGTGTTTGTAGCATCCGACATTTGGTCTGGTGTGACATCAGACAACGAGTAATAAACCCATTTCTGAGGATTTTTTATATAATCAGGAATAGTCTTAGCCCTTAAACATTCCCGTAGATTCGCTTCTGACCTCTTGAATATACTTTCTCTTCCTCTGAATTGCTTCATTTCATGTTTAAGTTTTCGATACGTTTGTCTGTCAATGACACCGAAGTCTTGATGAGGGACTTTGTTTGTATTAGAAAACTTACATTGATCTTCAGCATCTTTTAAATGATTGAAAAGGCTTTTCTGTCTTTCATAAAACGAAGACATACTTACCTAGAAAAAGGTTTCAGATTAGAAAAAAATCTATAATTTGTTTGTAAATATAGAACCTATAATTACATTAAAAAAATATTTAAGTTACAGTTTTAGTGTTCCACTCTTTGTTTATAGCATTTGACAGTGACAGTTTATAATGTCAATTAGGGATGTCGATATTCATCGATATTTAAGAAACATCGATGTGAAAACGACAATTATTCTTCTAAGCGCTGTCTAGCATGCATTAGGTGTACTAGCGGTCACTAAATTACTAGCAGATGATTATCAAGTTTAACGTTTTTCCACAAGATGACACTAATCAACATTCGAAAAAAACCAGTGGCTGTATGAGCAATATTCCTTGATGACTTTGATCCATGTTTTTATAGCAAAAAAAAAATAAAGCAAAGGCCATACGTTTGTAACAAATTTTTGTTTGAATTTGGTTGGCTTTATTTCGGCCTGATTGTTCATTTCACTACAAAAAAATTTTGATCTTTTTCTTGGTCGATGTTGATTTCTCTGTTTTTAGTTTGTGCACAAAGTATCTACCTTGTAATATATTATATTATGTATGCCAAATTGAAAAAATGACGCCTACTGCAGTCAACTGTGGTTGTCGACGCGCAGCCGTAGGCTGCGCGGAGGCGGCTGCGGCGCTCCGCGCCTTTGTCGCAGTATTTACACGCCACCGATTAATATCGGCGGGTCATATGGTGCAGTACTCTCGTCAGTTGCAGCGAGGTGGAGTGCTCTGTCCGAAATCCGTACTACTTCTCCCTCGGTCTTATGTGCGGTTCCAGGTGTAGAAGCAGCTACTTCTCACACATCTTGGATACCGTAGGTAGCAGTGTGATAGGACGGTAACTCTCGGGTTTGAGTATATTCTTCCCGGGCTTGGGCAGCATGATTACTCCTCCCATTTTCCACTTTTGTGGGAAGTGGCCTGTGCGGTTGATGCCGTTGAAGAGGCGAGTCACAGCTGTGATGCTTTTTGGTGGAAGGTGTCGCAGCATGTTGCCTGCTGCAGTCATACGTTGTGAGTGTGTTCTTAATTTTGTAGTGTTAAAATGTCATCTGTCAAATTGTGGAGAAATTATGTGCCAAGTGTTTTGTTCTACTGGTTCACAGTGGGTCTTTTTTAAAATCTCAAATGAAATGGAGTAACTAACACGTTTCATAAATATAATTGACAGTTTGATCTATTACTGAAAAATTGATGTTTTAGAAATATCGATGTTTTTCCATCGATATTAATCGGACATCGATACTTTTGGTTCGATGTGTAAATCGATGTAAACATCGATGTTTCTCAAATATCGATTAACACTAATGACAATCATGTGCTAATTGACATTGGCGACTGAACTTATTAAAGTAGTTGTAAGCTAAGAGAATATTCTTACAGCCATAAATTTTAAAAGTCCCGTTCACATTCAGTTGGTATTGTTAGAATTTTTATATCAGACAATTAATACCTATTTATTCACTTTATAAAAAGCTGTAATATTTCCTTTATATCAATAGACAGATTGTTATTTAAGAATACATGTAAAAGTGTCCGGAATCATGTTTATATATCGGCGTATAGTATTTTCGTAGCCAAAACCGGCTATACCAAACACTATGCTAAAAGCTGCGCTATAAATAGTATCAATAATTGATTGCATAACTTAATAAACCTTCTAACGACAAATACATAAAAGAACCTATGCTACTCTAAACTATTAATACTAATAATTTGTATAAAAAATCATCTAGATCTGATCAGCCTTTCCGGCACGAAAGAGTAGCAAATATACATCCAGATATGTGGATAACACGTTCTTGACTTCTTGAGAATGGAAATCGGAAAATAGAATCCTAAGGTAATCCTAAGGTAGCAAAAAATTAAATAAATACTAGGTGTCACAAAACCAGTCTTAACTTCGTTATCGAAGCCTTATTTTGAACTGCTACATATTTATAACAATGTTGTCAGCTTCTGCGATGTAAATAACAGTCCGATCCGCATATAGACTATTATATTCTAATTATTGCACACATCACTGTTTATTGATTGACTAATACTTATTGACAAATGATTGACAAACAGATAGTGTCACTGTTTATACTCGCATCACCATTTCTGGATATTTTTTCCTTACTGGTTGTTTCGTGTAATAGTTAAGTAATGGCTTTATGTGGTGAATGCAATATGCACTAAGCCGACGATCCTGCAGCATTAAATGTTTAGGTAACCATAGAACCTCAGAGTGTCCTTGCCGAGCCCGGAACCCCGACGCATGCGGCGAACATTCTGTGCGGCGAGGCATGCAGGGCGCCGAAGCCCGGACTTCGGTTCCTAGCGTGCGAGTTCCTTCCGGAAAGCAATCCCAGCCGATCCCACGTTCGTTCAAAATAGACGTCCGTTGTCCAACAACTTTTCTATTGCTGTCTGCCTACGCACGACATATAGGCGCGCAGTAGGTATCCGTCACTTCCCCTTCCGGGGGTTGCCGCCTTATCACGCTTTGCGCTATCGGCTTGCGCTTCCAATGATCCTTTAGGCTATAGCGGCAGAGTCTGTCACACCGGAAGGCTCGAGGGGAGAGGCAGACCAAGAGCAGCCGACAGTTGAGCTCACCCTTGAAAAAAGAGACGATGATATGGAGCATCGATAAGAAACATGGAAAAGGCAAGTTGTGAATGTTTACTGCAGACAGGTGCCTGAAAGGGAGAATCTAGCCCTCCTGATTAATCAGCATTTGTGAATGTTGCTGCATTAAGAGGCCGACCCAAGCATACCCATACCGGAAGATGATTTATTTAGTGAAACGGAATTAAGGCAAATGTCAACGGACAGAAAGCAGAACTTGGTATTATTTAGGACCTCAACAGAAGAAGAAGACTTAGATTGCCTTCTAAGGACGGTAACTTGGTAACAGCCCCCGAAGAGGACATACGCTCAGGCTGATGACGGTGGCTAAAGAAAAGATGAACCTGACCGAACTAGGAATCTCCGGGGTCAATCAAAAGAAGGCCTTAAACGGTAGATTACTGCTAGAGGTGGAAGGCGAGCAGTGCACTGGTAAAGCAAACGTGCTCGCTGCAAAGTTGCAGGAAGCCCTGTTCGAAACGGGGGTCAAGGCTCTGTCACCGAGGAGGATGTCGCCAAGGCCATCGCTGAAGCCAGTGGTTGCTCAGTGGACACTGTGAAAGTGGGTCATATTCACAGTTGGTCCACGAGATCGGGTTCTGCATGGGTTTAATGCTCACTCATGGCCGTACATAGACTTGCCGTAGAGAAGCGAGTCAAGGTGGGAGAGGTAGTTGCCAGAGTTCAAGTGCTCAGTCCGAGCCCGAGCATTACAGTGGTTCATGTGTACAAATGGAATTGTGGAAACCAGACAATCTGGGTACCAGTGTACGAACATTAAAGAAAGGAGAAACGATCACTCTAAGGCTTGGGGAAGCAGCAGTGATAGCGTAAGGGGTGACATAGTCTCGAATGGTTGGCGGGCTTGGACCTGAGACTACTTAATAATGGCTCGGTCAGCAACTGCATGCGCTGGCAGGGGTAGTCAATCGTGGATTTATCAATTACGATATCCGCCGCTAAGCTCTAGGCTGAGTGGTAGGATGGAGAGTTGCAAAGGAGATGCCCCTCTCTGACCATCGGTATATTATTATTGACGTGGAGCTCACGCAGACAGCATTAAATAGTCGTTTAGATAGACGTTCACAACGTCGTTGCGCACTTAAGCACTGCAACCAAGACCTGCTTGTGGCAGCTGCCCATGTGGTGATAGGTAGATAGATAGAGGAGAGAGGAGCTAAATAAAGGGACTACCGTACTGCGACCAAGATGCCATCGCCGAAAACAAAGGCAAGAGCTTGAGGGACCTGCTTAGAGGGGCTAAACAACGACCCGTGGAGTCGTCATTATTAAAAAATGCTCGATAAGATGCGCTCTTAGGTTCCACCCCTCACGAAATCCTTTTTTGTGTCAACTCTGCTGGATACGCTTTTCCCAGGACTCTGTAATGAAGAGGAAATAAGAACAGCACAGATGGCCTGGAAAATCTTAATATCGATTTTTGCCACAAGCTCTCACGCTCGCTACGCTACTCTCACGCATGCTACGGTCACTGGCACTCCAAAATTAAATACATTTCACACACACATCTCTCGTAGAGCATTACACCGTATTTGCCTTTTCTGTTGTCACGCTCGCTACGCTACTCTCACGCATGCTACGGTCTCTGGCACTA
>JACJUM010002971.1:11044272-11129053 GCA_020976665.1 Heortia vitessoides
CAGAACACCGTATTTGCCTACGCTATTCTCACGCTCGCTACGCTACTTTCACGCTCGCTACGCTACTCTCACGCACGCTACACACACTGGCAATCCACAATTAGATACACACATACGCACAAGTGGGCTTTATTCTGTTCTCTTTTTGCAAAACTTAACTTCATCCCCAACGATGACCACCTGAATTTAGGTTGAGCCCCAGACTTGGAGGATCATGATCCTCCAAGTCTTGCATAGGAGACCGTAGCTAAACGTGCGGTCGCCGATGCGAAATTTGGGCACTGGATCCCATATAAATAAAAAACTTCGCCTTCTACCCGGGTGGCTCTGGAATTAGCAGAGGTTTTATATATTAACAAAATTAAAACCGTGGGATATAAATGGTTATATACAACACATTCTAATAATATGCTACGAACATTGAGGATGTATATTGGGCGATCGTTTTGAACTTTAGATAGACTGCCTATTTTGTGGATGGAAACTAGGTACATGAGCGGTTTTCCTAGGTATACTAGGAAAGTAGCCAGTATTGAGACATATATTGAAAATTAATGCTACTCTGCTCTATGCTTGTTATTTGTATAATATACCGAAATGATTTGCATCTTCTATTTTTTTTATTTACGCAGACGACACTATGATCTACATGAAAATTAACATTATTCATACTGCGTTGGACTACAGGAAGTTTGTATAGATTAAATAGGTATAACACTAAAAATATAATTTACATCAATGTCACCAAATGTTTTTTTTATGTCATTCACACATAAAATAAATCCGTTCAAGTTTAAATATAATATTAAGAAGACTGTATTTGCAGATAGATACAAAGTCAATTAGAGATTTAGGTGTTCTACTTCATTCTAAATTAACGTTTACTGACCACATAGACAACATTATATCCAAAGCCTTTAAATCTACCATCTTAGATTTTATTATTCATTAGAGACCATCTAGCTCCTTATTATTTTGTTTGTTATGAATTTTTCTTGTCATTGACACTTTTTACTCTATATTTGTGTGTGTATGCATACTTTTCCTTCAATTAAATTTTATATACATGTTCTTTACATTGTATTATATGTATATGTATATCTATATTTAAAAATATTTTCTTCAAATCTAATTTGTGTTTATGTTTAATACCAAGTTATTTCTTTCTTTCTTTAAGTGTTTTTTAATTCAAATATTTGTATCTGTGTTTAATTCAAAAATCTCCACTGCTGTTACATATGCTAATAGATATATTTCGATTCCGTCATTAGCTATAAGTTTCAAAGTTAAGTTTGTTAACTTCATGAAGTAGTAATTTCTAAATTAAGTTTGTAAAATATTCTTACGAGCTGTGGATTTTATTAGCGATGTAAGTTTCAATATTAAGTTTGTAAAATATTATATGGATAGCGTAAATATCTTTGGTTAATCGTCAGATTAAATTTTTGTATTATTTTCGTGTAAAAATAACAATAAGAATTTTTCATCCTAGCATTAAAATAAATTTAAATATGTATGTTTTTTTATTTGAATTGGTCGACAAACAAGGGTCACATCAGCCTATATCGTAAGTATAACCGCCGTAATATCACAAAGACATAACTTGCGCACTGCCAACTTTGTGACTTAAAGATATTATGTCACATTACCCAGTAATTTCACTGCCTCTCTCACTCTTCAAACCGCAACACAGCAATGCGAAAACTGCTGTTCGGCAGCAAAAATAGGTGAGAGAGGAAGCAATGCAGTCGACCTTTTGTATGAGGTCTTACATTTATGAGGACTGAATATGAGTTTGATCTGTCAAATATATTAGCAGCAGAATATTCTAGAACGCTTGTAGCGGAATTTCGTTCGTAGTGAGTAAATTTTAAAATGCATTTTTGTGAGAATTTAATTTGAATGACGCCAAATACTAACTTTAGCGTTTTACACACACAAAGCGACAAATTATTTTCAAAGATTGTTTTCTATACAGCAGTGTATTACAGCATTTTTGTTTCTATATAATGCAGTAGAGGTTCGTCTGAAGATTAGTCTTGTTTGATACTGTTATTTTTCAAGTTTTACAATCGAAGAGAAACAAATATTGGCAACTAGCAGCGCTCCGCGATTTCTCCGCATAGTTCCCGTTCTTGTCCTAATAATAAATAATAAAAGTAGCCTAAGTTCCTTGAAGACAGCTATCCGCCAGTGAAATTCTCGTTAAAATCGCTTCAGCTATTTCGGAAATTACCTTAAAGAGACAGACAGAAATTTAAAACACATAATAAATTTATGTTAAAAAGCTGTTATTCTGGTATTACAAACAGACAGCTCAACTTTGTTTATATGTTGATGTAGAAAAAAAATCCTTCATATCTGCACCTTAAATACAAAACGATGATAAGCAGCAAATTTGCAGATAGAACCTGGTAGGCGTTTGGAGCGCAAACAACACCTATCTTTATATTTTGGTCAATCTATATAATATAGCCTATGCGTTATTCTAATGTATAATACGTATTCACAAAGCATCTCATACATTGACCTATCTCTTTGGTAAGTCGGTAAAAGCACTTGTGTTACGGGCATCAGACAACAGAGGAATCATAAATATAATACTTAAATACATATTTTTAACACCCTGACACAGGAAAAACACATTTATCCTGTGTCAGGATCAAACCCACGATCCCTGGCGCATAAGTTAAGACCACTACCATCTGCGCCATCGGGTCCGTCAAAGCTATATTATTGAAAGCTATATTATTGAAAGCTATATTATTGAAAGCTATATTATTAGCTAATAAGCTATATTGAATGAAGGTCGTAAGGTACCGGCAGAATAGAATAGTACCTTCCACTACACCAGATGTCGTCACAGGCAATTAAGGTACCAGAACTGACAGATGGCGGGTATATCCATACAAAACAGTGCGACTCAAATGCATAGGGCAGGGATGGGCAACAGCATCCCCGTCACTACAGCTGCGCTCTGCAATTGCCAACACGCTTACTCAGCGCGGCAATTATGGGCAAAACACATCCTTTCTTGGAGAGGCTTATGTCCAGCAGTGGACTTCCTTGTATGTTGAAGCTGCTGTTGAAGCTATATTATTGAAAAGTTGCATCAAACCCATTCAGTAGTTTTTGCTAGAAAGAGTAACAAACATACATTTTCTACATTCGTACAAAACTTCGCATTTAAATAATTCTGGTGGCTGTGAAACAAACGATAAAGTAATACAAGTTTTATTATCATAACACAACATTATTACACATTTACTTTCACTATACATTATTTTTGTCATCATTCATCAGATTGTTGAGATTAATTTTATTACTAGCGGCCCGTCCCGGGCTTCGGCGTGGCACAAGTAGACATAAATATATTTATTAAATACATATATTTAAGTAATAAGCATGCCAATTAAAACGACCATGAATCCCTAATTTGAAAAATATATATATGCTTATTTTAAAGCCTCCCTATACACTACCTTGGCTGTGGTATTTGTAGGTGGCAATGAAGCGTATTGATTTTCAAGAGATCCTACTCGAGAAAGTGTCGAATACAATTGCTTTCGTCGAGTTAGTTACTCGATGCGCTGCGTGGGGCCGCCGCCGGCATTTTTTTTATGTTAATTTCATGATATCGTTTAAACGGAATGTCCGATTTCAATAATTCTAAAAGTAATCATCAGGTATTAAGACAGCTTTGAATATTAAATTATTTATTTGGATAAAAAAATATAAATGGTATGGATAATACGGTCTGATTTTGATCGGCATTTCTATCAGTTTGTTAAATGTAAAAAAGTAGTTATAGTGTATGTATGTAACTACAATTGTTAGACAAATAGTCTCGCGAAGTGTTTTTTATAGATATTGAAATATTCTATAATATTGTCAAACAATTTTTGTCCTGTCATTAATATTCTTCGTAGCGTATGCGATGAAAGACATTTTGTGACAATTTTTTTTACTAAGTACTAAATATAGCTTATGTTACTCAATAATAATGTAGCTTTCTAATAAAAAAATTTTAAAATCGGTTTTTTCGTATGTAGCGTGTATTTTTAGTTTCGTGTATTTTTTTTTGCATGTAGCGAATAAACTTTTTAAGTTTATTCGCTACATGCAAAAATACAAATCTTTTCTCTTTATAATATTAGTGTAGATGATATCCCGAAAAATCTGCATTGCTTTATCACTTACCTTGTAGTTATTGACTTGCTGATGTATGACCAGTGTTTTATTTAGGGTCATAGTAATGAGATAATGAGTAAATCAATTGGTAAATATTGTCTAGAAATGAGAGAGTTCTAAAAACATCTTTAATTTAAACCTTTTAGATTTGGAAGGTTTTAAATATGTAATGTAAATTACCTATATGTATAGCAATTCAAAGGACAATTCGCAAGGAATGTTTTTAATTGTATCGAATAATGTAAGCGTCAGTTGAAAGATACATGTATTTAACATATAATTTTCAACTCTATCTATTTGCACTGTGTTTTTAATTCGTATTGATAGATAAAGAATATCTAACGTTAAAAAATAAAGTCAATACTACAGTTAGAGTGGTGAGTTGCTGCTCCATATTGCAATGAAAGCCTGAGTCTAAAAATTTAAAAAGTTTTTTTTTAAACTGATGCAGTAGTTGTGAACACAGTTTTGTTTGGGGGCAGGTGTGATATCTAAATGATATTTGAGGAAGTTGCACATGCAGACCTAAGATCTGCAGATCTTTGTTACCTTACCTATATTACCTTGGGGTAATACGGATAGATTTTTGAGGTTCTTGACATTGATGCAAATTGCTTCATCACCACTTTTTATTTATTTCCACGTCTTTCGAAGAACTTAATTATTCCGACGGTTCAATTCATTCGATAATTACAGAGAGGGAAAGAGCAATCTATACTTGTAGAACAGTAAGCGTCTGCCGTAACTGATTAACTCGAAAGTGGAGGAAATAATGTAGAATTTACTCAGTGCCTTTATTTATTATTTTCACGATAAATATACTATGTACCAAATATTAATTTTACGGTCTTTCTTTTTTTGGAGCCGTGTCAATGCCTACTGTTAGCAATAAACGAGTATGTACTCTAGTTCGAGGATAATCTCTAATGCTTTGTCCTTGAAAAAATTTTACTTCCAGCGGCCTCTACAACTGTGGTTAGTTTTGTTGATATTCGTTATCAATTTTGAGATCAAGTTCACATATGATAATAATGGAACAGGCCCTGAGTCCTTGGCCCATTTACAATAGTAGGTATTCGGTTAGGCTAAACAGGGATTAGGCTTGTTTGCAATCGCTGCGCCGTGCCCGGGCCGCTCAGTGTGCGATTAGATAACTTTCGGTGAATCCACAGTCCACAGTAAACCATGTACGACAAACTTTACGTTCTCTATAGATTTTCATATGATAGTTTGGTAAAAATGTAGATTTCACAAAAAACTGATATATTTTTTTTTTGTAAAAGAAGCCAAAAAAAAATTGGTACTTGATGTTTTTTAAATTTTGAGATGTTTCAGAACAATTGACATGTGATAATGCTTGGAATTTCTTTGCGCGATCGAATCAGGAATGAGGAGATTAGTAACAGAACCATAGTTACCGACATTGCCCGGCGGATAGTAAGTTGAAGTGGCAATAGGCAGGGCATTTAGTACGCAGAACCGATGGCCGATGGAGTCGTAAGGTTCTGGAATGGAGACCACGTACCGGCAAGCGCAGTGTAAGGCGTCCACCTGCAAAGTAGTAAAAGGGCAAGATGGACAGACGATCTGACTAAAATCTCTGGATCGTGATAGACACAGGATGTCATATACAATCGCTCCTATTGGAGATTACTTGGGGAGGCCTATGTCCACCAGTGGACGTCTTGTGGCTAATATGATGATAATGATATATAAACATATTTTTAACAGGGACAGATTTGAAATTCGTGAGCCTATTTACACCCTACTACAGCAACCCTGACGCAAAGCTACGCTCTGCCATTTGCTACCACGATTGCCGAGTGTGGGAATTACGGGCAACGTCCAAGGGCCGATAATGATATACACCTTGCCTAAAATATAATTGCTATAATTTGTTTATTCTACGTACCTAAACCAAAACAAGACAGCTAACAGAAAAATAATAAAACAACTGAGAAAACGCGATTTCTTCAACTTATTTATATTTATGTTCAATACACAAAGAAAATGCTTTAGGGCTATAAAACATTTAAAATGAAGTGATAGCTGCAAACAAACATTTTATTTAACTGAAAATATTTTCAGCAGTTTTCACCATAACCGCAATGTTTGTCAGGAGGAACCCGCATTTCTTTCCTACAATTTCCACTGGTCAAAAAAATTTGATTATAAATTGAATAATGATTTTCAAATCAGCAACAACTTAGGTACATTATCATTTGCCATTGATAATAAACTTTTCATTTTCTCCGTAATTTCTTAATTTTGTTGGCCAAACATAGTTTTGCCACCATTGTATAATTACGTTTACTATATTATATTGATTGATGAATGGCCAACGTTTTGATGTAATTACGGCAACCATTTTTAAGACTATTGATAATTTAAATAATTTGATGAGGGAGTACATTCAAGTAAATTAATATGATGACTAAAAATTATTAAACCGCTATTTTAACAAAATCTCACCTTAAAGCGCCACCTAGAGGAATATCCAAGACAAACATAAAAATTACCTAAATAACATGCTATATGCGTCAACATAGCTATTTTTCATTTAAATAGATAAAAAACCGTCAACACTGTCGTTGCAATTCGAAGTTTAAATGTTTTTTTATATACCCGCTCCGAACCGCAAACTCGCAGGACACGCGGCGCGGGTTCAATCGGGTATAATAAAGTCGTTCATTAATGACACATTCATCGTTCCCACATTGTTTTAATTATTTATACCACCTAGTTACTTTATTATGTATTTATACATTATATAACAGGTTAATATTTATAAAATCGGTCCTAAAATTCTAAATTGCTCCATAAAAGTATTTATAGAACATTTCATTTGTACTAACGAACAAGACACCACTCTAAAGAGGTTGCTATAAAGTGTAGATACTGCTTGTTGATCAAACTATCTGACAAATAAAGCAAACAAAAATCGCCCGTGAGCTTACAAATATGTAACAACGTCCTCTCGTTTACCTTTGGTTTATCCGCCATCTTGTTTTGCATTGTTCACTTACACACAACGTGGTTCATTTGTTTTACAAATTAAAATGTTCCTAATTATTTTGCTGTATCTATCCATAGTTATTTGGTATCAGATCGCGTTAAGTGAAATTTCACTTATTCATTAAATTACATTTCCTTGCTTACCGTATAGTTCTGCAGACCCTCTAATGCTTAAACATTTAAAGGCAAAGGCAAGACTTTATTAAACAAAGTTCTTACTTTTGCTCACAAATCTAGGTTCTAGGTTACGATTCTATTATAAATAACAAATCGATTAGAACTTTGGTTTTGTGCGCCTTTCGTGCTGGTTCGGTTGATCAAAAAATTCCGGAGACGCGCGCTTGCAAGTGTCGTGGGTAGATTCCAGCAACCTCTCCCAATACACCGGACCACTTTATAGTAAATCTATAGAAGCAATGGAATGTAAACAACTTTAAAAACTCGTATTGAGTCAATGGAGACTTGTAATAGGGTAAAGTTTGTGAGCCCTCAGAAAAAACTACTATTTGTATAACTTCATATTTAGCTTCTTAGTACGGAATATGATATACGAAAAATTAAGACTATTATTTTTTTTAATTGTTGTTTTTTAGAATCGATGGATATCGTTCTTTGGAATAGCCTAATGCTCGACTATTGCGGCATTAATTCCAGTGTTTCCGAAGGAGTTGGCCAGGTTCATTTTTCTGAGCAACTCTACCTAGAGACTTTCCAGGCAGTCAGTAGTATCACTTGTGAGGCAGCGATCAACTGTAAATATTCGACTTTTTAATTACTATTATATATTTCAGAATTAAAATCCCAATACGTGCCTTAGATAAAAAGTTAATGTAAATAACATTAATTTTACAACCAATGCCATAAAGATCTATTTATTTTCTATTAATATTTTATCTAATTATTTTCGTACACGTGCCTAATAACTAAATTATGTTATGACTAATTTAATTTGCCCGGAAGAGCCTCTACCGGCGAAACGGAAACCGGAATGACTTGACGGTCAGTTATGTTTACTTGAGTAATATAATTTACCTTTCTATATAACAATGCAGAGCAAATTAATGGCGCTAGTAAGCAGCGAGATTAAAACCTCCATGCAAACAATGTTGATGTCGGACTCAGTTTATTGTACTCGTAACTAATAATTTAAATTACGCGCTGTAGCGAATCCACGATTTCGGATTATATGAGACAAAATTATTTTTTTTCTCATTTAATCAGAAAAAAAAAATTAAACATCACGCTTATGTTACTTTACTTAATATCAGTAAGATTAATAAAACATCGTCTTTATCAAAGCAGCACTTTATAATCTTTTCATAAAATTTAATATTACTCGTCGAACTGCCCTATCACATTTTATACCAAAGGGTGCCTGGAAGAGATCGCTTTAAGCGATAAGGTACGCCAATCGTACTATAAGTTGTAATATTGTTATTTTTTTTATGTAATTTATAGTGTACCATTGTAATGTAATTTATATTTTAGCTGCGAGGGAACCGGCAGAGTAGAATAGTACCTTCCTCTGTACCAGGAGTCGCATATACATAAGAAACAGCACAACTAAAATTCTACATGGCAGGGACGGGCAGCAACATCCTCGTCGCAGAGTTGTGCACTACGATTGCCACCACGTCTGGTCAGCGCAGCAATTATGGGCAAAAATCCCCTTACCTTGGGGTGGCCTATGTCCAACAGTGGACTTTTAACGGCTTATATGACGATAGTGTACAATAAAAACTATATTATTTTTATATTTATAAAACAACAGTGGTTGTCTGACAACAAAAGTGATATAAGCGATTTAATTCGCAGTCAGATTAATGTTGGAGATGTGGTGTGAAAATGTAAGAAGAATTATTACTTCTGGCACTAAGTCTTACTGAGGACAGTAAAGGATTGCTTTTTGATATTGGTGTGGAAATTTGAATAGTTGGTCACCATACGTATGAATCATTACAAACTCAGCCGCTGTATTCCGCCTCTCGTATCGTACGTGCCGCGACGCCGGCCGGACCACAAAAGAGATCATTCAGTTGGCCGTTTTCAACCAAGACTCGTACAAACTCACAAACTCATTTACTGAACGACTACGGTAAATGATCTTATTTCCGCGTTGATCTTATAATAACAAATAGGCCTTGTCACTCGTAAAACTTAAGTGATGCACGTCATCGATGATTTGTAAAAATGAAAAACTGTATTATTTTTTATATTGTGTTCTTTAGTGTGAATTAATGAGCCGTAATGTGAAAATTTCGTCTAGTAACGTAAACAAGAGAAAAATTTAAAATCAATTAATCAACATAACTGTTAGTATTTTTTGTAGCAACGTCTTAAGATACCCGTCTTTAATTATGCTCAAATTTAGCTATATAAGAAACTAAATCAATACAACTGACAAGGATTAATGATAAAAACGGTGGTATGGTTTCTTAGGACTGTTAAAATGCTAATAATATTTTAACCAAATAGGCATAATGGAACTATAATTGGATTAGTAGTTAATTTAGTTTTCAAATCTATGTAGGTTTTTTCTACTCCAGAAATCATGTATGTGAACACCCTAAAACGAAAAGATTTATATTATGAACTATAAAAATATCTTGTAGAAAAATCCATAACATATAATTCTATTTCAATTTAATCGACGTATTCGTAAACAGGGCATCGGGGGCTAGAGCCCTGCAAGTAATACAAGGATACGATCTGTTTCAGGCATGCGCGCGCCGGCCTAGCCGGCCACTCGTCATTAGTTGCGCGGCGCGACTGCACGCAAGAACCGGCGAGCTGAAACCGGTGGAAAGTAAAATAAAAGCGTGCTCTACAGAATAAAGACGTCTCGCCACTGAGCCCGCTTTGCGCTTCGGGATTTTCCGTTAGGGCGGGCGGCGCGCGCATCGCCCGGGCCCGTTCCCAACCCTCAATACTCGCACCGCTATGCTGGCGGCTCCACGCTAGCTCTAAATTAATAAACACAACAGTGCAGTGCTGTGTTTGTGACCGTGCTGAAATGTGAAGGCGCATTGACTTTTTCAGGTATAATTGTGTTTGTTTACAATTTTTTCCTTATTGTACGTTATTTTAGGAACGATTCTTTGTTTTCGTTTGTCACTTTGTGTTTTGTGTATTTAATTGGTTAATTGATTTAAATGGTTTTAGCATTTTCATTGTTGATATAATTAACGATGTCTAGGGGGAAAAATACTTAAACTTTGTTTCTATCTTCCCGTTACATTATATTAAAAACAAATTATAATATTAGGACCTAAATCCTTATAAATCTTATGAAGAAAGTTCAAAAATTATATAGTATGTAATTATGATAAAAACGTTGACGAATTAAACAGTAGGTCTGTGAGAAGCAGGGGTACCTCTCTATGCACCAACATATGTGGATAGCATATGTTGGTGCATAGAGAGGTACCTAGGTAGACAAGAATCTAGGCATCTATGTATCGATTTATTCAGTCCGCTGGGAAGCGAGTCTGGAAGAATGTTTGCAAACAGTCTACGTTCTAACTTCATTGAATTATGAAACGTTATATTCTTTGTCTTAGTTTTCAACTATAAAATAATATTTACAAAACACTTTAGACAAAAATGCAAACACGTTTTTATATCTTAAGTACACAGATGTACCGGTAAATTTGCTGTAATATAAATTGAAAGAATTTCAAAAGAGGAAAAGTAGTCATTATAAATGTGTCACCAGCAAAAATTTTTCAATTGTGAATACATTAATAACTTACTTGATTGCGTTATCAATGTCGAGCACTGAAATGAACAGCTAATTAAATAAAAAATACAAGTCTGCTCCTGCTTTTTAAGTAAATATAGAAGACTAAGTAATTAGTATATCTCAGGGTCAGACAGGAAATTCAACGAAACCTCATGACATATGTAAGAAAATTAATATAAAGTGTCAGAACAATAGCGCAACTGTAAAAATTATAACAAACCTATTGAAATGTAAAGCTAATGTAACAAATTAATAAACTATACGATTTTAGCATTAAGGTTCTAAAAAAAAGAAGTACCTACCGAGTTAATTGTAATATAAATAATTTCACACCAAATCTCATACATTGACCTAACTCCGCGATAAGTCGATTAAAACACTTTGTGTTACGGACATCAGACAACAGAGGAATCACAAATATAATACTTAAATATATATATATTAACACTCACACACCGACCAAACACAAATATCATCATATAAATATATGTCCTGGGTGGGGATCGAACACACGACCTTTAGTGCCTAAGATAGGATCACTACCGTCTGCGACATCAGGCCCGTCAATATTGATCAACAATTACGCATATGACAAAACTATTATAATGCCTTGCACAAAATACTAATAATATATGTCAATTATTCATAGATTTTATTAAAACCACATTAAAACTTGACCAATAATTTCGTATTTTATTAAATTGGCAATAATTGGCAGGTCGATGAACGTGTTGGCCGGTAGCCAAATCTTATCACTCTCGTTTGAATCATAAGTCTATGATTGTGCCTGATTCTAAGAATCTCATTTTGAAGTGAGGCCTCAGCCAGGTTAGATAACAATTTTAACGGGAATTGATATTAATACAATGTCTTATTAAGTTTTAAGCGCTAATTAAGTCAGGAGCTGAATACTAAATCCAACGAAACAATAATAGGAATCAAACAAACGTGCTTAGTGAATAATGAAAAATGAATAATTTTGCAAGTGTACGTAATATGTTAAAAAAGAAATATGTTTTCAATGTTAGTAATACACATTTATTAGTATGGCCAGATCAAGAATGCAATTACATACAACCTGGCTGAGGTCACATTTCAAAAGGAGATTCTTAGAATCAGACACAAACATGAACTTTTGGTTCTAACGAGAGTGATAAAACTTGGCTACCGGCCAACACGTACATGGACCGTTCAAAATAATAACTACATGTTAAATAAACCGCTTTTTAAAGCCGTTACATAATAATTTTGACATAGGCGTAATTGTTAAGAAATGTTGACTAGCCTGTTGGCGCAGATGGTAGTGATCCTACCTTGTGCGCCAAAAGTCGTGGGTTCGATTTAGGTTCAGAACAAATATTTATTCGTTTATATTTGTGTTTGGTCTGTACCTGAGAGTCAATATATGTATTTAAGTATTATATTTGTGACTCCTGTGTTGTCTGATGCCCGTGACACAAGTGCTTTAAGCGACTTACACAGAGTCGGGGCAATGTATGAGATATGGTGTGAATTTATTTATTTGAAAATCGATAGTATGAATGCACTTGTTTTTAAAATTTTAACTTACAATTACAAAGTTACAAGCTTACAAGAATAATGAAAATCGATATTACTACAGTGTATGACCTTATTGAGTTTAAAGCGCTGGCGTTTTAATAGGAATCAAACAAACGTGCTTAGTGATTAAATAACCTTGCAATTATAAGTAATATCTTAAAAAAGAAATATGTTTATAATGCTTCTAATATACATTTCTTAGAATCAAGAATATAATTACATATAATTTAATTATAACAGCAACATGTATGAAATGAAAACAGTTATTTAGTCAATAATAAAATCTTTGAATGTAGATTAATTAATTACATTTGATGCAATTGTAATACATGTGCCGTGAACTACCGGCAGAATAGAACAGTACCTCCCACTGCACCCCGGGGTCGGTGAGAGAATAAGGTGAGGTGAAGAGGTGACTAAGGTGCCAGAACCGATAGATGGCGGTATTTCCATCCGAAACAGTGCAGCTCAAATGCATAGGGGGGGATGGGCAGCAGCATTCCTGTCGCGATAGCTGCGCTCTGCGATTGCCAACATGCTTGCCCAGCGCGGCATTATGGGCAAAAAACCTTCGTTCTTGGAGAGGCTTATGTCGAACAGTAGACTTCCAATGGCTGGTATGATGATATGAGGATGTAATTGTCGCTTCAACGGGTAATATCTGGACCGGGAACACAAGTGCATTCATATTATCGATACATGTCATGACAAGTTAGATCTCGTTCAAACAATTTTTTTCGAGTCTAGTCACGACTGGTATCTGGTTCGACCGGCACTTGAGTATTACTAGATAGTTCGAATACACTTAGGGTGGCCAAGCCTCTATCAAAGCCGGATAGATTAGCCAGTTTCTCCGGACATTTGGGTAAAAGGTTCAATACCCTACAATATTGGGATATTTGGATTGCAGAATTAATACCTACGACAACAAATTCGCCTAACAAAATTTGGAGATCGTTTATTTTGGCCGGACACGCATTCAAAACGCCTAACTATGCCCGGCTTATCCGGACGGCAATGCTAAATACACCCAGTGTTTTTCATTTAATAATATTTGATCAAACCGAGTGACAGCGAGTGAACCGTGATCGATTATGGTATTGATCCAGCCTAAAGCATTAAAATTCACATACCAACTTATTTAGTATACAGAATTTGTGAAAACCATTTTTATACCGCATACGTTTTTGGCGGTACTTAGCTTGTTAATCTAATCTATTATATTAGATGTAATTTCAATGGTGGACAAGTGTTATTAACAAGCATAATACACTTACATAATAACTTTGCTTCCCCTTTTAGGCCAGGCGCGCACTACGAGATCTTCGCCGCGCGGCAGAAAAGAGCAGCGGCATAATGTCGCACTGTAACACTGGGCCGCTGCGGTGGCTCTGCCGTCAAGTGCGCGCAATACAATTTAAAACTGTTTGGTACAGTGTTATAGTGCAACATTATGCCGCTGCTCTTTTCTGCCGCGCGGCGAAAAATTCGTAGTGCGCGCCTGGCCTTATCCTCTTACGGGATGATTTTAGAAAAAAATTTACACTCGTTTTGTGACTTTCAATGAAGGACCTGTATACTGAAATTCATTTGAATTATGTATATAATGTGTGTGTTGTCTGTGTTCTCTTTTATGTATATAGAGAAACGGCAGTACCGGTACGTAAAATTAACAAAATTTTGACGTTAATTGTATGAGAACAACATAAATTCACTTGTTGTGTGGACATGAATAACATATTGATTTTTCACAAAATATTTCTACATACTGACATGTATATATAACAAAATAATTATGTGTGTTCTTTTATGCGCCTTATGTGGATTTTGAATACTGAATATGCCAGATAGATAAATTCCGTAACCATTTCTTTCGATTTGTCTATTGACAATCCTATTTTCAATTATTTTCTTCTATGTTCAAATCTTGCGCACCTAGTTATTTCAAAATGAGATTTCAAATGATACCCTTGATCGTATCCTTCCCTCTTTTAATATTCTTTCACTTTTCACTAATAATCACGACTTACTTCATGAAGTATATAAGAATGGGACATGTCCTCTTCTCATACTTTTTGAAACGGAACCCCAACAATTCCCTGATTCCAAATGATTCCACACAAGTTTTATTTTGTGAAGTATGCCCTTTGGCGTGTTCCTTTTAGAGCGAAGACCTACAAAATCGACTTTTTAAACAGGCATTGTTAAAATGATTTTACGAAAAACAATACGATAAAGATTCTAGTCCATTAGCTAAGAATTTCCTTGACATTTAAACCTTCACAAACATTCTAATCCTATGGCCTGACACCTAATAATCTCGTAATAACAAAATAAAAATGGATAATAAGTAATGAAAACATTTATGAAAAATACCTCTTTACAAAAAATTTAAATTTTGTTAAAATACGAATAAAAAGCATAGGTATATTTTCTCAATTCCTTGGGAATTGACGCACCAGTGGGTTCGAATAGAAATGGGCTTGTTCATTTCACGGAAAACAGGTCTGGAAATAGCGTTTCTCCAAATCTCCTGAGGTTTGAGTGTTTTTTGATATTTAGTCCATATTAAAAAGCCCCGAAATTAAAAAATATAAGATTTTCGGTAGGCTGTATACTTTACGATGGTCGAGCGTGTCAAAAATATCATGGTCTAGGAAAGGGCTTAAGGAATTGAACTTAGGTATAGCCACTACCGTCGATACCTATGTATCACACTGCTTTGCCTGTACGTACGTAATTTCCAATATAAAACCCTTTATATAACAAAGCCAGACTACAAACCTAGTTGGAAACAAGTATCTCTAGTATGACATACAAGGAACGCGTAACGTACGTAGCAAAATTCTATGTTAATTACAAGAATATTACAATTTCTGATGTTCTTGCGTCCATACATTAAATGAGATTACTTCAAGGGCAATGGTTTGATTTTCATCCTTATACAGACAGCAATGAATACATTATTCTTTGGATATTTTATGGGGCTCACTATGCATTGGAATGGTTGGCATTATGAATCACTTCAATTAGATGGTTTTAAGGATGAATTTGCACCAGCTTAACCAGAGTCGAATCATCAAATGTCTAACTTAAAAGGGACGCAGCGGAAACTTTACATGGAATGTTTTGTTTAACGAAATGTGAATATTCCATGATGGTGAATTTCTATGATTAATAAGTAATGTAATGGTATTTATTGGCGAGGCTTTTCATGGCTCTTGCAGTTCAGTAGTTGGATGTCGCGAGAAACGGTCTATCGTTTCCTCGTTACGAACTTAAGAAGTAAGTGGCTTTATACCTTCTATCTTCTTTGGCAGAAAGATTACTGCTTGCCCCAAACTGCTGTCTATTTAGTACTATTTAAAGTTTACAAGCATACCCTCTTTCAGCAGAACAGTTGCATGTTTTAATAGGGTGTTGATATCTGATGCACGATACATGAAATTCGCGCATTTAATACTCATTCAAGACTTGTTATAAAAAGTTATTGAAAACTGACCTAGGTTTGTGTCTTATCACGTTACCGTAGTCTCATAGTTCGTTATCTTCAAATACGATAAATTGACGTTATATTTATGAAACAAGTCAAAGTCTCAGTATTATTAACATCTTGTGTCTCACGAATCTCTCAATGAAATGTGCGTGTTATACTTGTGATAATGATCTTAACTTGTGCGTCAAGTTTCTGAGTCGATTTCCATCTAGGACAGTTATTATTGCTGTTAAGTATTTGTGTCTGTACTTCGTCTGGGCGTTAGAATTATCTATTTAAGTATTACATTTATGATTATTCTGTTGTCTGTTCTCCGTAACACAAGGGTTTTAATCGACTTAACTCGGAGTCAGATTAATATGTGAGATGTTGTGTAAATTTATTTATTTATTTGATTGCTACTTGTTACTTAACTAATGAAAAAAAACTAGCCAGTTCTAATAATAACCATTCATTTAGATTCGTACGTACGAATATTATAAAATTAGATAGTTTAAGTCAACCAAAACATTTGTTTCCTAAAATTTGGCGAGTGGAATGCTTCAACCCTATGACGTGGGCTACGCGGACGGAGCCGCGGGCAGAAAGCTAGTCAATAAGTGCAGATCAAGCGAACATAGTAATGTTATAGTCATCGGGATTTTTGACTATAAATCAATGTTATTTGCATATAGTTCGTGAATGTGATCGACATTAGAAGATTGCTTTTATTACATATATGTGTTTTGTATAAAAATGCGTAAGTACAGTTTATCTGTACACACACAGCATAACAACACAATTAATACTACTGTTTACTTGTTCGGTCAGTGTAGTACAGTCACCGTGAAAAAACTATGCGATATAGAATCTAATTGTGATTATTTAAATAAATCAATCGTTTATTTCCCCAAAACTTGGTATATATAATGACAACATAGTATATTTAAAATGTTATAGGTTCTTGTTCTCATTTCATTGAAATATTTAGAACATATTGAATTGCTAGATGTTGATTAAGTAGTAAAATATAGAAATATACGTTGTTTATTTACTTACTATATATAACGCGACAGTCCAAGTTTTGTGGTGACACGGTGAGTCAAATGCGATAACAAAAAATCTAACTGTACATTTGTCGTCGAGTTGAATCTCAGCGTTAAAGTTTACTGTCAATTCTGTAAAATTAGTAAATAAGTAAGAGTGGGTACATAAAAAAATGTGAAGTATTTTTTCTTTTTTTCACGGATTGTACATGGGTACGTAGTACACTTTTGTAAATGTTTCTTGTGGAATTGTTTAAATATATATCGAGATTATTATTCTCATACTACATGTATACGAACTCATCGAGATCCAATCGAGATATATATATTTATAAAAATATATATTTTTTTATTTATTTGTTGAGTTCAGTCCCTCAGTCGGTCTACGGCTTAAAGTAGTGCCTTTTCTTATCTATACTAATATTACAAAGCTGAAGAGTTTGTTTGTTTAAACTCGCTAATCTCAGAAACCGCTGATCCTATTTAGAAAATTCTTTCAATGTTTGATAGTCCATTTATCGAAAAAGGCTACTATACCCCCCAAAGTCACTATTCCACGCGGATGAAGTCGCGGGCACTGATAGTTGGAACGTGGTGTGTATTTGGAGGTAATCATCCATCTAAGCTGGTATAACTCAAATGCAGTAAGACGGGAATGGACAGTAGAAACTACTCAAATAATAGATTTAAATTTTTTTTGGCTAACTTTGTACTTTTTATTTCAATAAAATTTTCAAGCAATGTATATGTACGTTGTCGAAGTAAGTTTGGCTTCGACTGTCCAGTTGGGTGATTCAACGTCTACGGGGTGTGAACTAATAAACACGTAGGTACATTCGGTACATTTGTTGGTGCGAAGGTTTTGACCTTCCCCGCGCGCGGCCGCTCCGAACAGAACAGCCAATAATGGCCGAACTATAAAGTTTAGTTTTACGAATTTACGACCGATCAGTTTCGTGAGTAGACTCTATTAATAGTCTTTTTTTCATCATTTACAAGTGCCAGCGAACTCTCCGTTACGAATTCGTAACTGAAGTTCTTGTCGTGTATTTGTGTAGAAAATATTTAATTCATTTACCAGAATTACAATAACTTGTAACAACAATATAGTACCTAATTTATATCTATATACATAACATGTGAAGATAATGATCGACATTCAGTAAAATTATGTTAATTATAAATAACAAAGAAATTATGGATTTATTTGGTAATATGGTTTGCAATGGACTAATCTCATTACTCTATAAATAATATGACTCCAAATAAATAATCTGGGCGTCATTTGCGATAGCAAAAGTTCATTACGTATAAATATGTTCGTCCAATTCAAATCAAGTGTTAAAGTTTACCGTCATATTTGTAAAAAAAACCAATAAATTTTAAATTAAACAAAAATGTTAGCTAGCTTTTCCTAACGGACTTACTTAGTAAATAATAATAATTAATAAAAAATACCCCACATCTCATACATTATCCTGTCTCCATAATAAGTCGCTTAAAGCGCTTGTGTTTCGGACATCAGACAACAGAGGAATTATAAATATGACACTTAAAATACATATATTCAACAGCTGAGACAGAAACAGAACAAACACATTATTATCATCATATAAATAAATTGTTCGTATTTTTGCGCTATAAATGCCATGTACCTACACTTATCAATACAATTGACGTTGATCAACAATATCTTGTGTGGTCTTAGAACCCTATGCGGCAATCGCACTGGTAATTGGTGAACATAGTAACTACTACGACGTATGAGCATTCAAAATTGTTCAAATAGTTTGTAATATTTACGCGATTTATATTAAAATTCCATTTGCATGGCTTCAAAACGTAGTATTTTATACGTTGTAATTAAACTTATATTTTCGTGTTCAACGCTTTGGTTACCTTGTGGCGGACTTTGCAAGAAACACGGAAAGGTTTTAAATATATATACGTTCAAAAGTTATTACTGATATTGTATTGACGGGCCCGACAAGTAAAACTCAACGCCGGGATTTACTACGAGTGACATTTGTTAAAGATGCATACGTGGAGCGAGGTGGTGCGATGGGCTACCGTTTCGTCGCTCGTTACTCTTGACCTCATTCTCTATGTAGGGCGGCCCGCCCGCCCGGCTTCACTATCGGTAACACTGCCCTCTTTATCCAGCGTTGTATATTTGTGCTAAACTGGAAATAATTCTCTCGTTAAATTTGGTCAATGGCACTAATTGTTACATAAGTAATCAACTGGTTTTCTGTCTGACTTTGCATTGGATCGTTTGTCCCTGGAAAAAATGTTTTCCGGATTGAATCTATCCAAATATAATAATTCATTAAAATCAATTCCCCTATGAGGCCGTCAAAGTGTAATAGATAGACACACTTTCGAGTTTATAATATATATAGCACGAGTGTAGTTTCCTTATTAAATATTTTTATTTTAGATTTAACTTTTTTGATTTTTAGACCATCTATTTAAGCTTCAACTAATACTGTGAAACCGATTTAAAAGTAAATTTGAAAATTTCTTATATTTTATAAAAAGCTTTCTCTCCACAGGGGTTTCGGGTAGAGAAAGCACAGAATCAAAAAGTAACCTAAAAATAAAAGTTCTTTGCATTATAATCATTTCTGTCTTTTTGTCGTGAACAAACAAACAGATATTTTCATATAAATAATATAATATAGTCTATATTCCTCTCTCATAAAGCAGCTTTTAATTTATAAAATCGGCTAAATATAGGTTGGGGATATCCCTTATCAAGAAAAATATAATCAATTATTTTCTCCCCATAATACCAGTTTAGGTATACTGAGGCTGACTGGTGCCTAATATAACTATAACAAACTCTTAACTGAAAAGGAGCGACAAACAAGACTTTAATGTATTATTTTATAATAATAATGACTGTGTGTTCAAAAACTTATGACTCGTTCGATATGCCAAATGCAGAAGACACTATTTTAAATAAATATCCACTTTGCCTTTTGTGATATTTGTTTACTTTGCCCAATTCAGGTGCGATGGTTATTGTAAACACAAATAATTGTCAATGTCTTGTTGGCATTTTTCATGACGAACTCCAATGTCAGACAGCATATTGAATACTTGCTATGTTACCAAATGCTAATCTAAGTCAAACATTGTCGTTTAGATTGAGCGGTACTCGGCTATTCTGAAGTCGTATTATACTATAATAAAAATACTAAATTCCCACAACATCTCATATTGATTTAAATACGTGATAAGTCGCTTAAAGCACTTGCGTTATAGACATCAGATAAAAGAGGAATCACAGATATAGTAAGCATAAATATCATCATATTTGTCCCTGGTGAGGATCGAACCCACGACCTTTGGCGCCCAAGACAGGATCCCTGTCATCAGCGCCATCAGGATCAGGTCCGTCAAAAGTTTCTCAATAATTACGCATATGACAAAACTAATATTTAACAGCTCTAAAACGTATTTTTTTTAACAAGAATACTTTTAAAATTCAACAGAAAGCTGGGATCTGATTGTTTATTGGTACCAACATTTTAAGTTTCCATACTCTGAGATCGAATAGTCAATGTGTAAACTCATTTGTTTGAGTCATGTACTTGTCTTGTCTCGTTCTCGATTCATCTGTTCAGAGTTTAGTATGTAGTTAATATAGTCAGTCCTAGTGAGCAGTATCTTTGGTGCTAGATTCACCGGGCGTGCATTTCCGCGTTTCTCGGCCCCGTTCTATTTTAGATGTACTGTCACTCACTTCATTTCGATGATATTTTTACACTTCATACTAAATAAGTGCATATTCTTAATATATTTATTGTTCTTATAACATATATATATATATATATCTTACCAATTATTTTATAGTATCTAAATAAAAAAAATGGACTGGTCGAGTGTTTATATAATATCTACGTGTACTTAACTGATAATTATTTTGAAGTACAATTCTGATCCTTTTTTTAATAGTCCATTTTTGATATATGATAGTAAAGTAGATACAACACCAAACTGTAATTGATTCCGAAATAGAAGAAAACTAACACGTCAAAAAAGATGAAAATAAATGTAACAGTTAGAACCTTTTATATTGTCAGAAAAATAACTGCGCTGTTGTTTTCAAACCGATGTTGATATCTAACAGTTGAGATTAAATTAACTCAATCCCTGTCGTCCATCGCTTTGTTTCAAAATATTGCGTCCTATTAAGAATCTTTTTATGTTTGCAATCACCTTTATTAAACAAGATAAATACGTATCTATACCCATTTTTAGATGCATGTAACTTATGGATTTCTGATGAAAATTGATGTAGGTCTGAACAAGGAAAATTTGTGCTCTGAAATAAATGTCTTAGCGCGAGAGATTAAGATAGTCTTAATCTTATTAAAAGACTTATTCCTTATTGAAGTGACTCGAGAATTGCTCGTATATTATGTCCGACCGGGTATCATAACCGATATGCCGGTAGAATGCGTTACAAGCTATTAAATAATATAATGCCCGAGGCGCCTTGATGTGCCGCAAGGCTACCCACTCACCAGCTTATTATATTATCAGTGTTAAGTCACAGTTGCGCAAATTAGGATCCACGGCTCAGTGCCCTGCGAGCCTTCATCGAGATCATAATTGTACTCATTGATACATTTCCTAATATTTAATATCTTAAAACAACTGCCACGCGATCTTGTTATGTAAACTTTTTTACAATTCCAGCAATATTCTTAACGGGCCCGATGACGTATATCGCAGTGTCCCTGCGTTAGGCGCTTATGTCGTCTGTATTTATTCATTTACTATTTAATCTATAAAATAAACATGTACATGTTTTTAAAAATGTCCATTCGCTTTGTTGTTTGATCATTCAGTTGAATTATTATTAATTACTCCTGGACGAGCATGCAATCTTTCGTAATTATTACAGTATATTTGACATTTCTAAGTTGTTATATATAAGTATTACATCATAAAATATACGCTTCGTAGTGGTTTTGAATTAACAACAATTACAAGTAGCAGCAGAAGAACATATAAATCTGCTAGAACTTTACAAACAATTTCATTCTTAATGGCTCTCTCTAAACTGCTTATAATATGAGGGTACGTTATTCTTACACGTCATACCGAATCAACGATAAAATCAACTTGTTTGCAAAATTACTGTATGCAAAAATGAATGTAACTTACATACGTATTTGGGGTTGATCACAATGAAAGTTAGTCTATTTATGTGTTACTTAATGTAGGTATTTATTGAATATATATGGATATTTATACCTTGAACTCGCAAAGTATGTTGTGTTTTTTTAATAGTGATATAATCATGGCTAGGTTTATAGGTTTCACTTTGAAATTGTTACCAATATCAATAAAAGTTTTACAATGCAATACAGTGTTAGAGATGTTTCTATTTATCTATATGCATCAGTTTATTGCACTCTTACACCGTCTTGCATTACCATGTTGTCCGTTTCTAATGGGCCCAGGGGGGGGGGGGAACGCATTAGGTCTTTCGTAACGTGGTCGTATTGCCGACTAAATATAGGGCAAATTCCCGTCCAGCCCAGCTATGCGAATGTATGTGGGTCATCAGATATAACTGGCAATCGTAAATGTCCCTTGTGTTTCGAAATTACATTATGCATTTCTTGGACCAGACAAAAATACAACAAGGAATCAGTCTGCGGATTTTCATATTGCGTAACTACGGAAAACTGTGGCCGCTGAATGTATGTTAATGGATTTGATCTTTCACGAATTAATAGTACGGAAACATAAATTAGAGGTGGCAGCCCTAGATACTTTTCAAAAATGTCGCAGTTTAGAAATGCGCTACATAATAATGATCGTTTTTGGTTATAGCAGAGACCGTTAACGAATTTTAACATTTACATTTAAAAATGTGATGAAGTAAGAATTATCCTTCTTATACAATTTATTTATGTATTTAATTTTAACTCGTTTGTCATCATACGCAATATAATAATTACGCTCTTATCAACCCGTAATTATCAGACGACCAGTGTGTAATAAAATTAAATATAAACATTGAAGCTATCGCTTTGTTCGCTAAATGAGGGTCCGCAAAGTAGCACATCGTGTATGTAACTAAATAAGCTCTTAATATTTGTGAGATAAAATTAGAATTTATTTAGCAACAGATGCGGTTTATATTATCAAAGGAGAGTGCTTAGCGCGTATATTTTGGTTTCGGAGAGAATGCGCGGGCGCGTGACGCATCGCGTTGACGCACAGTTCGCGATACTACATCGCTTTCTTGCTAATGTTTATGAAATTGGCTAGCCCCATTGATATTTTCCCGAGAACATGTTTTTTTTGCAAGTAAAAATGAACAATTTTTAGAACTGTTTTAACTAGTTGACACATTGATTTGAATAAGTAGAAGAAACAATAAGCAATTAAGTGTTAAACAAACCCTCCCTAAACTGACGCTAAATCCTTCCGCTTTATTGTGTCGTTTATAGAATTTTCAAGAACGAGAATTCCTAAAAGCTTCAAAGGTATTATTTTACCTTTATAAAAGAAATTGTGGATTCTGCAAAATTTATCTTAAGTGTCTTATATAGACAATTCCACAGAATACATAATGTGTAATACTCGCGACTCAAGTCGATTTCAATAATAGAGACGAGCGGGAGTGAAAATCAATAAACCTTTCACGGGAGTTTCAGCTACGTAACGACATTTTCTCCCAGGATTGGTTTTATCAACGTTATACATGTACAAATGTGTTTGCACCAATAAAACAATAACCAAACAAAATTTTGCTTTTAAACACGTCGTGTCATTACCATTTAGGTATTAAACTTTTTTTTCCTTCGTTTCACGTATTACTGAGTATGTTATGTTAAAAACGCACATTGTGTAAATAACAATTGCCTTGGTAGATCGTTTAACACCTCAGATGATTCGTAATGCCAACCGAGGCAATAATGATTCTTTATATGGTGTTTATATGCGCTCCAAACGGTATAATAGGCGAGTTAACAGTAATTTTTAGCGTCTACTTCATAATTCAGGAACTAACTGCGACTAGACTAGGAAATAGGCCATTGCATTTTAATTATACGTACAGGCATACAAAAAATATATACAATTATACTTTTTGTTTGTCGTTTTTACAATACTAAACTACACGAAAAATTTATGTTATTTAACACTTTGTTGGTGATACACGCTAGGCTTTGTTTTTGTTTTTAATGAGCTCCAATTTAAATTGACTTTTACAATTTAATTGAAAATTTATGTCACACTAAAAGTATCTATTTTAATTCCAGGTGACGTTACATTTCACACATCACAATGACGGTGGTTACCAATCCAGCGCGCACCAGCTCCGAGGAGGAATTGGACGAGTCTGGTCGCAACAGCGAGGTCGGCGGCGACTACTCCGGCCTTGAACTTGATGAGAATGCAAGGCTTTACGACGATGAGAAGCAGAGCGACATCGTCTTCGTTGCCGGCATCAACGGCGATACCTGGCGCTACCCTGGACACCGGCGAGTCCTGGCCGCCACAAGCCCCGTCTTCGCTGCCCTCCTCTCAGCTAAAACAGATGTCATCGTCGTCGATTACGTCGATCGTCGTGGTTTTGAGCAGCTCCTTCGCTATCACTACTGCGAGCCCACACAATTGAACTCGGTGGGCACCGCGCGGTGTGCTTTAGATACAGCTTATAAATTCCTCTGCTCGCCCCTGGCGGAGCGATGTGCTCGACGTCTCGACGAGATGTTGGATGCAGGCGTCGCTCTGGAAATTCTTCGTGATTTACGATTCCTATGCGCCAGGTTGCCCGGTGCTGCCTCGGCCCCTCCTCTGCCAGCTCTTTCTGACGACGCCGCTGCTCGTTCGTTGGCCCAGTGCTCGCGTTGGTGCGATTCGCTCGCTCACAACGCTCTCTTAGTGTTGGACGATAGTGCCGATGCAGCGTTGACCGATGAACGACTCGAGGAATTGACTTACGAGGACTTAGCGCTAATAGTGAAGCGCGATACATTGAGGGTTTCGAACGAGCTAGTATTGGCAGAGGCGTTGTCTCGATGGGCGACTGCTGCATGCAAACGTACCAAGCGAGAGTTGACATCGGCAAATAAACGTGCAGCTTTGGGTGAACTCGCCTACTGTCCGCGGTATTTATTACTGTCTGGAGAAGAGCTGGATAGAGCGCTGGGTTTAGAACTGTTGGAACCGATGGAAAGGGCACTAGTGGTAGCGCGGGCGAGAAAGCTGTCAGCTCCGGTGCCGGTGGGGGCTGAGCAAGAGGGGCTTTTGCGACGCTGGGCGCGACCGAGGCCTGCGGAGCCTGCGGCGTTGCCGGTTCATCTTAGCCCACGCTCCGAGCCTATTCCAGAAGATACGCAGCCGAGCAAGCTCTGTGCTCGGCGACCCAAGCGTCCAAAGCAGCCGAGCTTTAACCCTGATGACAAGACTAGGAAACAGGGATGCTGCGCTTGTTTCTGGGACGGCTTGCTGAGGGCATTAATTTGTTTGTTTGACTGAGAAAGGGCACCCGCCTCTTATGTGTAAATTGCATGAGATGGTATTATATGAGCTGTACGAATAGTGGGTTGTCCACGCGGCCATTATAAACTTTTCATTATCTGTATTTCAATCCGGAGCCAATGCTCTTAATGTGACGAATTTCTTATGATTGAGGCTCCGTATCTATATAAAGTCATAAACATAGGGACTAGTATTGATGAAAAGCCAAAAAAAGATTTGAATATTATTGTTCTATTACTAAATAATGGATTTGGAATGTAGGAAAAAATATATAGGCAAATATAGATAATGGTGGAATGGACCTGTCATTGACATTGCTGGTAGAACGAATGCCTTCTTTTTTATATTTTTACTCCTTGGGAAAATGTTTATAACGAATCAAATATTCCTGGAAATCTTTACTCTATGTACTAGTATATAATTTCGGCTAATTTATAGTTTGATCATGTTTTTAGTTGTCATTTAGTATAAATTTTGGATACCGTTATAAATTAATTAGGTTATCAGTATTTAATTGAAGCTTAGCGATGTTGTTATTTTAATTTGGTTAGTGGCTAAAAGTTGTTTGCTATCGTTGGGATGTTGGTAGTCCGTTGAGATTATAAACATAAATATTATACGAATATTGGATGGGTCTGCAGCGCAGCTGCTTGTTAGTTAATTAATTACATGTATCTTTGTGTAGTCGGCACTTTTGTGTATTTTAATGTTGTGATATCTATGTTAAACGATCTGACCATTTATTTTAAAAGTAGGAATTTTTTTCTTAGGTGATTAGATTACATATCAAATTGTTCAACAATTTGCATTTCGAATTATTTTATTTATATTAAATTTGCGATGTATCGGTGCACAAATATTGTTTACCTAGTTTTATTGTAGGAACAATTCGTTGCATTTAACGTACTTTAGCAATCGTAAGTGCTTATTGTTATTTTTAGTTACAATTGTATTAATAAATGTTAGTTAATTCTTCCATTATTTTCCTTACTAGTCGTAATGTAAGTACATAATATTTATTACGTCATTAAATAAGACTATCGTTTAGCTTAAAATATTGTAATAAGTGTCTATATAACAACTTTAGCCCTTCTTTCAAATGTGTTCTTCTTAGACGTTTTTGACATTTGTTGTAGTATTATATTACTATTACTTATTTTTGGACTGTGCCATATACATACCTTATATTCGATCATTGATAAGGGTAGCGTTCAGGAATCAATTTTAATGCACTAAATAATCGAATACTTATAAATACAAAAAAATATCTGCATCAATAATGTTCAACTGAGTTTCAGGACAATATTGTGTTAACATAATTAGGAACTTTTAGGGATTATCAGTAACGTTGTAAACGATTGGATTTAATATTTGATTAATGCATAATGATTGTAAATGTTAAATTTTCCTGTCCACGTCTGGTAACGATATATATAATTTTATAAAATAAAAATAAATGTCAAGTTGATCGATGTGTTCAGCTGAGAGCTGTAATTATGTAAAATCTCATAACAAGAAAATATATGATGTTTAAAATATTAAGTTTTTTCTACCTAAATGATCCTTATCCGCAGTAAAATATTAATCGTTAAATGTGAGAACGTGAAGTATTTTTTGTATATTATAACACGAATGAAGAAAAAAGAGAGTGGGTACTAGTCAGAAAAAATAAAGATTTAAAAGAGCTGAGAGAGTACGTTGGAGGTTATATAGAAAATGATGCTTTTGCCAGGAGTAGAAAAAAAGAGATGGAGAAATAAGCTTAAGTGATCTATTTTTATACAAACAATATAACTTTAATGCAAGATCGGAATTAAAGTCGGTTTTATATTGATTTGTATAACAGATTGCTGGTAAACTCATAGTCAACCACCACTATTGAATAACATATTTTATAGAGATTACTTTCTTTTTTATTGTTTAAGGTCAACAAACAAGCCGTAATGACAGTCGGCGTGATAAGCGTCACGCGTTGCCAATCTTGTGATTTGAAGATATTATTTGACACAACCCAGTAATTTCACTGTCTCTCTCACCCTTCAAACTGGAACACAGCAATGCCCACTGGAACACTGCTATCTGGCGGTAAAAATAGGGGAGAGTGAGGTCCAAATGCAGCCGAGATTTGTGTGAGTCTACCTCATGTAATTACAATTTCATTCCTCATATCTGTGAACTTTTGTATTAGGCCACCCCAAAAAAGCTATGCTTGGTGGGTGCTTGGGAAATGTTAAACATAAACCCGCTGTTGTGAGCTAGGTTGTTTTGGATGGGTATGATATGAAATGATTTATTAATATTATATATATTGATTGATTTGTAAATCATTATACATGAATATTTGATACTCTTTTACCAAAATACTATAGAATAGGTTTTATTAAAACTTATAATCAGAATAATATATACATTAAAAGCTTTAAAAATATGTAATGAATGGGGTGAAAGGCTTGAATTAGGTAAATAAGAATTTAAATGAAGGTATGTCCTTTTAGTCTTTGAAACTTAATATAATTTTTGTAAAGTCTAACTGGTTAATTAATCTAAATCCTAATTTATTAATAAACATTTGTAATTCATAACTGGTGCTCTAAACCAGCAGTAGTTTTTTGTTGAGTTGTAATCTTAGCCGCTTAGAATACATAGATCACGCTTGAATTAGGTAAATAAGAATTTAAATGAAGGTTATGTCCTTTTAGTCTTTAAAACGTAATTCATGCGATTTTTTTGGAAAGTCTAACTGGTTAATTAATCTTAATCTTAATTTATTAATAAACATTTGTTTCTAACTGGTGCTCCAAATCAGCAGTAGTTTTTTGTTGAATTGTAATCTTACAGTGCAAATATTGCTTCGCCTTAGTTTGACGAACCGCCTAGTCAAATTTAAAACTATTATCCTTGCGTTTAATTTTTTCAATATTATGTTCCAATTTATATTTAATAACGTAAAGTCTAAATCTGAAAATAAATTAAAATTTAAATGCAGGCTTTACCGTCGTACACACAGCAACAGATCAACCTAACTAAATCTGTCAAAACCTCGCAATCGATATTAATCTATAACTGTAAGACATTGAGTTCAGAATCACTATAAAAATTTGACAGATTTAGGTAGGTTGATCTATATTGCCCACCGAACCTTAACTAACAGTAGCAATTAATCGATTGATGAAACCATTCCCAAGATGTCCCCACCCAGGACATATATTTATAGGTATTAAACATGTGTATGTACAATGTATTTAAGTATTATATTTGTAATTCCTCTATTGTCTGATGTCGTAACACAAGTGCTTTAAGCGACTTACCACGGAGTCAGATCAATGTATGAGATGTGTAAATTTATCTTAAAAAACAAATCTTTATAAAACGTACAATTTAGTACTGTAGACTTTTAAGATAGTTCTGGCGATATTTGCGATTTACAGGAGCTGATACTTTTTATAAAATTTATCCAATCTATCAAAGCTCGGAATGTGGATCTTAACCAACAGATTGGGTTACATCATCAATCAATCATGGTGAAATATCCGATTTCCGAGAATAGCATTGCCTAGTTTTTTTGGGTAGCATCATAAAAGTGGATTTAATGTTTTGATACATTCACTGTAATAATATAAAAATTGTTGTGCACTCATCACCACAGACAAGTTCCACGTCGTAATAGTAATAATAAATACATTATAAAGTATAATGGACGGCGTTAACGCAAATAGTGATTTCTTCCAGGCAACCTTTGGATGGAAAGATAGAATGAAACAAAGAGGTGATAAGACGTGTCAATAAGATCGATTGAAAAATATATAAATAGATTGTATTTAAGGAAATATAGCAATAACTTCTTAGCAGGGTTGCATCATCCGTGATTAGGAAAAGTTTTTTTCCAAATAAGCTTTATAATCATTATCATAGCAGCTGTAGATTGTCCACTGCTGGATCTAAGTCCTCCCACAAAAGGTGAAATTTTGGTCATAATTGCGTACAGTGCAGGCGTAGTGGCGTTCGCACAGTGTGTAGCTTTGCGTCGAGAATCATTATTACCATTACAGCCTTAAGAAGTCCACTGCTAGACATAGGCCTCTCCAAGAAAGGCGGAATTTGGTCCATAATTATCGTGCTGGATAAACGTGTTGGCAATCGCAGAGATCAGCTTTCGCGACAGGGATGCTGCTGCCCATCCCCACCATTTGCATTTGAGCTACACTGTTTCGGATGGATATACCGACATCTGTCGGTTCTAGTATTTTAGTCGCCTCTTACGACACCTGCTACAGAGGGAGGTACTATTCTACTCTGGCAGTACCTCTCGTGTCGGGAACGCTGCTGTTCATCTCCGCCGAATTGCATTTGAGCTACGGTGTTAGGGGTGGATATACCGCCTTTTATCGATTCCGGTACCCAATTCACCTGACAAACCTGGTACAGGAGGAAGTGCTATTCTATTCTGGCGAGAATCCACGGTTTGTAAAAAATGAAAACTTAGTTTAAAATTGCATTGTGCCCTATGTGTGCCCTAGTGAACATTACAATTTTAAAGTAAGTTAACTAATCTTACAGATTTTTTACACCCAAACTCTAGATTAACTTCTTAATATTAGAACCGCTACCAGCAGTTCCTGGTGAAGTTGTATATTTTGATCAATTAACCGGTTTCATCACTGGCAGCTGTGGGTAACACGCATATGTAAATTCATTAATATCTGACCAGCATTTCTTTGATTGGTACATCTGCCAGCGATAAAACCGGTTAATTGATTAAGAATATAGAACTTCACCAGGAATTGCTGTACCAATCAAAAGAAATGATGGTCAGATGCTAACACGCATATGTAAATTCATTAAATTAACAATAGAAATGAACCAAATATCTTATACTATAAGTATATGTAGGAGAATTAAGGATAGCAACTGAATTCCGTTACACTGGGCGAAAATGAGCGCCATGGTCAAAATTTCAATCAGTAGCGATATGCATTATTTTTTAATATTCCCAAATCAAACGTTTCACATTTTATTAAGCATCTGGTCAGTATGCTGTGGAAAATAAAATTGAGATGATCAGTTCAGTAATTAATGTATTACAGTATTGTAAAAGATGTCTATAAAATTCCACATAAATATACACTGGTAGCAAATATGTATGTATAATTCCGAAAAGTTACTTAACAGATGCAGGTTTCAGTTAGATAATAAAAAAACATTGATAAACTTTTATAAGTGACTTATCGTTTTCAAAAACTGGCGGGAGCTCTGACGAAACTTGCTTCAGACATAATACCTTCGCTATCAATAGCAGCAGCACCGGCTATTTTGTTAATTTTAAATGACATATCTGCTATGGCATTCTCAGCTCTAACCAAATTCATTCTTAAAGCAGCAACAGTGTTCTGCAACTCGAGCATAGAGTCTATTTTCGCATCAATTCTTTCAAACTTTTCTCTTATAGAGTCTCGGGCTTTCTGGGCTTCTGTGACCTGCACATCAACCCTTTTACCGATTTCTCGATGCAGCTCTTTGACTTTCTTATCAAATATGGAATCTTCTTTGCTATCTCGTGACTTCTTGTCACCGGTGTTTGTGGAGAGCGATCGGTATTTGTAGCCTGAGCTTCGTGATGTATATATATTGCGGGATATGTATGACATCCTTGCCCAACCAAATATGCAGTTACTTTTTAGTGTAACATCAGTTTTTCTACACAGTATATTTAACTATTAAGACGGCAAATTTGTAAATAACGTCATTCCATGGTAACCAGAAACTAATGTAAACCTAGATACCTATTGAAAAGTTTGTATTCAATGCTGAAAAAATATAAGTGACATCTAGCGATATTGCTTTGCTTCACGTGATAAAGTAGTAAGAAGCAAACGGCCCAACAGATCAATGTTGTGTAGTAGTTATACAGTACAAAAAAAGATGGCGTTGTCAGCTGAAACAGTAATGCCGCTGTTGAACTGTTAATTCAATAAAATAGAGTAAAGCTGTATATGTATTTATTTTAGAGGGTAGCGGCTGAGTAGAATAGTACCTCTCTTTTTTACAATTTAGATACCCGAACCGGCAGGTGGCGGTATATCCGTTCGAAATAGTGTAGCTGAAATGCACGGGGTCGGACAGGGCCACCTGGCAATTATGGGCAAAATTCCCGCTTCGAGGCCTATACGTTTAATAGTGGACGTCCAACAGCTAATATAATGATACTAAACCATCCTATCACTCAAGTTCACAGTTCCTACAATGATTACAGTTTACGTTTTATTTTAAATTATGAAATACTAGCTGTGCCCGCGACTTCGTCCACGTGGAATAGTTTTTTTGGGTACCTCTTTACCTTAACTTATAAAAACTTTGAATGCCAAGTTTATTTATATTAAATTAATTTCCCAAAAAATAAGTTTCGAGTTTCTAGCTCTAAAAATGGCGATACTTCCTTGCAACTATTCAACCCCCTTTTCGACCATAAAAAAAATAGACTAAGTCCTTCCTCAGGGTCTAAAGGTTGTCTGTGCTAAATTTCGTCAAAATCGGCTGAGAGGTTTAAGCGGGAAAGCGTAACAGACAGAAAGACAGAGTTACGTTTATAATATTAGTAGTGATCACTGGAGATTATTGAAAAAAAACATTGCATAGCGTTTCTATTCTTAATGAAATGGACTACAAAATACGACCAATGAAAAAAGATCTATGGACCCACCACTTGAAAGGCGTTATAAAAACTTATTTAAAAACAATCATTTCGTTCTCCGTTTATATTCTCAATAGAGGAAAAAAATTTGGGTCCATTGATTTTTTTTCGTAAACGCATACAAAGAAATCCTGCAGGTTGGGACTGAATTATTTCGAGATAAATTTGTTTTTGATGGAGTTCAAAAGTCGGGGTAATCTTTGACAGATTTCGGGTAAAATTTGTGATTTGAACACAATGTGGGTACAGTCAAGCGTTAAGGGTTTGGCACACATGGGCCCAATATGGTCATTGTCCCTTTGAACGGAGCCTAATCAATGTTTGTGTGAGAACTATCCTCAGTTACAAGTGCATTTTTTCTTAATAGTATTTTGAATTATTGGAAGATTTCTCACGGTGTAAACTGTAAAATTATGATAAGCGACATCTGTATATTTGTATAAAGAACTAATTAAGGTAGTGGAATTTATTATTCGGTTTAGGCGATTGCGTGCGATAAATTAGCAGTCAGCAATATTTCTTCCGATGTTGACGATGGATGATCATCGTCATAACTTAACGCATTGACACAATTAACAATATATTACTTTTATCCATTAAATATTTCGTATAGGTCTGTGCAAAATACGCAACAGACTATGTTTTTGTTAAAATCTATCGAGTGGTATAATTCAATCTCGGATGTGCATGATGTCATGTGATGTTAGGTAGTTACATGTATAAACTACATAGGTATATCCCTCGATTTTGTTATCAGCCGTTTTAAATCACTCCCACTATTAAAGCAAGGAAAAGGAAGGAAGCAAATTTATAAACATATTCACGTCAAAATAAAAACAATCAAATTTGATAGTTATTCAATTTGTCGCTTTGTGATAGTTAAGCGGGGTTCTGTTACAATATTTAGTACTGATCATCTAAGTTAAAAAGGTATACAAGTAGGGTACACATATTAATTGGAATTCGTTTGGTAGATAAAAACATTACAGTTGAAATTTATATTAAAAAGCAGTTTTATATAAATATAATTTTATTTCGTATTTCGAGCACGTGACCCATGTTTATTGTCAAAATGTCTGAAACAGTAAAACGTGCCACAGACTACATAATAAGAGCGTTAAGATAATAATAATGAAAGTTTAAATGGGCAATTAATGAATAAAGGATTATGTTAAGCACACGCAAATGATTTAAGAATTAAAGGACATATGCATTTTAAGCATTCATGACGCGAAAATAAATTTCAAGACGTCTTGTAATTTTTTCATAGTTTCCTGTTTTCTATAACAATATTATAAAGAGGAAAGATTTAATTGTTTCTTTGACAGGAATAGGCTCCGAAACTACTCGACCGATTTGAAAAATTATTTCACTGTTAGGAAGCTACACTATCTCTGGTGAACATAGGCAAGGTATATATTTCTTTTTTAAGTTAGAGATTTGTACTAAATCTCCAATAATGTAAACCATGGTGTAAAAAAAATCCCAAAAAAAGTCTTATATTGCGTACGCTGCAAAAATTATTGATTATAGAACATAAATAATGTAGGTACTATACTATAACTTTGCAGAACATATAATTATTTACAAAAATGTCGCGATAGCATATGTTCAACTATTATAATTATGTCACAATAAGTGTTTTTTATTTTTGAAAAATATTTATTCGACACCGCCACAAAAGCACTTTTATTTATTCTTTGGAATTGTCTATTATCAAAATAAATACTTTCACAATTATGTCTGCTTTAATACCATTAAATAGTTTTTTGTTTTATTGAATTTGGCCATTCCTCTCGAAAGATATCGCCAAAACTACAAAGTATGTATGGGAGAGTAGTGTGTGTGTAAGTGAGTAAAAAATTATATCTTGAATGTCTATCCGTTTTTCGTCCGTCTTTTACGACGAAAAGATTGAATTTTGACGAATTGACGTGATTTTTTATGAGGAAATAGTTGAGGGGATGGAGAGTGGCATAGGCTAATATGTGTATCTTTCTAACCTCCTACTTCCCTAAAATAAGCTAAGAAGCCGCAGGCGGGCTGCTAGTCTTTTATATTTAGTTTAATTCCTGGTGTTTTACAGGTTTCATATCCTGTTTTATAACATTTAAATATGTTCACGTGTATACAAGACACAATAAATCTTATTTAGGCAACCGTTAAATGTAGTGTATTTATTGTTGAAAATGCTTTATTGAGCAATTATAAAAGTTTTATATTAAGTACCTACATACTAGGCCGTGAGGTACCGGCAGATTAGGATAGTACCTCCCACTGCACCAGGTGTCGTAAAAGGCGACTAAGGTACCAGAGCCGATAGATGGCGGTATATCCATCCGGAACGCAACCAACACGCTTGCCTAGCGCGTCAATTATGGGCAAAATCTTTTTGGGGTGGCCTATGTCCAGCAATGGACTTTCAATAGCTGGTCATGATGATGATGTTGAAGTACATACTAAGAGGAGCCCGTTACTTCTATCGCTTTGATGTAGGTTCCATTCTTTTGTAGTTCGATTTTAGTTTCACGTTTTATTGTATTTGTGCAGGAACCCTAATGTTCTGTCTAAAATAAAATTTGCTTAATTTATTCCATCTATGTTATTGTCAGCGGCGGATTAGCCGGATTAAACTGACAAACATCCAGACAAAAAATTCTAATAACTGTTATAGTTAAATCAATAATTAAATGTTTAAAAATATATACTTTACTTATACTTAATATAAAGTATTTAGATTAATTAGAATAACAGATGTCACTTTCTTCACTCGTGTTATTTATATTGGGATATTGCTTTTAGGCATCATATAGTTTAAGTTATACTTTATAATAATTTAAAATCACGCTAGTTTGACAGCTGACATTGTAATCATGCTATCTCTTATAATGGCTGTCAAAATTTCTTAACCTATTTCTAACGCCACTTAGCAGTTCGTGCTGCGTTCTGGTTTGAAGCGCACATGCAGTGAAATTACTGAGTATGTGATGTACCTTCATATCGTTTATCATGTAGGTATACTTGTATGCCGACTTTGTGATAAAAAAAGATATGGTGGTAATGAGAAGTCATATAAAGTATTATTAACAGTATTTATTTTAATTTACAAGTAAAGAGCAAATGTTAAAGTAAAAAAACATATGACAATAGTATACTTATTGTCGGACTTTTTGAATCAATGATGTATGCGAGGAGTTCCTTCAAAAATGTTATTAATCGATGACTACTTTCAACAGGTATTTAAATTGCCATACCAAAATTTTTCAATTGCTTACCCACTCAGCCACTGTTGTCAGGGTGTAACGGTCTCTATGGGGCAGGTAACTTTTCACACAATACCCTCGAAACTGTACTCAAAACGCTATTGAAACCTCCAAAAAATAATTCACATTCAATTTCAAACTTTACCCTTATACACTTAAAGTTGTGCGGCTTTGGCAAGTATTCTTTAAAAGCCTTAGCGCCACCTTATAGATAGATCATTGACATTTTTTCTAGTAGGTAATATTTCAAATGAAATTCTTATTTTCGTAGTAAGATTTCAAATGAAATCGCTCCTCGTCGCCACACGAAGGCACAGGTACGAGTTTTTTTTATTCTGTAAAACAGGTATTCCCTGAGTACGGTTGTATTATTATTTAAATATTCGTATGGGTATGCGTATGGGTAAAAAATGGGTATGCGTAATAATCGAGTATGCGTAGATTAAAACGTGAAATACCTCAAGACCTAATCCAATCACAGTAGCATTGTACAATGACAGTGCTAAGATTGTTGTTGGGGTCGTATACTGTCCACCTTCTATAGACTACTTCTCCACTCTTTAGTCTGTCCTGTTGAATCAATCTCTAGTAAGCACGCACACCTTATAATCATGGGCGACTTTAATACAAATATGCTTAAATCTTTAGCTCAATTTTTAAAACTCCAATCCATCATTCAATCAACTGACTTTTCTCTTCTACCATCAAATCTAACTCACCACAATTTGAACGCTTTTGACTCCCTCATAGACCTAATGATTACCTCATCTCCTGACTTGGTAATTAAGCACGGCCAATAGGCATGATGACAAATTTTGAAAAACTGTGAAATAATGTTCAAAAATATACATTAATTACGATAAACATAATATTTCTGCTGAAAATTTAGGTTTACTATTCAATTTTCAAAGATGTCACAGTGAATCACCATCTGTGACATCTTTGAAAATAAAATCTTTAGACTGCAGCGAACTAGTTGAAGATGATAAGAAACAAGAGGCATTGAGAATTTTAGGATATACAGTCCAAAAAATTGTAAATAATCCACAGTCTTACATTGGAGTTCCTAAAAGTTGTTACTATTTAATAAATTTAATTTAAAAAAAGATAAATATTACCATAAACCATATACTAATGTGTTTACAAAAAATTAACGCTTTACGCGAGAGATGCGTTCCAGAAAAAATCGCGTTAACTGAAATTCGCGTATATCGAGGTTTATGATTAAACATAGCCAAAATTTAATACAAAAAACACGAATCATTTTAATCAATCACTCTATTTCTAAGAACACTTTATGCATTACATAGTTACTATTAATTATTTTTTACGGAAAAATACATCTATTATCTATACATCAGCCGAACTAAACATGACGGAACAAACGAAACGAACGAGGGAATCCCCATAGAACAAAGTCGAAGGACGGGGAATTCCCTATTCTTTAAACAGAATGCTCAGAGGAAGCGGGAATTCCGCGACCATAGAGACGTTGATGACTACATTATGTTTATACGCACTTTTTCGCGTAATGCGAGGCATTTGAGCGCGAAATTTAAAATTCGCGTTATAGTGAAACCGCGCATAATGGGGTCGCGTAAAGCGGGGTATTACTGTAAAAGTTTCAGAGAGCTTTCAATTCTTCAAATACTTCAGTATTTGACGGTAAGCTGGGGCTACCCTTAGACAACTCCTTAGCAGTTATGTATTTAAAGGTACTCCCATCCCGGGAAAGTTTGGATTTTTTCCAGTAACATGCTATGGTATGCAAGATAATTCCTCACTCCTGCGATGAACCCACATTAAGAATGCCATGGCATGTTTGCAACCTCCTTGAGAAGCCACACAATCATGACATTCTACTGACTTCACTGTTTCTTCCTGCTCGTCGACTAAAGACACTCCATACAATTTTCCATGTACTTTATGTTCTGGGCAGATTTTTGCTCTTATTATGCACACGTTTCCTTCACGTTTGAACTGGACATAGGATACAGCATCATCACCATAAGACGCCCTGGAAGACCTGAAATAAACAAAGCAATTACTTAGTTACAGAAATAAATATGTAACATAAACATAACCTCAAAATGTAACATTGGAACTCATACTGAAAGAGGTACAACAGCTTTTTCATTATTTAAATAGCTAGGTAATGAACGGTTAATAGAAGGTACTTACTGGGAATCCTTAATATTTCTAAATTCTGCTTAACAAAAGTCATTGCTTGATCGCAGAAACTCTCCTTACATTAGTACGTCGATCCTCGGTAAATTTGCGCTGGAAGCCTTTATAAATCCTTGTTCCATGACTGAGTATATCAAATAGATTGACACAAAACAAATTTAAGTCGCAAACAAAACTAAAACGGCGTTTTAGTGGTAAAATTAAGCAAGAGTCGTAGTTATCTATTGAATTACGAATAAATAATTTGACAACTACTCTAACGTGACGTCACGCGCTCTGATTGGCGTTCAATATTACATGGCGGATTGCCGTATTTAGTGATTTTATTTTCTCAATATAAAAATAATCTCGCTTTTAAATTAAAAAAGAATTAATGTTTTATAATAAACTACATATGTATATTATCTATACAAATTATTTCAATAAAATTTATATGCTGTCATCATGCGTATTGCCAGCTCCTGGTTTCTCTAAACATGACCTTCTATTTCTGAGTTACAAGTTAAAGCCACCTAGGGTTAAGCCTAGAATAAAATATCTGCTAAGTTTCGGAAAACTTGGATATTGAAAAACTAAAACAGGATGCTGCGGAACTTGATGGGACACCATTAATGGAAGCGTCTACCATTGATGACAAAGTTAACATTCTTAACTCTTACAACTTTTTGACAAACACGCTCCTATTCTTCCTATTAGTCTTAAACGTCCGCCTGCTCCCTAGATTTCTAGTGATATTCGCAAAGCCATGCCACAAAGAGACAGTGCATTTAGTAAGTTTAAAAAAGTCCGGTCTGATTTTAATTAAAATACATACAAAAGACTTCGAAATCGCTGTAATCAACTGGTAAGATCAGCCAAACGTAAATTTTTTCGCGACAATATTCAATCATCATCTTTGGCAAACGTATGGAAGTTTCTCTATCCTCTCTTACGTCGGGGTCTCTGATTCGGTTCGGGAATGGTTCGCATCCTACCTTCGAGAACGCCAGCAAGCGGTGCGCCTGAGTGATATTTGTCCCAGTAGATGACAATTGATGCTGGTGTGCCGCAAGGTGGCATTCTCTAACGGTCATTATTTTCACTTTTCATAAACCTTGTCACTAAATCTATTGGCTGCTCTTACCATCTATACGCTGATGACCTGCAACTATACACCCAGGCAGAAAACAATGACCTGGATAATGCCATTGCTCGGAATAATGCTGATTTGACCAACATCACAAACTGGTCACATAAGTTTGGTGTCTCTGTGAACCCATCCAAGACTCAAGTCCTTATCTTGGGCAGTAAACGGCAATTATCCAGTTTAAAAAATGTACCTGTAATTATTTTTAATAACGTGGTAGTGCCCTACAGCACATGCGTTAAGAATCTTGGCCTATTTATCGACTCTTCCTTAACCTGAGATACACATGTTAATGAAATCAGCAGTTAGTAACTTAATAAGTTGGATCGTCTATTAAAGAACAGTCTTCGTTTCATTTTCGGTTTGCGTAAATACGATCATATTTCCCATTACCGTTCTCTTCTCGGCTGGCTTCCTATTCGAGAACGTCGCAAAATTCAAGTTCTAACCATACTATTTTCAATACTTTTCGTAATCCGTACGCACCAATTTACTTAAAGGACAGATTCCAATTCCTATCTTCCTCTCACGAACGTAATCTCCGTTCTTCTAATAATCTCTCGCTCTTAACTCCTTCTTATCACTCTAGTTTTTTGACAAACTCTTTTACAGTGACAGCTCTACGACTCTGGAACGAGCTTCCGTTGAATATTAAGCAATCCCCAAACAAATTTATCCTGAAACGCTGTCTCCGTACTTTATTTACTGATGCTGCTTCTCTAACTTTATAACCCTATTTCTGATGTACGTTATTTTATGTATGTATATATAAATGTATATATATTTGTATGAATTTTGTCAATATTAACACCATTATCAATCTTGAAAATTATTGCCACAAGGTATCCGGAACGTTGATTGTAAAATGTTAAATAAATCCGTTAAAAAGAAATTTTAATATGATTTGTTAGTGAATAATATCTGAACGATGTAAGAAATAAAATCGTCGCTTGGTTGCTTTATAGCTTGAAACTAATATTAATTACTTCATTACAGTAAAATTCGAGATACTGGAACAAAACTATCGGCATGATATTCTAGCATTTATTCACGACTTCATTTTAATATACCTAATACTATAAAAGTTTGTGCCGTGAGGTACAGGCAGAGAAGAATAGTACCTCCCTCTGTACCAGGTGTTGTAAGAGGCGACTAAGATACCAGAACAGACAATGCAGCTCAAATGCACAGGGCGGCAATTGGCAGCAGCATCCCAATTGCGAAAGCTGTGCTTTGCGATTGCGAAAGCTGTGCTTTGCAATTGCCAACACGCTGGCTTAGCGTAGCAATTATGGGCAAAATCCCCCTTTGGGGAAGCCTAAGTCCAGCAGTTGACTTCTTATGGCTGGAAAATGTATATGAAGAAAAGTTTGTAAGGATGCTTGTTACTTTTTCAACCTAAAACTTGCCACATAGATGGATTATAACTCGAATCAGAATAGCACATAGGTGACCATTTTATCCAGGAAAACTGTGGAGTTGGAGAATGTGTTAACTTGAGAGGTTAAGAGTCATTGTTATTAGACTTGGTATAACTAGATTTTAATGTGATGATTTTTTAAATTCTACAAGTCCCAACAGTGATATAAACTATTTATTAGATTTTTCTTAAGGTACTGGTAGTAGAGATTTGCAAACGTCTACTAACTACCAGTGCCAAAGCGTGTCATTCTTATTGGACTTGGTATAACTAGGCTTTGATGTGATGATTTTTTAAATTCTACAAGTCCCTACAGTGATATAAACTATATATTAGATTTTTCCTAAGGCACGGGTAAAGAGTTGCGACCATCAGTAAAGCCAACTTAACTTACTTATCATAAACCGAAAAAAATTCTAACACGATACTTACTTGAAACGATTTTTTTTATTTATATAGGTTGTACATCAAAAGTTACTTAATTGTCACTATGATATTTTGGTATTAGATCCATTGGTATTATGGTATTTAACGGTAACGGGTTGGTATATGACTTTGGTACGATTGGTAGAACCTTGTATACAGGCCCCTTTAAATATATTTTTTTAAAAAGTAAGGGGCTTCTCTCTATAATTGCCACATTCCACTGGTATGACGAACCCCTGCCTTTTAATTTTTATCCTATTGTTACATTGGGCATAACTGGAACATTTTTTCATGACTAAGTTGACAAATAAGCATACGGTGTGTAATAGTAAGCGTCACTGCAACCTATAGACCCTCGATTTTTCAGTGTTATTACTAGGATACCACTAACACATTGTCTCTGTTACACACACTCTCTAATGTTCAGTTATTCTCTGCCGGCGGATAAAAGCACCAAATTCTGCATAAGAGGCCTTCCTATAGAAACAGACCCAGGTGAAATTGAAGAGGAACTTCGATCCCTGAGCTTCACACCCGAGTTTGTGCGTCAAATACGCGCACGATAAGGCAGGCCAGGCTGCATCTACTTCACCCAAATGCAGCGCACACCAGGCCTCACCCCCGATATCTTCGAAGTAACCGAGCTACTGTGCATGCCCGGGGTGAAGATTGCGGCCTGGCGGGGAAAGAAAGGGCCTGCCTAGTGCCACAAATGCCAGCAGTTCCAGCACTCCTCCCATGGCTGCCATAGACAGCAAGCGTGTGTGAGATGCGGGAAAGCACACGCCGCCAGTGACTGCTCCCGCCCGCGCGAGGAGCACCCCACATGCGCAAACTGTTGGGGATCGCACCCAGCAATCTCGGTGGGCTGCCCGGTCTTCCAGCAGGAAGCCAGGATAAAGAAAGCCGGCACAACAGCGTTGGCCGGGCGACCTTCGGTACGCACTAGCAGCGTACCAGCAAACCAAACAACACCGCACTTAATGGCTGAATCCAATGATCGGAAACGCAAAGGCATTAACTAGAGGGGAGCCCTTGCGATGAGAGACCCCAAAAAGAAGGCAGTCTCTAAACCGTACCGAAGGCCGGAGCCGGTTAAAGGACACCGAGAAAGCTATCTGCGTCCTTCAGGACATACTCGGGGCCATCAGGTCCGGCGAGGACGCCGTACCAATTATTCTCAGTGGAGTAGCACAACTGCTGCAATTCAATGGCGCAAGATAGACCACTGAGGATAGTGCATTGGAACGCCAATGGGCTCAGATCGACGCTAGGACTGCTGCGGGTCTTGCTTCGAGAACAAAACATAGATATGTGTCTAATATCTGAGACCCTGCTTAACGCCAAAGACACAATCAAGATGCCCAACTACCTGTACCGAAGACGAGATGTTTGATCGCAATGTTGCATATTGCGGACTCGCTGTTCTCGTGCGTCGGAGGCTGATACACCAGCGAAAAAGTGGCGTCTAAGAAAAGATGGCAGCAGACACGCTGCCCAACCCTCAAGCGTCAGCTCAACGCCCTGTCCGAACAGGTGAGACACGAACTGAGGTCGCATGAAGCAGAAAGCCGGGATCGCTATATAGCGAACTTGGGCGAAGATTGGAACAGTGTTCATAGCGGCAGATGAAGACCCCGTCGTCTTCAATCCCGGGCAGGTCAGCAGAACGATAAACAGACTAAAACCCAAGAAGGTACCTGGCCTCGATAACATCACTGGCAACATGCTGCGATACCTTCCCCCGAGAAGCATTTCCATATTAACTCGCCTATTCAACAGCATCAACCGCATAGGTGTCTACCCACAACCCTGGAAATGGGAGGAGTTATCATGCTGCCCAAGCACGGGAAGAACGTACTTAAACCCGAGAGTTACCGTCCCATCACTCTGCTGCCTACGGTTTCCAAGGTGAATGAGAAATTGCTGCTTCTACACCTGGGACCGCACATAACACTGAGGGAGGAGCAGTTCGGATTTTGGACAGAACACTCCACCTCACTGGAACTATTGAGAGTACTCCACTATACGACGATGGCCTTCAATAAGAAGGAATACACCGCTACAGTACTCCTCGACATGAAGAAGGCGTTTGGTAAGGTGTGGCACCAGGGTCTGCTATACAAATTAACAACGTCACAAACACCCCGTCGGATCACACGAGTGGTAGCTTCCGGGTTTGCGGACTTCGAAAGGGCCGTCAGCTGCTCGGCTCGTGCCCGTCTCTACGTCGCCGCGTTACGCCGTCGCCGACCAACGTCCGCCGCTCGCCGCGTCTCGCCGCCCGTTGGCAGGGCCAACGATCGCGATCCCGTTCGCCTGTCAACTCACTGTGCTATTTTTCGCCGCGTCGCAATGTCCACTCATCGGCCTCCTCAGTGAGGTCAGACTGACAAGGTTGCAGGGGGCCGGTTTCCAATTCCGAGGAGATGGAGTGCCACTTCGAGTCGGCCTCCGAGTAGGATTGCGCCGAGCGCTCGGCCAACGACGACGACGGGTTCACAACCGTCGTTGGCAAGAGGCGAAAGCGCAAGTCAGCTCCGGACTCTCCTTCGCCTCCCCCAAATGTCCAATCCAGGACAAAACGGCCTGGAACCACCTTTCCACCGCCCTCAGTGACAAAAAAGTCCGTTACGCAAGGGCAACATCTACCCCGCAAGAATTCGAGTGCAAGTCCTGACGGCCGACGTACACCGAGCGCTCACGGCCTATCTATTGTCTAAGAACGTAAGTTTTCATACTTACGCGCTTCCCGAGAAGCGAAAACTCCGCGTTGTAATTCGCCTCCCGTAGAGTGGAGGCACCGCTGTCAATTCTATGGACACTCGGCCTTTCGATGCTACGCGCGTAGCATTTCGCGAATCTCCTCTCGCTCTTCCTCACTCGAATTCCTGCGGGGTAGATGTTGCCCTTGCGTAACGGACTTTTTTGTTACTGAGGGCGGTGGAAAGGTGGTTCCAGGCAGTTTTGTCCTGGATTGGACATTTGGGGGAGGCGAAGGAGAGTCCAGAGCTGGCTTGCGCTTTCGCCTCTTGCCAACGACGGTTGTGAACCCGTCGTCGTCGTTGGCCGAGCGCTCGGCGCAATCCTACTCGGAGGCCGACTCGAAGCGGCACTCCATCTCCTCGGAATCGGAAACCGGCCCCCTGCAACCTTGTCAGTCTGACCTCACTGAGGAGGCCGATGAGTGGACATTGCGACGCGGCGAAAAATAGCACAGTGAGTTGACAGGCGAACGGGATCGCGATCGTTGGCCCTGCCAACGGGCGGCGAGACGCGGCGAGCGGCGGACGTTGGTCGGCGACGGCGTAACGCGGCGACGTAGAGACGGGCACGAGCAGGGGGAATTTACATGGCGGCGGTTCGGTGACGGCATGCGCAAAGGGCGCGAGTTCCGCGGCGACGACGACAGCGTGGCGTTCTTCGGGCGCGGGGAGCGCTGAAGGCGCGGAAAGGGCCTGGCTGCGGGCGAGGCTCCTGCTGTTGACGACGACGCGGGGGAGGACACGATCCCGGCCCGGGCTTAAGGCTCTGGGCCGAGAAAATGCGGCGCGATTGCCGCGGGGATCACGTGAGAGGCGCGTTGGCACAGGTACTGCGCGTACAATTACGGGCTGACGGCCCTTTCGAAGTCCGCAAACCCGGAATCGATGCCTGCCATTTTGCTGGGTGTGGGTGTGCACCTGGTGATGGCGATGGCGATGTGTTATGTGGGTGTGTGTGTTGTGTATGTCTATCGGTTTTCTAGTGTCTTTATTGATACTAAGTCCCCCGCCAGAGGATATGTGCCTACTCCTAGGCCGCTACGGAACAGCGAGTTCCCGGGTAATGGCGGCGTAACGTGGACCAACGTTCCAGGACGTGTTTCAGACCCGTAGGGTGTGTTTCTAGGGCACTACCGCAGGCCACCTATCGCGGGAGCAGCAGACCGGGCGTGACTAGGAGATCCTAGGCGTTAAATGTTTATGGGACCATGGGACCCCTATTGAACTCAATCCCGTAAACGATCGTAACAAGGCAGGACACCGATTTCGCGATCGACGCTCTAACGAGGTACTTGACGGACGCCGTTAGGGGTGCGTGCAAGCAGGTTCCAGTGGTGAGAAATAATCGTCTGATCTTGCCCGAGGACGTCAAGAAACTCATTAGAGAAGTCACTATGCGGGCGTACGCCGTCTACCGCACCGAGAAAAGCCGCCTTCGCATGCGCTCCCTTCAGTACGCTGTAAGGGCGCGTATTAACGAGGTGCGGGATTCTCGGTGGGGAGATCTGCTCGAAGAACTCTCTAACTAAGCATATTGGAAGCTGGCGAGATACCTCAAGTCGGACAGGACGGCGAACATGCCCGCCCTCAACCGAACCGATGCGTCTGCGCCCACGTCCGCATCCGTCGCCGCCGCCGTCGCCGTCGCGTTTACAGACAAAAAAAGCCGAGTGCTTAGCGGACAGTTTAGAGTCGCAGTGCTCGTTCGTGGAGTACGTCGACGAAGAGGTCGAGAGAACGGCGTTGTTCTTTGACGTCGCGAAAGCTTTCGACAGTCTGGCATAAAGGCCTAGTTTTTAAGCTCCACTTTCAAGGAGCGCCGGACAGACTCATCATCAAAGACTTCTTCTCGAACCGATCGTTCAGGTATCGCGTGGAGGATTCCTACCCCCGCAGACACCCTATATCAGCTGGCGTCCCCCAAGGATCCGTGCTCTCTCCACTCCTATTCGCGCCATACGTGCACGATATGCCTAGGTCCCCCGGCGTAGAGCTAGCCCTGTTCGCGGACGACACGGCCCTGTTCGACTCGTGCCCAGACCGCGACCCCTCCAATCTAAATGATCGTCCAATCGGTGCGGTGCGAACAGTCTGGGCTGCGAGATGGGGGTGTATAAACTTTTCGGTCGAATCATCCCCTAGGTCAATAGAGTCTAATACCTAGGTGTCACATTAGATCGGCGCATGACGTTCGGACCTCATATCAAAATAGTCAGGAATAGGGCCTCTTACATATTAGGTAGGCTCAATTTCTTCATCGGCCGTACAAGCAGGATGTCCCTCCGCCACAAGAGGACCATATACAAGACCTGCATCCGTTCGGTGATGACATATGCGAGCGGGGTAGAACACTGCACATGCAGTCATATAAAAATACAGTTCACCGCGTTCGCCGGCGAACGCGTGCAGTCCCTGCCCCCATAAGCGATAACCGACAGCCCTGGAGCTGTCGGGCTCACTCTGTCCGTCCTTTTTTACAAAAATCCATAAATAAATTCACTCCAACAATGGCAGCCCAAGCTTAAGTCGAGCCTCTAGAGGCGCCCTCGGGCGATTGCCGTCAGTCCCACTCAATCTTATATACGCGGGATGAGAACGGGCATCGGACCTTTCATTTATGAAAGGCCCCGCCCTTTTGTTCGGTGGCGCTGGATTTGACGTCTGAGTAGTCCAGCAATAGGTTCGTCCGGGAAAAAAAAGCATTACTTAGTGTGATGTATTATGAAGATATCATTATAAATATAGCAGAATATTTTAACAGTATACCCGTATGGGATAATGAAAAAAATAAATAATTAGAGATAGTCCAGTCATGTTGGTGTCACATAGGTTTTTTACTTTGATTCTAAATTTCTTTTGGTTACTTTTTTATTACTGGCAACATAATAAGTGTTACTCACAGTCCTACCAATGTAACGAAAATATATTTTTGTTATTTAATAGGTTTTAACTACCATCAATATAAAAACATACATGATATACGGTTCTAACCGTCATTCATATCTTGTACTGTTTTTTTACTAATTACGAAATAGGCCACATGGGTGCGACTGCGCAGAATTCACAGCAGGGGCTTCATCTTCCCTGTTTATAGCTTTGGTGACTTACGATTATGGTTTGACAGCTGAATAGTTGGAAACACAAATTACGAGTAGGTAAGGGATTCCCGGGATTATTTGCGGGTGTGTAAACAACGGGAGGCAAAGTTATTTCGGCGTTAAAAGAAAAAGCTCGCATTATATAAGAAAAACATAATACAGATTACCTGCATCTGCTGCCTGCATATATTAAACCCATAAAATCCAACACAGCTAAATGAACACTGATACAACTTATAGGCTGATAGTACAACGCCTGCCTACATTACACATTTGTAAGCCCAAAAACAACAATTTTATTATAATATATTCACACATCTCATACCTGATACTTGTGGTAAGTAGCTTAAAGTCTTGTGTAGTAATAACACTTAAATACAATTTTTAACACCTACAAGACAAACACAAATATCATCAAAGAAATATTATCTTGGGTGAGGATCGAACCCACGACCCTTGGCGCATAAAGTATGACCACCATCATCTGCGCCATCGAGCTGTCAAAATTAGCAATTCAATGCTTACTACTAGAAAAGCATCGGCTTCTTTATTCAACTGCAGAGAGGAATGGTGTTCAAAGAGAAGAAAACAAGTTGTACTGTGATGTAACAGCCATAAAGTGTTTCGAGTGTAACTGAAATAACTATAGACTTATTCCCAATTAATTTTTATTATCCCTGACTCTCGCCATTTTATTCACATATGGAAGTAAGAACTAATTCTATCAAAAAGTCATTTTCTTCTTTGGTAGATGTTCCCAAATTCCTTAGTGGTAGTAGTAACTGAACGGAAAAATATTTCTTTAGATTAAAAATAGTTATATCAATTTAAAAAAAACGACACATTTAATTGGTACTAATTATAAAAAAAAACTAAGCACAAAAATGCTGAACTAATTGAATATTTTCTGGCGTCACCCAGACAGACAATCTCGCTTTTTTGTGTGGTGTAAAAAAACGTAGATGGCTCACGTATCCACGAGCGGCGAACATTCCGAGATAGTAATTCGAGTCTCGACCTTAGAATGGGAAAAATGTAAATAATTTTGATGGCGCTCCGGGAGTTGCTTCGTGTTGATCGGTTTTATTGGGTAGGGTGACCATATCTTAGGGTCAAAATGAAGGCGTTCTTATGGCAAAGAGGCCGTGACATACTACGTATGTCACGGTCTTTCGCCATATAAACGCCATATGAAAACAGTAAATGTAATTTAATCATCAAACTTGTCAGAATTATGCCACGATCTTCATTGTTGTCTTGTTGTTCCAGAGCGATTTTGGACCCTGTAAGATTTTAGCGCCAACGCTTGTTATTTCACTTTTTTTACTAGTTTTACAATGATAGTTTGCGATGATATTTCGGTAAAACTTAACCGACTTAACCGAAAATACATAAATAAATGAATACATTTTCATATTTTATACATTGACCTTATTTGGTGATAAGTCGCTTAAATACATATATTTGACACCCAGACACAGATCAAACATAAAATATCATCAAATAAATATTTGTTCTAGGTGGGGATTGAACCCACGACTTGGCGCGCAAGACATCGGGCATGTCTGTCTGTGCTTGAAAGTGTACCCTTAAAGGTAGGGAAAGGTACTATTCCGTTTCCAAAAATCTTAGCTTTCTTGTCACCCTGTGCCGGGGCCACGTACTACCATAAAAAGTTCTTTTTTATTTTTTACCCAACAACAGTGTCAGCCACTAGGCCTCGGGATTAAATGGAATGAGTTGACTAATAAAAGGAGTCGATGTTGCAGTGGACTTGCTTTACTTTTGAATGAACTTAGTTTGTTCTTTACCCTCTAAACATGATCAATACAACTCCTAAAAACTATCTTTTGTCAATATGAGTGTACATAACGGCAATAGAAAATAGGAAGTAATATTGGAGTACCGGCCGCCGAGTAGAATAGTGCCTTCCCCTGAACCAGGTGTCGTTAGTGCGACTGAGAAACCAGAACCGATAGATGGCGGTATATTGAAACAGCATAGCTTAAATGTAACAATGCGGGATAGAAAGCTTCATTCTAGCAAAGCTACATCTTGCAACAGCCACTACGTCGACCTGGCTCGTATTTGTGGGTAAAATTCCCCCATTCTTAAGGCCTATTACCAGTAGGAGAAGGTTCTACAGCTTTAACTTAAAATGTAAATATTATTAGTTAAGTTAGCTTATGGTTAGTTCTCTTGAATTGCAATCCATCAAATACCTGTAGTGTGATAAACTATAAATACATTTAATTTAAATTAGGAAGTTACCACAATGGTAAAAAGTTCATCATCATAATAACAACCATTGGAAGTCCACTGCACTGGATGTAGGCCTCTCCAAGATAGGGAATATTTTGCCCATAATTGCGGCGCTGGGCAAACGTGTTAGCAAATGCAGAGCGCAGCTTTCGCGACGGGGATGTTGCTGCCGGCCAGCAGCCATGATATAAAGTTAGACAACACTCAACGCTTTCACGTGGTTAAATAAATAACAGACAGAATCATTAGGAAAATAATTTAGTTTTCGTTATCGTATATAATAGTACATGCAGAGTGCCTGATAAGGCTAAATAATTATTTTATATATTTCATTTGTATCCTGATTTTTTATGAAAGATTATGTTTTTTTCTTACTTTGCTAAGCTGACAAACAAGCATGCGCTTCGCGCAAGCGTCACCGCATCATATAGACGCTCTTATTATATCACTAGAGAGTTGCCAACCTTGACTTGAAGATATTATGTCATGTTGCCGAGTCACTTCACTGCCTCTCTCACCCTTCAAACCGGAACACTGTAATTCCGGCAACACTTCTGAAGTTCGCAAATCGCAATAGTGAACGCTGTTGGTGGTAGAAACAGATGAGAGTGAGGTATCAATGCACACGACCTTTGTATAAAGTCTACCTCTACTATATAAATATTAAATAAAATATACTTTACACTTTATTGTATTAATATAAATTAAACCAAAACGTTATAAAGTTGTAAAATTAAAGGAAGTTATTATTTTGTTAGTTTATGGGATATTTTGGCTTAGATTTTGTGTTGTGACTAACAAGTAGAACTGAAGATAGTAAACCTATGATGATGGCCTCTATAAAAAATAATAACCAACCTTAATATAATATAACAAGTAAAGTAGAAAACAAAGAATAAACTAGCAAAGAATACCTCAGTAAGGTTATTTAAATAACAGTTTAATGGTAATTTATTTTCTTGGTTTCATACAAAACGATTTCAGATTGGTACATCCATCCTGTATATTTCTGTGTAAAGTAAAAAAAAACAAAGTTAAAATTTTGTTTCCTATACCACCTGAAAGTATTAGAAGGAAATGAAAAACGCAAATGGGTTAAAAAAATTCTGCTTTCAGGAAGTTTAAAAACAAAATGAGCAGTTCAACAAATAATTACCACTTATAAAAAAAAATATTATAACTTATCATACACAGTATGCGTTAGCAAATTTTTATTTATACATTCAAAACTACAATAATATAACAGATACACTTTATGATAATCGCGTTTTAATCCAGTCGGCAGTAATATAAATTAAATTTTAAGAGTACCAAGACCACCTGAGACGGGTTCTAGAATATTCATTCAGAAATAAAAAAAAGCGCCCATTCAATAACAGCATATACGCAAGGTGCCACACACATTTTCTACAAGTATTATTTCTATTAGTAAGAAGCGTCAGCGCAATGAAACAATGGTCCAGCATCGGCACTCCGGCGCCGAAACTAATTTTACCTTCATTATCCGTAAAGGGAATGTCGCTAGATAAACGGACAGTTTACACAGACAGACAATTTACATTAGTAGGTATGTTTTGTCATCGCTGCCAAGATTGTGGTATCCGTCCCAAGATAGGTTGGAAGGAACGCACGAACTTACAAGCAGACAATGCGCTTAATTCTGCCGTAAAAGCTCTAATTGGTCGTTTTGCTTTGGAGGGCTTGCGAGCAAAAAGTTGGCCGGCTGCGCATGCGCCGGTTGAATAACCATGCGTCTGCCTAACTATAAACAAAGAAGCGTTGCGTAAAAATACGTTAGCCGGCACCATATCGTGGTGATTTATTTTCCGTGCCACCGTGCGCACTTTCAACTCCGAGTGGCTTATTTACGTAGTAGCTCGTTTATTTTTTTCTCGGATTATCGGAACTGCGCCAAGAATGTCGAAATCATTCAGGCCAGTAAGTGGGCAGAGGTATTTGCCATTCATATCGTCGCGCCGTTGGCATAAGACGCGCATTTTTGTGAGACTTTTTTCGACTGCCGGATAAATAATGAATATAATTGAGGAGTGTTCAAAAGGAGTTTGACCTTGAGAAATTAGATCACGCAAATGTTTATTGGAAACCGAATTATTTTTGGACCAATTAGTTTTTTAATGATCCTTAAGTATCGAAAATTGTATGTTTTTATTAAAGCCCCTGTTAAATTAAGACTAGTTATTTGCCCTAACATGGCGTTGGTTTGTGAAGTTGGTAATACAAATGACCAGTATATATTTAATATTGTATTGAAACACAACATCATCGTAGCTGCCGTTTATCGTCTACTGCCAGAAATAGGGCTCTAGGTCGAAATTTCCCTTTTTTTGGAGACGCCTGTGTCCAGCAGTTGACTTCAATGAAAAAACAAACCGTCAATTAAAAACGCCGACAAGGTTAAGTTATAGCAGCTGTTTATACTTAGGAGTCTGCATATTTTCTGCGTGTGAATTGGAAAAGTTTCGTTAATACCCTTTGACAGAACTTTGTTCCATATTTTAATCTGTCTGCAGATTTTTACTAAAATGTTACCTTGATGATTCATATTTCTTGTGTTACTAAAAACTTGACTTTGGTTATAAAGCCAGCCCATTGTTAAACCGAGGTACTGCAACAAATCTATAGGAGCAAGTTCTCTCAACAATGTTAAGTAGGTGCGCATGGGTGTACGCGCATTTGTACGCACGCGTTATTATGCGGCACTGGCGCAGGCGCAAGGCGCGGCGAACGCGGGCGCGGGCCGCCGGGTCGTCATCCTGAGCCTTTCTTCGCGCCGGAGAATAACGTAATGGCGGCATTTACCAGCTGGTACGACAATAAGGCTAATGGAACGTGCAATTGGAGCGTGCCCGCTTTTTAGACTTGTGTATTTGGTATACAAAGTTTTCTATAACATTTATAATGCGTTAAAGTAGTTGACATAAAGTATATACTAATATTGGTACTTTAAAAAACATTAATTTCATTTCAGTGGCGGCGGCGTAATAGAAAAAATTAATTTTATGAGATTACATCGCAGGTTGTTTGTTAGGATTTTTAAACTAATGTGTTTTTTAAGTTGACCCCGTGCTTTTACTCCCTTATTAACCAATAGTCGTGACTCGGCTAAGTCATAAAGAAAACCTTTGTTATTCTTAAGGTTCTTCCCCCCCAAATACAAATATAACTAAATAATCCGCTTTAAAGTCTTAGAACATTAGTCAAATAAATAATACCGTAACACCAATAAGTACAACATGTTCGTTCTTGCTTGTGTCTGGTTTTTCTCAAGCGCTCAAAATCCTAGATCAAGACCGATAATATAGACGACCAAGGCCTTAGAAACCAGTACATAAAATATTCTGGTCCGCGTGAATCACAGCTGCTTCAATGAGACGAGATGTTTCTCATAAGGATCGCGCGACGCGTGAGTAAGTTGGAGGAAATGTTGTGTAATGATATTTGGAAGCCATTTGTAAAAGAGTATTTACCGCTCGGTTGACTCAGATTAAAAACTATACTTCGGTAGGCAATATCAAAATTGAGAGCCTCTCGTTAGCCACTTCTTGTTGTCTTCGTCTCAATATTATTTGGTCTATTGAAAAGATAATCTTTGTCTTGGGTTTTTAGAAAGGGTATTACATATATAGGGGCATAGATGAAAAGTTTTATAAAGCTAAAAAAAGTCAGCCTTGATCACCAACGCAATTATTCCAGAAATTACCTTTACCGACTCCAGTGACCTTCCGATGGTTGGCTGCAAATTCCGCCGTATTGCTGATATATATTTATTAGTAATAAATCATATTTAGATACTTACCTACTTATTAAGAGCGAGTAACAATAAGAGAGCGAGTAGTAAGATAATGTCAAACTATACCCATACTCCTTTAAATATCGCCTGATTAGAATGACAGCTGGCAAACGAACGTTTTTAATTATTTTGATGGTTTTTGTTTTTATTTTAGGCTAATATTGTGCTTTGTAAAATATTTATGTAAATAGTATTAATAAAAAATATGATGCCAAATAAACAGCTTGTTGTGTAATATTTAAGTACCTACTATATTTTAGAATTGTTATTTTTTTAATTATTCGTTACCATAATTATCAGTTTTCTTAATAATATTTAACATTTAAACAAGTAAGCTTGCCAAGTACATAAAATAGATATAATTTGGAAATAATTTTAACTTTAGGAAATGTTACAGAGTCAATCTCGGTTCGGAGGTGCATTATAAATTTTAATGGCATAGTAGTGAGTAACAAACATTGTTGAAATTAATTGCCGCAGCCAAGGTTGCGGGGTCGTCGTCCTTGTGGCTCGCTGCGCAAACGCACACCGCCCCGCCCCGCGCACCCCGACCCCCTCGCATTTCGCGTTTGGATAGCGAATGACGTGGAGTTCCTTGCCGGCTACCTAATAAATAAGTGATAACTTTTTGAGGAGAGGAGGACCGAAATCAGAAAAAGTCAATAATATCTTGGTTTTAAAACGATACGTGAAAGCTTCTATAACTTTTATACCTTAAGTCTTGAGCAAAATCGAGTAGCGAGCAGAGTTCAAACGCTAAGGTCGACTCAAAGTTTAAACTTAGATCTATGACAGGTCTATGGTTTTTGACAAGTTTAACGTGCGCTCTATGGCGCTGTGCCTCGAAGATCGTTAAAACTTCAAGCACTGCTATTATTGAAAGAACCTAATGAATCACGCAAATATAGCCAAATTTGATAAGTGACTGATAATATTTTTAGCAACTGCAATAGTAAAATCAAAACCCACTGACCTGAACTTCTTTTTCAACTTTAATATTGTACGTATAGAATTCTGGCTTGAGTGAAAACCTATAAATGATAAAAATATTTATTGGTATGTGTTTTCTTTATAGCATTGGAATATTGAATAAAAGATTTGCTATAAGTATGTAATACTTTTTTTAAAATGAGCAATATATCTTGTCTTATCAGTACAGTAAGATATTTTCCAATCCAGATTTATGCTTACAAGGCCAATGACGTTCAAGCAGTGTTCCGCGAAACATCCGTATGTAAGCCGCAGTAGAATCCGATTATTATTCTCCACACGTCATCCACGATCAAAGCGCAGTTTGTTGGTTTCACGTCGGTTTGTAAATACTTAGTTGTAATACGTGTTGTGTCGCCGCCTCGCCGTTGACAACACGATTGTTTCTGATTACACTTGGTCATTAATCACGTGATAAGAATGCTATTTCGCTAGAAACTAATGACGGGGAGAACACATCTTCAACGATATGAAGTGATTAATAAATAATAAAAATAATATATTCACACATCTCAAACATAGACCTGTCTCCTGAAGAAGGTTAAACACTCGTGTTGCGCACATCAAACAACAGAGGTATCACCCATATAATAATAATAATACTTAAATAGATATTTAACAGCCAGATACAGAAAGAAATTATAAACAGAAATTCAAATATTCAACACATAACTGTTCTGTCCTAGGTGGGGATCGAACCTACGACTCTTAGCGTACAAGTTAAGATCACTACCATCTGCGCCATCGGGCCCGTCTTTGACTATGATTAAATTTCCTATTATAAAAGCTCGACAGCGATTTTTATAATTGCTCAATTTTACAAAATAAGACATCTAACACGATGATACGTGACCGAATATTTAACTCCATGCTTACAAATCTAGTTTTACAACCACGTAGTAAGGTTAGGAAACTTGTTTGGAATCACAAAAACAAAGTCGTGATGTCCACTTTCTATGTTGTCCGTACATCGTTAAGCGCTGACGCACTGCTACCGCACTACGCTCACCAAGCACAGCGCGCGGCCGCGACGCGACGCTCGCTCTTCCAGCGCACACAAACCTTGCCGCACACGCCCGCCACAATACAGCCACTTTCTGCTTGAAGCTGCTACACGTTCACCTAAAACGCTTTTAAAGAAGAACAATTGCATTCTTGATTGTTCTTCTTTATAGGTTTTGAAAAAAAATCTTTTTGTAATGTAAATCTATATTTAAGACAAAGTGATGATGAAGATCAAAGTTTAAAGTTTGTCTTTTTTTAAAACGGATCGAGCAAAAACTACTGAGAAGAAGGAACAAAGGGTTTTCTTTCATGCCTATTTAAGACTTGGAAGAATAGCCTTCATGTTTGGCGGCATCGGACGGCGAGAATGTCTACAACGATACGCGCAAAATGATTCCAAAAAGTTTCCTCTCGTTTTAAAAGTTTCTCCTCGATTCCTCCTTTTTCGGGTGAGGTGCGGAAGTCAAGGAATGCGGTTTTAGAGCTGTCCCTCTAATGGCGGTCCTCAGCTTGATAGCCCGATATATGAATCTCTGTAATAAGTACGGTGCGGAGTGCGGCTAGTATGATCTGTAAGAGAAGAGACTGTACGCGCTAGCCGGTGAGAGCGGTGAACTGTTCACGACTAGTGTTGTGTTCGTGATTGAGGTACGCTAGTGAAAAGGCGGCGGAGAAGGGTACTTCCTCGTAACTCTTAAAGCACTAAACTGTACGTATTAGTAGAATGAGCATTGAACTCGTGCCGCTGTTGCTGCTTGGAGAGATCGTGTGCGGCGGGGCTAATTCTGAACAATCATTTGTTTATTGGCGCCGTAAGCTCCAGCGTTTCCACTTTTGTACTCTCTTTAACGATGCTATTTTAAGATACCGTCTGTCGCTTGCCCCACTTTAGACGTTAACGATATCGTTGATAAACGCTAATAGAAGTCACGAAGCTTGCTCTTTGTACTAAAATACGCGATTACAATGTTGTGGATGACTAAGTTTTTGCAATAAAGATTATGCGCTGTGGTGCCAATGATCTTTATGATTATTTCTTTCGTGAAATATTTTTGAATTTAAATGTGTTGTCATTCAGCAGGATGTAGTGGTTTGAACATTGAAACCAATTTAATAACTTTGCTTATGAATTACAAGGAATAAAAATTGTAAGTTCGTAATGTACGACTTAACTTACTAATATTATTCTTATATTGCGCTATATATTAATGTATAGCTCGAACAATAAACACAATAAAATATTTTTTGATTAGCTCCCTATTGCAGTAATTATTCTTATAAATTACTTTATTCCTCGAGTTTCATAGTTTACAAAACTGAAATCGAACTATTCAGACACAGCCATTATTACATAACAGCGTTTCTAAAAGTGTTCATGCAATCGCTAGTTTTAGCATTTGGGTAAAAACTGCTATTTACCTAGCGCATTAGGCATGCTAAAAGTATTCGCTACCGACCGAACCAAAACATTCCGGCGACCCATGACTCTTACTACGAAATTACGTTAAGTATTTATTTTGTTTGAGGAAAATGTGTTCTTAAAATAAACGGACAAAAGCGCTAATTGATTGATTCCCTTGGAAAAGTGAAGATAAATATTCAGGGTACAAATAATCTGTAAGTTTTCCTATACAAGAATTATTGACGAAGAAATTTCCAACTGTTATTTCCACGTTTCAAGAAGTCCTTACTCAATAAAATACGCTAAGTAATTTAAGCGCATTACAGATGTATAGTACGATTGGTAACCACATGTATATTGCATTCAGCCTACGCCTGTTGATAATCTCGCAAGTTGAGAACACTTCAAAGATTTCCTGTTTGCGAGCTCCGTTGACTCAGTGACTAATAAAGCATGCCTAAACTAGAGAAACCGCGATACCGATCTGCAGCTAGCTCTGCGAATGCCTGAACAAACGTAGCTAGATTTTTAATGGTATTAAAGATGGCAGACCAATGAGTTTAGTGAACCGGGGCTCGGCGTGCCTGTGAAATATTGTGCTTGATTCCTTCGTAAAACAATAAAACTTTTGCTGTTAGGTGCTAACGAATCAGTTTGATGAACTATTGAGCTTTGAGTTTGTATGAATATAAACAACAGTAATGTATAATATTTATTTGTATATAGTTCTAATAAAAAACGCTGAAGTATCAGAATAATAGGATGAAAATCTATTTTATATTGCTCGGAATCTATCTTCCATTATCCCGTCTTTTCAGACAATCAATCTCACATCGCCACCTTTTCGATATATCTCTCTCGCATTAAGGGGGAATTAAAATAAAAATACCAACTACCTTGATATGTGAAAGTACCATCAATTTTGTAGCTTATTATTATTAAGAATGCAGTTTAACTTTAAGCCAAATTTTATCAGTATAGACGTTTACAAGGCAAGAAAAAAATTAATTTCTCGTTCATGTTATTTGTTAAGGTCATAATTGAATAGTTTTTGTCAAACGTTCGCAAACAAAGGTAAGTCTTAAACTCTTGCAAGATATGCTATTAAAATTATCCCACCTTGTTATTTCTTGAATTTTCAGAATTCTACAAATTAAGAGCACTTGATAAGAGGGTATGTTGAAAGTTACGGTAAAAGTAATAAAAGACACAAAAGATTTTACCCATCAATTTTAGTAAAAAAATAAAAAACAATTTTGAAACATCAGTTTTGAAAAAAGAGGTCACATCTTTTTTAAATAAAAATTTTAATAATGTGTGTTGCCGCCTCGTGCTTTATATCCGACTGAGGAATATTGTGCCACTCTTTCGAACCCAATAAGATCTGTACGAGCCTCATGAGAAATACCTCCCCAACCCATTATGGACCCTCCATGGTAACCCACGGTTTCGATTATAGCGCATGGAGCAAATCTTTGGCGCCTGTAAACACGCTGACATTCATCTGGACCTCTTTAGGCTATTCTGCTATTGTCTGAAAACAGAGCGTCCATCCATTCCTCCATAGCTCAACCAGTATATTCTCGCGCAAATCCAATTTTAGCTCTACGGCGCTGAGGGAACAGTTCTGACACTGAGGTTGCTTTCTGGCAGCCTTCTTCTTACGGTACGTTCACTCACACTAACATTTTTTACCTCAAAAAGCCATGTACGAGATTCTCTAGCGGTGCAAAAGAGATTCCTCAAGACGTTGCTGACAATGAAACGATAATCTCTTGATAAAGTGCAGCGATGTCAGTGTTGACCTGGTCACCGGGTGTATGAACCCGTCTCAATAAATCGTCTGATGGCATCCCGTATCGTGGTTCGAGGTGTGTACCAATGTACGAGCAATGCGACCTAGGCTGTACTCAGTATCGGCGAAAGCCACAGTCCTAGTTGCACCAGTTGCATTCAGTGGCATCCACACAGTAAACAATCATCAAATCAAACAATATTGTCACGCAACACAATAAGGAACAGTAAAGGTTATTCGGTAACGCTACTACAAAGAATGTCTAACAATGACTAAATCCCAAAATGCATCCGTGACGCAAACGTATGCAACAAAGTAAGGGTAAGGTATAGTGTGTATAAGTATTTCATTCATTACTGAAGTACCCACTTGACAAACAATAAACAAACAGGGTTAAGAAATATTAAAGTGCGCGGTTGTGTCTGTGAGTGTATGTATTCATTTTATTAAATGGTATTTACATTAAATGACTGGTATAATACTTCTAAGTTTAAAATATTTATGTAAATTTCTCATATAATAGTTCCATATGGCAATTGAACCAGTGTTTGTGGTCGTTTTATTTGTGTGGAGATTCAACCAGCTTTACCGACCAGTGCATACGAATAGTCTTCAATACATTAAAAAAAATGAATAAATAAGTTTTATTTTAAAATAACTAAATGAACTAATACAAGATGTATTAGTTCATTTAGTTAAAAAGAAAATAGAACAAGGCAGCAATTTACGTAGGTATGATTTTAAGGATAAAATTAATCTGCTTCATCGATTTGGGGAAGTGAAATTTGGGATGCCTTTCCCTTTAAAGGTAAACGCCCTACGATATTATTGGTCTACCTGCCCACGTGTTCTGTTTAACTGAAAATAAATATTGTAATTATATTCGCAAACCACAATAGCGACTCCTTAATATGTACTTTACTACAATACACAAGGGATATTGTGTGATACATAAGAAATATGAGAGATGCTAACTGTTTTATAGTCATTTTGCAATTCTTCTTATTTAATTAACATAATTACAGTTGTTCATCTATTATTACTTGTTTTAATAATGTAATGACATAAATAACTTCGGGTTTATTTTTGTCAAAATACCTACGTCAGAATGGTAATTTAAAAAGACTAGCAAGGGCGGTACTACCTAAGCAACATTTAAAAGGGGTTATATGAAATGGCCATAATATATACATTATATACATTAATATATACATTTACCTGACACCGAGGTAAGTCACTTAATTTTTTTTTCTTTCGGGTTATGGACATCAGACAATAAAGGAATCGCAAACATATTTAACACTCAGGCACATGAAAAATACAAAAATAGATCATATATATGACGCATAAGATACGATCATCGCTGTGACGGATTATTCAATATATTCGGAAGTTTAATATATGGACACTACCGTGTGTCCCATCATGCCAGTCAAACACATGTTTATTTATCTTTGGCTATTCTACAACCTCTTAGCTTAATGAGATCTATTCAAGCCGAAAGATAATTAAAAGCAGCCATTTTAATCTACATAGTCATGTGTACGCTTTATGAGTTTCGGTCACGCATTCCGGTCCACTATTGTCCACGCAACTTGCCGTAGAAGGTGCTGCGAGATTGTGTGGGCAGGACAAGGGCTGGTTGGTGGGCCGAGGTTGTTCTGCGACCCATTAACGAAATAAAAGAAACACGTTCTTGTGACCGCCAAGAGATTGTGACAAATGGAGACCGTTACTAGGAGAAATGTGTTTATAGGACGACCTGATGGCGAGTTGAGAGCAGGCAGGCATGTTAGCCAACTAAATATAATAAAGTACGATGGGCGGCCTTATCGCATAGAGCGATCTCTTTTAAGTGACCATCGGATGGAAAAAAGCAGTAAAATATTAGTCAGGTAGTTTGGAGTGTAATTATGTAAATGTAATAATGTATAATAAAACACAAATAATAATGTATATGTATAAATATATTCATATTACATGAAAACAATAATAGTTCAAATGATACTACTGTTTAAGCAAGGAATATTTATAATGACAGGTAAATGGTATATTTATAGGTCTTGAACGTCTTCTTTACTATCCCATGGACAATAAAGAAGACGTTGTAGTTTTAATATTAGATTTAATATATAAATTTATTTTACGTCACGATATCCCGAGACCAGGCGTAATTTTTCAGTCGGGATTATGATTGCGGGATTACTGTATTCTAAAATTAATATCCAATTTTGGAATGCAGCAGAATCCAATGGAAAACAGTTTGGCCGCAAAGGACGATTCACGCTTGAATGTATATATATATCATCTGAAGATTTATAACGGTTGTTTATAGCATAAGGCTTTCACCGGCTACGATCATAAACATCCATTAAATAGTAGTTAGTAAATAGATATTACTTTTTGTATAAATATTCACAATGAACTATCGCAAATTAAAGAACCTAGCCATATTTTCTTGATAGTTTTACATGCGATTTATATTTACTATGTGAATTATAGGGACTGTAGGATGGAACACCCTATTTAACCCTAGTTTTTTTTATCCTACAAAGTAACTTGTATAAGTAACTAGGTTAGACTTTAAGCGATAGCCGTAGCTTATAGAAGTTTGCAGCATCGCAAGTGTATCATCGTTATTCGTTACGCGTCGCCAGCGTGGTGATCCAAAGATTTTAATCATCATATCATATCAGCCACTGTGAGTCCACTGCTGGACGTAGGCCTCTCTCCGTAGGCAATCGCAGAGCGCAGCTTTCGCGACAGAGATAATGCTCTCGCCCTGTGCATTTGAGCTCCACTGTTTTGGATGGATATACGCTATTCATCGGTTCTGGTATCTTACTCGTCTTTTACGATACCTGGTATTGGGGAAGGTACTGTTCTACTCTGCTGGTATCTCACGGCTTATTGGTACTTCACTCGTACGCACTCAAATACCAGTGCTTTTGCTTTTGCCATTGCTATGTTCTGGTTTGAAGAGTAAGCGAGGCTGTGAAATTACTGCATAATGTGATATAATATCTTCAGGTAACTATCACTTGTGATAATACGAATGTATATAGGCTGTGGTGACGTTTACTATCACGCGGACTGTATGCTTGTTTGAACACCTGGCGTAAAAATGGAAAAACTTAGCATTTTGTAATTATTTGTAAGTCGAAGTAGACGTACACTTATGCGATATTTATAGGCACGTTAAAAGGAAGCAATAGCCCTGCATGAGGCTTTTCAATAGGATACACGCAATGAACTTAAATCTCACTTCAGGAAGACGACACTCAGAGAAAGATTTTTATTGATGCAGGAAATTGCGTTGCGAGTTGAAAATAGTTAAAGATAAAATAAAATCTTACAGCGTTAAATCTCGGCGCCGTTCTTACACGGTTTGCTATAAATATACTTTATTGTCCTCGTTGGAGAATTTGAAAAATGTTGTATGAGGTGGTTCTCACGCTTCACTGGGATCCGAGCTTGCGTGTGTAGTCGGTATGGGGCTTCTGTGCTACCTCATGGGAATATACAGCTATTACCGTCGTACACTAGACGTTTTTTATCTTAAGATTTTTACGCCTTTTTACGGTATTTGCGAAGTTCATGATCGGTCATGATATGTGAGCTCATAGAGTCAATGTATTAAAACGACAAATTTCTTGCCAATTGCCCTTCCTCTCAATATAATCATTCAGCTATCTGGGTAATACAATTCTAAACATAAAGATGTAGTTTATTTCCACACAATAAAACTGAGCAAGAATTGCAGGCGACAAAAAGTATTGCACAAACGCCGCCGCCGTCCGTCGCTTTTATTATACGAGTACCACGCGAACGCCGGAGTTTTCTTTTTTAAATTTCAATGAAAATCATACACACGCGCGCGGCTTCAAAAAACGGGCATTCCACCTTCCCATTAAAGTGGTATGTTCCCAGAAAATGAGTGGAAGGAATGCAGCTGCAGACCACTTAATTAGGGTTCCACGATCAAGTGCGAAAACCGCAAATAATCTCGTTCCATCTTCTATAATTTTACTCATATTTTCATCACTATAATCGGGTTCTGGAAAAAATAATTCAAATTATAACACTAGCTAAATTGTATAATAGTTTAATTATTTCGATATAGTTGGCATTTGATAAATGATAAAGCTCTTGCGTGATCAGCTGCTGAATCATTAATGAATGAGTATAATAGTACACAGCAGGTGTAATGGCGTATTAAAATAATCCGAATGCGAGGTCATTGTGAGTTGCGACGGAATGCGCCCGCGCCCCCTCGCCCAGACAGCGGCCATCTTCCCACGAAAGTCGAGACCCTCCTTTATTTTTATTATTCCTATTATATCGGGATATCATCTCACAGAGAATACCAGTTTTGACTTTGGAACAGCCTTATCGTTCAACAACTAAAATCAACGATCTTTATCATTAGCGGAATAATGAACGTTACGTAATTCCGAACTTCCGTTCACGGTGGCTGTAGCAAAAATTAAATGGGAATATTTCATGCAGTCTGCTCAAAGCTTTACATTGAATGCGATTGCAAAACAATCGAGTGTACGCATCGCATCGCATGCCTTTTTCAAATATTTCTTTTTCTCATTTCGCCGTTTCCTTTTCTGGCTTAGTGCCACATGTTTTATTGATGGCCGGTTCATTGATATTGGTGGCTCGTTCAGAGTGGGTGAGTGGCCACTTACGTGAGCCATAAAAGGCCTAGCCTTGGCCATATGGGGAAGGCGGCGCACCGCGAATGCATTCATGCGTGCGCATATCAAGATCGACGCGTTACAAAACAAAGTGACGCGGCGGGCTGCATTTGTTATTCCAGATTAAAAGCCTATACATACATATATTTATGGCCCGTACAGATGTATCGGACTTTGTATTATGCGATGCATACCTGCATTCGTAAGTGTTTACTCTACTGCTTCATAACATTTTTATGCTTTTTAACATTTGTGATAGTCATGTGTCACAGTCATTTTTTCTCAGCTTTTTCAATTTCAATTTGATTTATTTACTATAAATTCCAATAAAATTATCTGTATCAATAATATGATATATTGAAAATAATATTAATATGGAATAAAATATATTTTTTTTAATTTTAATGTGCCACTATTTCTATATACAAATATAAATCTGATGAAATGTTTATCATGAAATAACATGATTTTAAATGCATGACGCAGAAACAAGAGAAGTTCAAGTACATTTTTTTATCAGCAAAATATATACTATACAAATATTTGATTGTCTATCAGTCTTTCTACCTGTTTAGTTACCAAAAATTTTTAACAACATAATATATACTATAATATATATATATATATATATATATATACTAGACAACATGAACAAGAGTTAGAAAAATATAAAACGCGTAATGAACATTGTCTGTTTAAATCGTCAATAAAACCTACGGTACAACATTTCCACCAGCTAGTAGTAAATTTGTACAATTCCAGTTGTAATTATTTGTAAGCACGGTACAATACGGCCGCGTGGGCGAGGCGCGGTCTTGTCTACAGCTGGGCGGCGGCGGTGGTGGCTGACTCATTCCACAACATTTGAAGATTTCAAATTAAACATAACAATCCATAATCATCATGCATAATACATTCTAGCTAACACGACAGACTTGTACGGTCCTAACGTTATTTTTTCAAGTTCAATCTTTCAAGTTGCAAGCAAAAAAAAACGGGTAGTTTAAAAGTTCATCCCTGACAAACACCGTGACATGAAGCAGTTTTTATATATAAAAAAGATACGTGTATTTTTGGACACATTTTAGATACATATATTAGACAAGTGAAATTATGGTTCTAAAGCGTAAAATCAAAAGTTAGGATATCATTTATTATGAATGATTGCAGTTGAATGTATGGAACAGTGAAGTTTATATAGTTTATGTAAAAAGGTAAAAGTTATAGGTGTATATAAATATTCAACAGTCGTGTATAGTCGAAATAGCAATAACTACATATCGTCAGTGATACTTCAATACCACGTATGTAATATAAGTGAGTAAGGTCCAATTTTCTGCATTTTTATTCGAACCTATTTACAGTCGCTACTTACGCTGTATTAAACTAGCACTGACAATATCTGTCCAATTTGATTAGAATACCTTTCAAATTATAATACTCATACGCGCCGAAGAACCCTATAGATGGCGTTTTACTCACTCAGACAACGGTCAGTAATAGAAAATACTAACGGACTTAACGTTTGAGGTGATCTCTACGATGCGGAGCACTTCGTAAAGCAAACTCTGATAAAGTTTAAAGTATCATGATTACCTGCTGGATTACCTGGAGATCATAAAAGAAGAAGATAGAGGAAGAAGATAGAGGAAGAAGATAGAAGAAGAAGATAGAAGAAGAAGATAGAAGAAGAATATAGAAGAAGATAGAAGAAGAAGATAGACGAAGAAGATAGAAGAAGAAGATAGAAGAAGATAGAAGAAGAAGATAGAAGAAGAAGATAGAAGAAGAAGATAGAAGAAGAAGATAGAAGAAGAAGATATCATAACATATTATAAAAAACAAATTTCACTATCGCGTCTGTCTGTAGTCTAAAACTATCGAACAGATTTTCATACGGTTGTCACCGATTGACGGAGCCATGTATATTTAATAAGTTGACGGAGCCATGTATCTATTCTAATCTATACTAATATTATAAAGCGGAAGAGTTTGTTTGTTGGTTTAAACGCGTTAATCTCAGGATCTATTAGTCCGATTTGAATAATTCTCTTTTTGTTGGATAGTTTATTTTTGGAGGAAGGCTTTAGGCTATATAAAATTACGCTGAGACCAATAGGAGCAAAGCGTTAGTGAGAAATGTTACAAATACGGGGAAAATTATTCACATTTGAGGTCTTTCGTCGCATGCGCTGCATAAACGGTTTAAGTTATTCAAAAGCTATGTATAAAAGAATTACTCCTTTTTAATAATAAAAAAAAAGTCCGCGACTGTATATGTCTGTCTCTTAAGATTTACTCATAATAACATTATTTGTCGAAGAAGGCTTGCTACCATTATAATGTGCAAGCTGGCCCCGCGCGGTGGTTGGTGAGGGGGAGGTGAGCCTCGCCCCACCGCCGTGCTTGCCACTACCACTCGCGAGTATATCTTTGCGAGGTACCATGCTGCGCGGCTCAAACGCGTGGTCGGCTCCCAACGGAACGGTTGAATAAAGCGTGCTTTATTTTAAACATAAGTAAAAATATAATTTATCCCAAAGTACTTTGTTACCCATTATTTTAAAAACATTATTTTTTTACATATTATCTAAAAAAAATCTTATTCACGATTATACAATAACATAAACCAAAGTGAGCAATCAAAAAATAATCTCGATAGAGTTTCCGACAACCAACGAAACCACCGACGAACGAAGTCGCGGGCACAGCTAGTATTTAATGAGAAGGCTTATAACAACACAAGTGCTTTATTTATTTATTATATGTAGAAGTAATAATATTGTGTAAGAACTGGCTAAAATAAAAAGGTGACCACTGAACATGTCGGGAATAATCCTGTCGAAGCGAAAAGCAGGTCTCTAGTAAATCATCATTCTAATAAATTCAATGCAATTATATTTTACTTAGACGTTTATTTAAATGCCAATAGCGAAACCTTTTTGCTCACTTTAAAGCATTAAACTGAAGAGACAGCGTATGTTTATTTTATTTGTACTTTATCTGAACTGCCATTTGCTATTGCGGTCCTTTTAATCTCTTTGCCTTTATCGTCAACCGAACACGTTCGTAATTTATGTCAAGAATTACTAACGTTATCGAGATTCGGTTCCTCGGTTAGTAGACAAATAAATAACCACTGGAATGTGGATTGCGTTATTTTTATTAGTGTTACAAGTCGCGATTAAGTCCATCGACTATGAGCGGGAAAGATTGTGGCAATTGATTAAAATAAAACAGGCAGTACGAGTATGTTCGATGTCTACTCAGTGATTGTACACTCATACGGCGATTTGTCATCAAATGGCACAATTTCTCTGGACTATCAAATAGTTTAAAGAGAATTCCATACGTAATGAATTTTAATGGTCACAATGGTTCTTTGCGTATAACTGACTTTTGTATTCTTCTAGTCAGTTAATCAGTGAAAACACATGATAAGTGTAGAATTTGAAATATCTTCATTCTTTTAAAAGGAAAACTGTAACGATATTATTTTTATTACAACAGTTTGACATATAGCATACTGCCTGCGTGTTAATAAGCGTTGCCGCAGCCTATAGACGCACGTAAAAGTACAAGGATATTACTAGCGCGTTGCCAATCTTGTGACTTGAAGATACTAATTCACATTAGCCAGTAATCTCACAACTTCTCACACTATTTCACCTCAATGAACAAAAGAAATGGCCCACCCATTTCTTTCATAGAAGTGTTTTAATTCGATTGAAAGGGGCATGAAAATTGATAAATTTTTTTAAAGAGAACACAGGTAAATTGTTGTGTAGTTTTTGGTACATTTAACTTATATCGCCTGGTAAGTTTAATAAGCATACTGGAAAACTTGTACGGCGTCGTAAAATCCTACCGTATACCTACTTATCTTGCAATGCGCGGGCACAAATGCGCCATTACTTTTATTGGCCACTTTAGCAGTTTTCTCCTGTATAGTTGTGGCTGTTTCTTGATGTTGTTGATAAAATTTTGTCTGATAATTACTAGAGGTAGTCTAGTTACTTAAGGACCTTTGAGAGAGTAGGTAATTTTTTAAATAAAATGAGTTGAAAGTTCAGCGTTTGTTTCGTAAATGGGACCATTATTAAGAGAATTTAATGAAAAAGTTTTAGTTGATATAGACTTATACTTTTTATTCAGATAAATAAATACTATTTAACATATTAAAATAGAGCGTGGTCTAAATTATTAGGGCTAAGTTTATATTTTGAATTTCAATGGCTTCAGCAACCTTTTTATGTAAGAATTAAGTAATAAAGTTGCCCCAACCATCACAAATAACAATAAAATTTACTATTCACAAACTATATGTAGTTAAAATGTAAAACCTGCAAATGCAACATTTAATTCTCTGATGTCTCAATGGGGTAATGACCTCTTCTCAGCGCAGCGCTCTTTCTCGAGCAAGATGTTGTTCTTGTATATTTCTAAAATGTCTCTATCATGTAACATCTACCGGTGTAGTTTTGTATATATTATATTGGCATTAATCATGTTTTATGTTTACGGAATAATATTTGTTCTCGTTTACTATTATATGTTATTATCATAAAAAGGTAAAACCAAAAGCTTAAAATGTAGTGGTGAATTAACTTAGCGGGGTTTTCCGAAATTGCCACGGGAACAAGTTGCGAGCCCAGTAACAAATATCTATTTATAATTTAACCGGTTTGTGCATGCTGCGTGTACTAGATGGTATGCACGTGTCAGTCAGCTGATAGAGTGAGAGAGAAGAGGGGGTACTACAGCCTGCCACCCGGTTCGGGCGTAGTGCGGGAGGGGTCCCACCCTAGTGTAAATATCGATAGTCTGATTTAGAGGTGCTACTATTTGTCAGGCTATACTCTATACTACTATTTGTAATCGATGTTTAGTAGAATAACAAGTAGGTATTCCTATCCTATATAGTTATACCGAGATTACATCATGTATATATCATGTTAATACTTATCTAGAGAGAGCACTTTTAAGAAGTCCATATTAGAATAAAAGTAATCTGTTTAGGCGTGGGTTAAATACATTATTTGCTACATTATTTTTATTATTATTATAGATAATTATAGACATAGGTAGTACATAGTGTAAGTTTGAATGTTTCGTTGCACGAACAAATTGACTTACAATATATAAATTACTAAAATAGTACACACTACACTACACTTAAATAGTACATAGACATTATTATACAAATAGTCACTTATTCGACATATATTAAACATGAGGCAATTCTTTTTTATTTAAAAAAATGTTCCAGTAAAATATGGTGAATCAATAAAGAACTCACTGTGTGATGTAACACACATCGCAAACAATGTTTACTATCGACAGCGGTGGCAGTGCGGGCGGCCCTACCGACGCACGTGTCTAGCGGCCAAGGCTGCGTCGTGAAAGCTCTGTGTACGTACGCCTACGCTTCACCGACGCACACAGACACCGTACGCACACACCGCCAGCTCGTCGGTACAGCCTCTTGTTGAATAACAAACAGAAGAGCGAGACAGCGTATACGAGGGCTACCTCTGTGTGCAGCCGCTTCCACGCACAGATTATCGACTTTGACAATTTGTAACCTGCGAAGATTTTACAAACAAATCGCAAATAGAAAACTATTCTCAACCGTTCATCGTAGTCGTAAATACATTGACAAGTTTTAGTTTACTAGATTCCGAGTAGTGCGTATTCTCGTAGCGATGCGTGTGTGCGTAGCCCCATTGCACATGTGTTCGCCTGTTGACTCCCATAACTAGTTTTGTGAACAAATTCTTAGAATCATGATAATGCCTTTGCCTTGCGTGCCTAGCGATTCTGACTGAACTTATGTCACTAATTGGATAGCTCGTAGGTCGTGCTTATATCTGGATACAAATTCTCTGGAACTGGGTGGATTCCAATCAAACAGTTTCCATATATGGAGGGACGCCAAACCAAGTATCGCCGGTATTGGAACTTGTAATTTGTTTTAGACTCTTATCTTTGTTCGAAATGATCACTAATTGTTAACTAATCTTGCATACTTCGCGCATATTCTTTGCGACGAGTTTTATGTGAACGTGTTTGAACTATACATTGCATGTTCAACCATGTTAGTCCTTTAATTAATATTGTATTGTTACCAAAATTAATTGAGGTAAGAAATAATAGTTATCCATAGAGCTATTCTAAGAAACGAAAACATTTCAACTCTTAACTAAATCTCATTCCAAGCGTACTGGCAAAATCATCTAATTAGTCGACTACCGATCCCGTGTTAATTAAGCCTTTCATACAATGCAAATGTTAAATGTAACCTAAGCTGTGAGTTACAAAGAGAATATAAAATATTTTCCCTGAACGTTTGTAGTCTGAGATAAAGCTTTTTAATTAACTTATATCTAGCCGACTGTGTTCCACCCACGACGATGCAGATCTTTGCACTAATTAAATGTGTTGAGATTGTTTAAAACAATTATAATACTTATTTTGCTCTCAAAGATTTTTCTATGGAGAAGATACATAAAGACGATTAAATTAATTTAGTGTATTTTCTGTTTCTGGTAATATGTAAATAGCTGAATATTTGTTCTGCCAAGACATTTGTTTAACTTGCGTTTTGGTAAGTAGTAATGTCATAAGAAGTAAATAAAAGTACTTTAGAACTCCAGAAAAATAATTACAGAGCCTTAAAAAAATTTGCAAAACAATCTGTTTCAATGAGTAATTATGAATAGAACCTACTTAAATAATATCTATTCTAAGGCTATACATGAATAAATTCATCCCAAATTAATGATTTATTTTGGGTTATGACGAGCAGATAGAATTACAGTCCGAATCAAAACATATAACTATTGTGATACAAAGTTTTTAATATTGCGGTGTCGGAATCGTCCTAGATTCAAAACACACATCATATATTTTTTAATGTTTTAATTTAATCTTATTTTTGTCAGAGGTAACTGACAAATTCGGTTATATACAAATATATACATACAGGTCTCCTTATACAGATAACAGTGTCTCACATAGGTCGATAAGATGTTATACTTAGGTTAAGCTATCATTTGTTTTATTAATATGTGAGAGACCAATAAATAAACTATTACATTCATACAACATCTCATACGTTTACCTGACTCCATTGTGGGTCGCTGAAAGCACTTGTATTACGGACATTAGACAACGATGAATCACAAATATAATACTTAAGTACATACATCCAATACCCAGACAGGAAAAACACAAATATTATCTTATAAATATTTGTCCTGGGTGGGGATCGAACCCACGACTCCTGGCGCATATGATAGGATCACTACCGTCTGCGTCACCGAACCAATCGAATTATTATTATAATATAGTCAAATATATACATATACGCAATTTAATAATACAAAAAATATCTATGTTCAATCTCATTTAAATAAATATTTCATAACAAGGTACACGGATTATATTTTAATAATACCTGATTACTTTTAAATAAAAGGTTAAACATATTTCTTAAAACATCAAGCTAGTCCTCACGAAAAATCTCAGTGAAAAGTTCGAAGACAAGAGGCTCTCGGGGGCCATCAGGCTTAAAAGCATCGTTTTCACGCTCGGGGCTATCATTAGGAGTTGCAATGTGTCGCGAGATTGGTTGACACAACCACCTTAAGCTGACACCCGATACCCCCTCCACGACCTACCAAAGTGCTGTGTTACAGGGGTCTCTGTTCCGGCACTGGGAGGCCAGCGGCTCTGGTCGTTGTAGTGGTAAGGGTGGGGGTTGCCCTTGCTGCATCTGGGTTACCGGGGCGGCTGCAGCCTCCCGGCTGAGATATCGCGACCTGACCTATATTTCGACGAGGTATGCAAATAACGCTTTATTTATTTCACCAACCAGGGAAGTGGAAACCTCTGGAACATTCTTGAGTTGTCTGTTGATTATTACTAAGTTGTTTTATTTGTGCCAATTTTGACGATCTCATTGGCCTAGAAGCATATTTGTATAATTCTTATAGCGCTTTTGGTTTAATTGTCTAGATATGCAAAACGATTATGGTATTTCATTGTTTGGTACCTTAGACAATAAAATTGGCAATTTAAGCACTTTTTTTTCATTTCATGCTTCTTTAGATAAGTATGGGCTAGGAAGTGATACACCGACTTGGCACAATCTGGCATGAATATTTTAAATAAATTGGATATATCATGAGTTTTTATCCTGCAATGTACGTTCTACGGCTGATAAAACTAAAGCTAGTAATGAAATATTGACCCTTTCAAAAGCATTAACCAAATGAACGAAAAATAACGTTTTATTATTTTACCAATCTATGATTACTATACTACTTAATAGCACTTACCGTTGTTACTCGTTAAATGTTGAAGTATTTTTTATAGTTATTAATGAAAATATTAAACGCAACCTTTAGTATTTCGTCAAAATTTTATTTTTCTTGTAAATGCCACTTTTACTGCCTTAAAAGCACAATAAACGCAAATGTCATTTCCGAAACGCTCTAATAACCCAATTTCGAGCATGAATGATATCCGAGTGTGCACTCCCTTGACTATTTACCTCTCCCCTCCCTCTGACTATGTACCCCTACCCCGTGGTTCAGGATAGCCAGTTATTGTCCAATAAATTCTGCGTATTGGACAGTTTTGTGGGGTGATGGCCGAATAGGGCAATTGTTTATTGTAGCTAAAGTTACAAGTTGGCTGAGCCTATTTCATTATACGTCTACATGCACGTATCTACCAAACCAGTTCTATGGAAACGTACAATTCATATTACAATTTTAATAAAGTAATAAAAATTAATTAAGTACATTAAAAGAACTGAAATAATTAAGACGTGTTTATTAATTGATAAATGAGACTTTATTTATTCCTTCACGACATCGTTGATGTTTTAACACAGATCTTTCAAAATAAAAATATAATACAAGAGAAAACGCGGTACTTGTTCAATTCTTGTTAGTAACACGGAAATGCGGCAATTAAATTGACTTATTTAGGTAAGAAAATTTAAGGTTAACGTTTTTTTTGACAAGCCTCTTATTTATCTTGAACCTTGTTGTTTGCGTGGTGAACCGACAAAATAGAATACCGCTCTATATCGGTTGTCGTAGGAGGCAACTGTCGTATCGGAGCCGACAGATGACGGTCTATCTGAAATAGCGTAGCAGAAGCATTCTCGTCGCAAAGTTACACTTTGTAATTGCACTATTCCTGCCCAGCGCGGCAATTATGGGCTAAATTCCTCCTTTCTTGGGGAGGCCTATGTCCAGCAGTGGACGTTCTACGGTCGCTATAATGATGATAATACCTTGCCCACGAATTATACTATTTGAAATACAAACCACTTCGATGATTGAATTTACATTTTATGAAGCTGGCAGAATAATTAGTTTATTGACTTAAGTTATATCATAACCTGAGCTTCAGCAAGTATTTGCTGAAGCTCAGGTTATCCATCCGTTTCGGGGATAAACCGCAAACAATCTGACAAAATAGCAGACACATTAAAATAAATTACCCTTTTTTAAGTCCCGTATGCATTAAATGAAAATATATTACTTTACACAATAAGCGAAAATAGATATTATAGCGTAAATTATCTAGTCAGTATTTAACAGAAAGAAAAGAAATGTAAATATATATTAATGTTCTTCTTGGACAAATTCCGCTCCTTAACATCCTATTTTACAATGAAGTCAAATGTCAGCGCTTATACAACACTCGTATTAAATTAACCGTGTTCAGCATTTGGAATTATATAAAATGAAAATCAGCTGGCACAATTCCGCGAAAATCCAACAAGGTCATGGCGCCCCCACCGCCTGCGTCACCTCCTCCACCCTTCACACTGTAGATTGCATGCACGTGTAACTTGTTTGGGCTTATTTATTAAATATCTTGTGTGTCTATTTGCTTTCAATATAAGTACTTTTTTATGATCTCAAGATAATCTTATTTAATAATCTTTTTCAATGTTTAAATTTAATAAATATAAATAAGTACAATAAATATAAATAACAACAATTTCGTTGAGTGATTGAAAATGACTATTATTTTAATAATTTGTAAGGAAATAAAAAAAATGTTCTGAATTAAGTCGCATCAATTATTTTATTTAAGAGGTGTCTCATAAAATTTTGGGCGAACATTTTTTATTCGATAGTTGTAAAGCTAGCGTGATTCTTTTTATATAAAACTTTGTTGTCGTTACATTTTGCACAATTGGTTTTGCGCCCTCTGTACTTTTTCTCAGCAATAGTGGTTTTTAGATTATTTTTCGTACACTTTCTATTTTTTTGTCTATAGGGAGGTATGCTCTGTAATAGGTGTGAGAGGCAATTACCAGAACGGACAGATGGAACCAAAACAGTGTAGGTCAAATCCAGAAGGTTGGGATCGACAGCAGCATCTCCGTCGATAAAGCTGAGCTCTGCAATTACCAACACGCTTGCCCAATGCGGCAATTATGGGTAATGTAATCCACCTTTCTTAGGGAGGTCAATGTTCAGCAGTGGACTTCTAATGGCAGCATTGATGATGATAATTTTGCAAAAACTAGAGGATCTTAAGTTTCTCCGAAAAACTTAAGCTACTGGTAATCATATTATAGGGCACACAAACATCTTTTTAATTAAAACCGAACCGAACTTTACGCACATAACATGTTTTTCTTTATGTAACTAATTGTTTATAATAAATTAGATACATAGGATTACTATTGCCAATTATATTTTATATGCGATATTCAATTAACTGAAATTGGAAACTGATTAATTATTTTAAGTATTTATGTCGTAATAGCTTCTCATGTAATGTTACAGGAGCGAAGCACATGCGGCAGTAATAAATGAAATCAGTATAATCCGCAGATGTTTGGCGATGACGCAACGGAAGTTGGCGGGGCGGTCGATTAAAAGGGAATATTATTAGACCAGTTGCGAATAGCTAGCTCCAAGTTAACGATCCATTAGCACGTATAGGGTTGCCTAGATAATTTGTTAGGTCAAATTTCTAAATAGATACAGCGAGAACATTCACGATTTGACCTATCTTTGGTACATGATATTAAAAAAACCGTTCATCATCATCATCATATCAGCCACAAGACGTCCATAGTTGGATATAGGCCTCCCCAAGTAATATCCAATAGGACCAATTGTATGCGGCCTGGGCCCAGCATGATGCTGCGGTTCTAGTCAGATCGTCTGACCATCTTGCGGGTGGACGCCCTACTCTACGCTTGCCAGTACTTGGTCTCTATTTCAGAACTTTACGGCTCCATCAACTATCGGTTCTGCGTACCAAGTGCCCTTCTCAAACCGTTAATAAGCAAAATATGGACTACTGCTGCATAGAATAAAATTCCTTGACAGTTGACCGGTCGTACGATTGGAATCGCAGAATTACGAGCGATCTGTAAACAGCTGATATTATTGGAAATATCTTTAGGACGATTACATTCAGCATTCTACATCCTACAGCTGAAACAATGATGAAGATTAGCTAGTTGAATGAAAGTGTTAATGATTTGATTATTATATTAATTGCTTTAAGCTTTCATACATATATTACTTAGTAATGATTTATAGAAGCAACACGTATGTGTGTGACGTGTGCAATGTCGTGTCGGCACTTTATATTTTTATATTTAATGAGCTGAGTCAACACATTCAGTACCATTGACTCGCCACGCGTGTTCTCATAATTGACCATTAACGTGGCTAACACTCCCAATGTATTAACCAAGGTTATCAACGATATTATTAATTACATAAGTTCTAATTTCATGGTATATTTCAGGTATATGTAACTAAGATCAGTTATCGTAATTATGAAAAAGTAGGTTTACTTATGACGCCACATTCCCATATAAAAAGACAATGACAGAGTTGTATCATAATTGTGTATTATTTTACTGGTGAAAATTATAAGACTTGCCGGGGACAAAATTGGGAGACATAAATCTATGTATAAGAAAATCGTCGAATTGTATGTACGCGCATAACTTTGGAACGGCTTCATAAATTTGGATTGTATTTTTTTCGTAGTTTTTGTAATTGTCAGTTACTATTTTTTTTTAGTCTAATGCTGGCTGACTTTGACATCAGGTCCAGTGTCACCGGGGGAAGGAGCATCAGGTTTGTATGGATCTACGGGATCGAAGAATATATGAAAACAAAAATGCATTCACTTAATTTTGTATACAGAGTTTAAAGGTTGGTGACCCAAGAGCAGTTTAAAACTCACTTAGTAGCGAAATCAACGGTATGAAGTTGTACCTGGATGAAGTCAGAGCGGGTAGAAAGAATTATATAAAATCTGAGAAAGACATCCATCTTAAAATGTTTGATAAAACGGGATTTTTATTTCATTATTCCTAATATTTTATGAATTTTTTTTTTTCTATTTAAGAGAATGACGAACCCTATTCCTGACGGAGTTGTTCGATGAGCACGTCACGCCCGCGCCCGACATTACGCCGAAACACTTATTGATTACACTCGCTGCGACATTAAGGGTTAATGGCACTTATTTATTTTTAAGTTTAATCGTCTCATAGCGCACACTACGCTAAGAAATTATTTTCAGTACATTTGCATGCAGTTATTATTCAGTTTGGCCGTGGGGTATAGTGTAGAATAGTAATATAAATCTCTTGTAACAGGGTGTCATATATACTGGACGCAATCGATTCCGACAAAATAATTACGGAAATTAAAAAATATCATTTCAAATGATATTTTAGTACGAAAGAGCACGCCAGCAAAGCTTATATACATAACTAGTATATTTATATTATAAATTAATTATAGTACATATTATTAATTTAATTAAGCACTTAATTTGCAAGTACATATTATGAATCAACTACCTAACATTGTCGTGGTGTACCGGCAGAGTAGACCTCCCCTAGTACCAGGTGTCGTATAAGGCGACTACGGTACCAGAACTAACAGATGGCGGTATATTCAATAAACAGTGTAGATCGAATGCACAGGGTGAAAGCTATGCTCAGCGATTGTCAGCACGTTTGCTTAGGCGGCAATTATGGCTAAAATTCCTGAGAAGGACATGTCCAGCAGAGGCAGCCTTCATAGGTTGATATGATCCTTAATATCCTTTAATAAATAATTATAGTAGCAGCTACTACTATTAGCGTTACAGTTACGATAAAGTATATACTTTATAGGACTATTCCTATAATCAATATAAAGTGTTATAATAAATTAAAAATATTTATTTGGTTGACATGTTAACATGATTAGTAACATAAATAAAGTGACCAGTGCCTTTTTTAAGCATAATAAAGCCTGTGCCAGTAGACAGCGCTCTTCCTTTAAAAATAGTTACTTTATAATTATATATAATTTCAATTGTGATATTAATCTATGTGTGTGTGTGTGTGTGTGTGTGTGTGTGCGTGTGAGTGTGTTTATGTGTGTGTTTGTGTGTGAGTTTGAGTGTTTTGTGAGTGTTAGAGTATGTACGTACGTAAGTGAGTTTATATGTATGTATCAATCAAATAGTGCCTTAAGCGCTTCATTCAATTCTTCGGTTCCAACCATGTTGCCAGTATTTTTTTAGTCATGATATTTCTGTTTATATATATTTCTCTCCGTATTGACTATATTATAAATACAGTTTCTTCTGAATGATTTTGTAATATCCTTCTTTCTTGTATTCTTAATTTCTGGGTAATAGGGTAAAGATTTGTGTTTTTTTAACACTACATGACCGATATAGATTTATTCATTTCATTTCCAGCATTTAGCCACACTAGAATAATCCAATACAAAAAAACTATAAAAGTTTGCAAGTCGCCAAGTTCTAACCTTTACTATGGGCGTTAAAATAATATTTTATTCAAAGGTAACTTCTCATAAACAGCTTACAATGTAGTGTTGAGATTAGTTCTAAATGTCAGACCATTAGGGAGTGATGCATAGGAATTGTTAAGGGTCCCCGCATACCGGACAGGGTTAGTTTCAGTACAAAATGTTTATTTAACTAAAACTACTGACTGGCACAATTAACCGCCCACCTTTATCTTTAATTATCCTGTTTGTTAACTATGACTTATGGAAGGTTTAGTTTTTTTGTTAAATATGGACTTAAGTAATGAATGAAACATTTATACACACTGCATTTTGGGATTTAGTCTTTGTAAGACATTCTTTGCAGTAGCGTTACCGAATAAACTTTTCCTGTTCTTTATTGTGTAGCATGAAAATATTGTTTGATTTGATGATTGTTTACTGTGTGGATGCCACTGGATGCAACTGATGCAACTAGGGTTTTAGCTTTCGCCGATGCTGGGTACAGCCAACGCCAACATCATACACTTGGTGTATTTCGAACCACGATACGGGATACCATCAGATATCAGTACATCCGGAGACCAGGTCAAGGCCGACATCGCTGCACTTCATCGAGAGATGATCTTTTGATTGTTAGCAACGTCTTGAAGAATCGTTTTTGCACCACTAGAGAAGCTCGTACATGGCTTTTTGAGATAAGAAATTTTACTGTGAGTGAACGTACCATAAGAAGAAGGCTGGCAGAAAGTAGCCTGCGTGTACCAGAACTGCTCCCTCAGCACCGTTGAGCTAAAATTGGATTTGAGCGAGAATATACAATTGGTATATTCTAAGATTGGATTATGGAAGAATGGAAGGACGTTATGTAGACAGACGAGAGCAGAATATCCTTTAGAGGTCCAAATGCACGTCAGTGTGTTTACAGGCGCCATTAAGAAAGGTTTGCTCCATGCGCTGTAACCAAAATCGTGGGTTACCATAGAGGGTTCATAATGGTTTGGGGAGAATTTTCTTACGAGGCTCGTATAGATACCATGTCCTACTTTTACACCATTTATTGAAGGCAACATCCGATTAATGCATGACAATGCAACGTGCCATACCGCAAGATCGGTCACTGAAAAACTTAATGAGGTCGGAATTCACGTTTATCATGGTCAGCACGCACCAGCTGCAATGACCCTAGAAAAACTTAAGACGGCTGCAGTAGAGGAGTGAAAGAAGTTATTAAAGTACGAGGCGGCAACACACATTATTAAAATTTTAATTAAAAAAGGTTAGACCTCTTTTTTCAAAACTAAAATTTGTAATTTATTTTACTGAAATTGATTTACACTGTAAATTCTTAGATAAACAATTTTGTATTAAGTGTTTTTTTAACACACCCTCTGATCAAAATTGCTCTAAAATTGTTGAGTTCTTAAAATTCAAGAAATTAAAGGGTAGGCGATTTATTATTCCTGTAAGTATATTTAAAAGCCTGAGCAATATTTGGCAAACTTCGATATTCAGCGAAGTGCAGAGTTCAAGAGACTGTTGAACTTTTTAAACAAAAGCCAGTCTTTATCAGTTCATCTTCAGAAAGTTGTGGCAGCAGAATAGTATCCTCCTTTGTGCCAGATTTCGGGCGATTAAAATGCCAGAAACGACAGATGACGGTATATAGATTAGGCCGCCAATCCCCGTCGCAAAGCTATTCTCTGCGACTGCCACTGACTTCCAAATCATCAAAAAAAATCAATTAAATATCACAAATATGAAGTACTAAATTCTATTGTACTCATCATACTGAGGACCCCACCCCATGGGTGTAGGAAAAGAGTCATCAAACATATGTAAATTAGACCTGTTTTAAACTGGTCTGCCGGCACCAGACGGGTCTTAAAACTAATTTTAATGCAGGTTCATTACACGAGCCACCTGAAAGGATCCTGCAAGAAATACTGGTGGTGATAAAGGTGCCATCAGCACTAAATAGTTAGTGTAAATGGAACCCTTACCAGCGTCGGCGCTTACAATCCTGGTCTTAAAGCCAGGATAGAGCAATTCAATCCCATTAATTTATTAACATAATCTTTAACACTTTAATATGCTTTAGAAATAAGCCTGCTCTTTACGTAATTTTCAAATTTATTTAACGATAAGCCTGATATTCTGCACGGTTTTTTATTGTAGAATCTTATGCAATTTTCCGTGAGTTCATTATGCATTATATGTAGCCATGTAGTGGGCACTGCGAGTTTAGGTATATTTCTTGTATTACGGGCCCGCTGTCGCAGATTGTAGTGATCCTATCTTATTTATATGCCAAGGGTCATTTTTCTGTGTCTAGGTGCTAAGTATATGTATTTAAGTAGTATATTTGTGATTCCTCTGTTGTCTGGCGTCCGTAACATAAGTGCTTTAAGCGACTTACCACGGAGTCAGATCAATGTATGAGATGTGTGAATTTACTATTTATATTTTATTTATTTTATTATTTAATAGGTAGTAACATTATGTATGTCACGGTCACACCTAGGTTTTTATGTTCATATATAATACTTTTATAAACATACTTAATGTGTACAGGCATTTATTTATTTTAAAATTATCCTCTAGTGACTCTTTTTAATCATTGTACAATTCATTCTTTTATGGGGTATCAAGTACGAACAGTAGACGTCCAACGGTTTATATGACGATTTCTATAGAGATATTATTATCTGTGCACTGATTGATGAATCATCAATAGCCTAAGACACTTCTAGCAGAGATATAAACTTCTAATTTTGCATACAACTAATGTTTAGTGTTGCACTGAACAAAGTTATTTCTAACTATGTATATCACAATTAAAATACATATTATATATTTGCATTTTAATTGTGATATACATAGTGCATGCTTGTTTAGTGCAATTGATAAGTCAGTTAGTATTCATTTAAAACATAAAAGATTTCTAATATTTATATGGTCACTATCAGATATTATTTAGTTAGCTATAAAACGTAAGATAGAAGGTCCTTTGAGTAGGGAGTGAATAAATTAAACGACTTAATCTCACTACTTTTTACGGTATAAGAACTGAGTTACAAGTTTTGTTTTTGAGGGAATTTGATTATTCTGAAATCTGGTATTTACTGGATTAAGTCCATTGGACGTTTTTATTGTTTCTGTTTTCCATTACAGTATAGATAAATTCTTTGAACCGTAATCATCAGGTTCTAAGTGAATAGTTTAAACCAAAATTAAAGCCAGCGGGCACGCGAGCGTCGCTCGTGCGCACCAATAATATTTGCGCGGATCAACAATGATTAACAAGCAAAGGAGCCCATTTCTTCTTGGCATACACTAAATTAAATGTAGCGACGATTTACTGCGCTAGTAAACAACTATGAAAAATGTGTAGCTTTGAAGAGTTCAGGAACATATCGTTATTTTGTTATTTAAGAACCCTTGTATTAACCTTTTAGTAAGAAAGCATAAGAATATAACACAGTACGTTATAAATTAATCTCTCTCTTTTACTATTTTATTTGCTGCAAGCGTAGTAGTAGCGGGTTATGTCAACTGTATATATTTACTCAATTAATATTCAATTTAAATGAAATATAAAGTATTTACTGTTAGGCACCGGAAGAGTAGAATAGTACCTCCCTTTATACCAGGTGTTGTAAGTGGCGACTAAGATACCATAACCGCCAGATGACGGTATATCCATCCAATACGGGGAATCTCAAATTCACTGGGTGGGGATGGGCAACAACATCTCCGTCACGATAGCTGCGCTCTGCGATTGCCGACACGCTTGCCCAGCGCGGCAATTATGGGCAAAAAATCTCCTTGCTTGGAGAGGCCCATGTCCAGCAATGGACTTCCAATGGTTGCTATGATGGTGTTTTACCGTAGCTTTCGCGACGGGGATGCTGCTACCCATCCACAACCTGAGCATTACACTGTTTCAGATGGATATACCGCTAAAGCTTGCAGCAAATAAAAACGTATATGAGAGAGATTCATTTGTTATGTAGAATAACGTACTATGTTTTATACATATGCTTTCTCACTAAAAGTTCATTATAAGACAACTATTTTACTCTACTGGTATCGCTCGTAAAATAATATGTCGATTCATTTGAGAAAACAACCATATCTGTGCTATGGGAAGTGGTCTATTTTTTTCAGTATAAAAAGTAGCATATGCCGTACCCAAAAATGAAGCAACTCAAATGCACAATTTCATTAAAATCTGTGCAGATAAATGTACTAGAGAAAGTATCATCCCTATTGGATCGTAATAATGAGTAGTGTGAATTCTATCACTGTCTGTCTGCTGGCATCATCAAAATAACTGGTAATGAGTGTCGCATTCTTCGACGCGGTCATGACACCCTGATTTATCGCGCTGCCGACGTTTAGCACTTTCATCTGAAGGGTTCTGGCAGGTAGTGTTGTGTTCTGGATGTAATAATAGAATATTAACAAACCGGCTTCACTTATCTGTAACGATGTAAATGAACATTTCTTTTCATTTATATGCAAATAAAACATCTTAATATAAAATAATATATCATATTCTGGAATAGCAGCCTATGATCCCGGAAAATCAATGGCACCGGTGCGATAAATTTTTTCTTCCTAAACGAAGTCAATATAAATTACAGATGCCATTAACCTAGCGCTAGTTATAATATATATTCTAAATTGAATTTTATGTTAAATAGAACATATATTCGATAGTCAGTATTTCGATTGGCGTAAGGGACATATTGGCAAAAAAAATGTACTTGTTTATTTCTGACTTTTGCTGATAGTTTGAAGAAAAGAGAATTAAATTTCAATAATATTAGTTGAAAACAGCTTAAACATAATTAAAAATATATTTTTTAAATAATAAAGTTACAAGATATCAATATGTTTCATGCGTTAGAATAATTTGCGTTTCCCGCATAGATTTTTATTTTGTGTAAGCGATGAGCCTGTATATACTTACTTACGTGTCAAAATTTTCATGTGAAAGAAGTCGAAAGCAAAAGATAGTGTAGATATTACAAAATATTCCCTATTAAAGCACTTGGTATCGCTGTTAAACATAAAGTTTATGTTATAACTAGAAATAGCGATAAACATGAAATCTACTGAACGGATTTCCTCTTTCTCCTCAACGAAGACGAAGTAATCTATGAGAAATATTTTGAAGTATAATTTATTGTTATTACACAAGAAAAATGCGCCGAGTTTGTAACAGAGACCTTTGGAAAACTAAGAATCAGAACTAATAAGATCTTAAAAGGAAAATAATATTTTTCCCTCCATGTAGGTTTTATCATATTTGTTATTATCGGAATATATCCAGCTCATTATATTCACGCTTGGGTTGTTCAAGACTTAGATATAACATTATCTTTCCCAGAACTAAGTCTAGTATTTTTAAAACTATTGCGCTATGACACTTTCTTGGAAAAACTGCTGTCATGTAGAAAAGGCAAAGATTTCCTCTTATTATATAAAACTGGTTTTTGTTCAGTTACAAGTTGCCATTGTTTACTGCAGTATTATGTTGGTGACTTATATTCTTGTTAGGTTAAATTGATTGAACAACTGTAAGTATTTCATGTATGTATATATAAACAAAACTATAGTATTTATTTTGTTGCACATCAAACTAATAATGATTTTAATTTTAATTAAAATAGTATCTCCATCTGTTCTTGGTGTCCTAATATCTCTTCCTATACTATTACTTTTGACACATAACATTTCATACATTGACCTGGGTCCGAGATAAGTCACTTAAAGCACTTGTGGTATGAACATCAGACAATTGAGGAATAACAAATAAATACAAAAATACTTATTTTACACCCAGGCACGAAACAAACAGGTTTCATTTTAATAAGTTATTCATAAAAATATTTTTTATAGGTGAAGTTTGTACCTATGACCATTGGTGCACAAGATAGGATCATAATCACCTTTGCCATCGGCTTAATATTTACATTTCAATACGCTATTTACTTTGATAAATCGAGGAACTAGCCGTACCATTCCCATTAATTGACATGATTATCAAACTGTTGCCTGTTTCTTGATCTAGACCATATTTATTCGGGGGGGACCCGTGGCAAATATTAATTTGTCAAAATACATTCTCTTAATTTGTTAAAATACATCATCATAGCAGTCTTCTACATCTACCGCTAGTCAGAAGTCTTCTCAAGAAAGGGGGAAATATATTGCCGCGCTGGGCAATCGTGGTGGCAACGTAGAGCGTAGCTTTGTAACGGGAATGCTGCTCCCCCCCCCGCTCTGTTATATTACGCTATTTCAAGCGGATATACCTACTGCCATCGGTTCCGGTAACCAGGTCGCTCTTCACGGTACCTTGTACAGCCTCCTCCCTTGTTTTAACCCACCACCACAAACATTTATATGACATTAATTTGTGATACTTATTATCTCATATCCGCAACACAAGGGCTCTAGTTGTATCCCGTGTCGTAAGAGGTGACTAAGGTACCGGAACCGTCAAATGCGGTAATTCCACCCGAAACAAATCAAATGCAACCGGGCGGAGATGGGTAGCAGCATATTTATCGAGAATACGCTCTGCGATTACCACCACCTCTGCCCAGGGTGACAATTATGATCAAAATCCCCCTTCTTAGGGATGTCAATGTCCAGTGCACGTGCTATGCAATTATGCTGCTGAAGAAAATTTAATAGGTATTAAATTAGGCTTAATCATTTAGGGCATAAGTATAGCCCAAAATAAATGAACAATATAAGCATTAAGTAGTTTATGTATACAAGTAAAAAGATCAAACCAAACAGCATAGGAAGCGTTCGTTCCATCACCAGCGCTAATGAGGTGGCACGCTTCGAACTATTTCGAGGCACAATGTCGCTTTGTTTCACTGGGAAAATACAGTATTCACACGCAGCGTGTTTACTATGAAAGCCGAGCGGACTGTTCTTTCTCCGCGAGGTTATACGACGATGTTGACACTAAACACCATTCGGTACCATTTACAGTTAATTTATAACAAGACGCGGTTGGCAGACGGTTCTGGTTCGTGTGAAATGGAATAACATTTAAAAAAAAACAATTGGTATGTTTGAATCTTTTCATTGCGATTGTTAATTTTGACCATTCGCAAGTTGAGAGGAACTATCTATATCATCTAATGCTCTTTAGCAAAAAAATCCCTACTATCCCTACTAATATTATAAATGCGAAAGTAACTCTGTCTGTCTGTCTGTCTGTTACGCTTTCCGGCTTAAACCTCTAAACCGACTTTGATGAAATTTGGCACAGACAATCTTTAGACCCTGAGAAAGGACATAGGCTATTTTTTATTCAAAAAAAGGAAAGAAGAGGGTCGAAAAGGTGGATGAAACGTTGTATGGAGGTATCGTATGTTTGGAGCTAGAAACTTGAAACTTATTTTTCAGGCCATTGATTCGATATAAATAAACATATTCATTCAATGTTTATATAAGTTAAGGTAAAGAGGTATGGTACCCAAAAAAAACTATTCCACGCGGACAAAGTCGCGGGCACAGCTAGTATTCCATAAATAACGTATGTATACAGATTTCTTACACTTTTGGCTGTTAAGTTTATTTTTTTGCGAGAAATAAATCAAGCATTCCGGCATCACCAGCGAGCAGCAAGCGCCAACAACAAGCACCAATCATCACTGGGTCCGTTCAAACAATTTACATTTAAAAATAAAACACGCTGTGTTTACTTCGCCTTCGAAAATATCCAGACAGTGATGCAAATATAATGCGAGCAATTTATTCGGCAAATAAATAGAAACGAAACGTCGATGCGTAGGTTCTGCCAGAAATAGCTGCGCCGCGGGCGCGCCAGACCGCCGGCCAAACAGACGGCCGCCATGCCGGTTGACAAATTACGTCAAGAGAATTATTCATATAGCTTTTCATCAGTGAAGAATTTGAAAACTAATTCATATATCCGATAATGGCACCTGTTATTTTATACAAGACAACTGATATTTATGATACACGCAACATGTCTGTACGTCCGATTATTAAAGTGCACCGATAGGCTTATAGATTAATAAATAGAAAAGATCTAAAAATTATTAAGCAATTTGTTGAGTCCAAACGAGGCAAAAGGTTGACTACTCGATCTCCGTCCGAGGACAAATATTTATGTGAGGATCACTTGTGTATTTTCTTTGTCTAGATATTATACAGACTAGTATATAAGTGTTATATTTTTAATTCACCTGTTCCCTGATATCCGTAACACAAGTAATTTAAGCTCTCGTGCATTACAGAATTAGGTTCATTTATTTATATTTATGAAAGCAAACCTTTATAAAGTATATGTTAATCCATTAACTCATACATTAATTTAATTAATTTATTGATGAGTACAATAAAATAACTATTTGACGAGCAGTGGTATGTAGTGCAGTGGTCTGTAGTGCAGTGGTCTGTAGTGCAGTGGTCTG